>JAODJX010000048.1:3115325-3131436 GCA_026776945.1 Isichthys henryi | reverse complement strand
CAACATAGCTCCTGGGATCACTGTAACACGCAAACCCCTCCACCACGATAAGGTGTCGGCTCCAGGAGGGGAATATCAATGTTTGTTCACGTAAAAATAGGTTTCTTTAGGTGAACATGGTAATTTGCAAAGCTTTCGTTTACCCAAGTCGTGTTTCTGGGTTTCAGGTCCCTATCCAGGGGTCCGACCTCTTCAAAGTTCCCAAAACCGCAGCTAGACCCCCCTGGGCCACCCTAGTTTAAAACAGAACAAGAAAATAACTTCTAAATTAAAAATATATATATAATTTAACCAAAAAACGGCAAATACAGGATAATTAAAATCAATATCAATGGGATAATAAGAGATTATGAAGCAAACAAGTTTTCCCTCCTTTGAACAAAATAACTGAGACAGTAATTAAAAAATATTTTTCCGCTAAGATTCTAACTGCGACTTATGCGGGACGTGTCGATGACATCCAGTGGACAGTAACGTAATTGCAAAACATGAATATTTTTGTTGATTAGACAGACATGCGCTTCCTTATGGGTTTCTCCCCTAGAAGACTGAAGGTCATATTCACCTGCAGCCACATCACAAGGGGCAGTTCCTTAAAATTCCCCCCCGAGCCGTAGTACAGCCACCAGAACATGTGCGCCCCCTCTCGGACATCCACGTAGCCCCACGATTCAGAGGCTGGCTCTGTCCTTCCTGCATTGAGGCGCAAAATCAGTTACTTGTAATTCTACTGAATTTAGTAGCATTTTGCTAAATACATTTCAAAAGTATTGTTTCATTGATATTCGTAAATCACCGTTATCGTAGTAACAATGTTAATCATATTCATTAGCCTCTTAGGCTACTTAGAACTTTATATAAAAACAAACTGCATTCTGTTTGCACGTTTATGGATCATAAACCTATAACGTGAGTCAAGTCAATCTGATTTAAAAACCTTCGAGTTATTACTTTAGTTTTCCATACATTAAGACAATCTCACTTTTCTTTGAAACAAAAACCGAATTTAGTAAATTTTATCCATAGAGTTTCATAAATGAAGATACACTGTGGGACAAAGTGCAATGCTTTCATTTTCCACATACACAAATAAGAATGATGTGCATGCATTTGCGCTTAAACGTCAACAAAGTAAATACAGACAGCGTTCGTACAGATTCACAAATGTGAATGCATCAGTCAATTAATCATTTTCTTATCTGACCTGAATCGATTAGCAGGAAAGAAAGGAGCCATACAGCGACCCGGGGCAGCTCCATTCTTGTAACGTGACTGCCACTTTAGTAAATGGGGAAGCGAGGCTGGGGAAATACAGAAAGTCATATGATCTACGGATCACCTGATCTATAGCCAACCAGGAAGAATGCGACATGTAATTGTCATCCCGTCCTGTAGATGGCAGCAGTGAAGCGACGTTTCGCTTTTAATCTCGAGCGCCCGGTTGCTGCGTGGATCGCAATGGCAGCCTCCTGTCTCAACGCGGTGCGCGTCCGCCTTTACTTTGATTATCCGCCTCCGGCCGTGTCGGACTGCCGTATGTGCTGGGTACTCGTAGACTTAAACAAATGCCGCGTCGTGGCGGACCTGGCGAGTATCATCAGGGACAAATTTGATTTCAGTCGGCGGGCTATCTTAAACCTGTTCATTGAAGATTGTTACTTGCCTCCCACGGAGAGCGTTTATGTAGTGCGTGACAACGACAGCATCAGGTGATTATATCTGCTGTGGGGCGCGAATTATACCAGCTGAGAAGGTGCACAGGTTTAGGCACCGCCAGCTGCAGTTTGCTGAACGACTAGCATTGAAAGTTTAAAGGACGCCACGCGTCCTCACGTTGAGGATGCAAAAGCTTTAATTTGTGTCTATTGCTAGAAAAGTAAAAATCCAGTTTGTTAAAACGATTGGCTACATCGAATTCCAAAATCTACGCAACTGCAGCTACATAGTAAAAGTAAACTATTGTAGCAGTTATATTACTGTTAGCAGTAACGTTAGATAATATTATGCACCTAAGTTATACACACTGCTTGTGACATTTCTGCGTGTTGTGTGCATTTTACAGGGTTGCCAATTGTCATAGGCTTTCAGACTCTAACGTCTATGTAAGAAATTTTACAGCAAATGTATATTATTCCATTATAAACTTGAATTAGCTACATCTAAAGTGCTGGGATATTTTGCAAACCCTAGATACTATTTACAAGGTAAAAAACAATAATTGCATACATGTAAGTGTGTGTTCAAACTGGTCTTGAATTGAAAATCCTACTCCAGCCAAAGTTGGCAACCCTGGTTTGAAATTTCAGAACATAGATGAACACTAAGCTTGTTTAGTCTGCAGACAAGCCTGGTAGGCATCACATCTGACAAGTGTTTTGTGGTTCGGCAGAGTGAAGGTGGATGTCCTGCAACAAGTAAACGGCCGTGAATTCAGCAGCAATGCAGAGGAGACTCTGAAGGCCAAGAAAAGGGGAAGAGAGGGCGAGGAGGAGTCCGAAGATGAGGAGGAGCGTGCGGTGAAGAAGAGAAAGAAATCTGCCAAGAGACAGGAGACTCAGGAGATGAGGTTTGCCTTGGCAGAGGAAGAGGTGGCAACAAAGAAGAAGAGGAGGAGAAAAAAAAAGATGAAACCCCAGGCAGAAGGGCAAGGGGGCCCGATGACACGTCTGGAAGACAGACCTGTGGCCCCCACCTTGAAGGAGGTCCTAAAACCAACTGCCCCCACAAATTGCAAGGTAGTGCCTCAGAAACGTGTCTCCAGCTCCTCAGAGAGCAGCGACGAAGAGAAAGACCCAAAAACAATCGTCCCTGTGAGGACGCCGGTTCAGACAGGCAGCCAAGTCCCGGCAAAGACGGCTAAGCTAAAGGTGTTTACGCGGGATTCTTCCTCTGACTCGTCTGCTACCGCAGCTCCAAGCAGGAAGCAGTCCCAGCAGGCTGCCCCTGGCTCCACCCTTGTCTGTGGTCCCGCCCCCAGCTCCACCCATACCCTCCACCCTCGCCCTTTGGTTCCAGGCTCCACTATCGTCACAAGGAAGCAGGCAGACAGCTCCAGCTCAGATAGCAGTAGTGAGACCGAGTTGGTTTTCAAGCGTCCACCCCCTGTAATGCAAGGAATCCTTGGCGCAGTATCCCGGGGTAGGGGTGGGCCCCCAGCTGTGGGCCGGGGTGTGGGGAGGGGGAACCCGCCACGCGGAGACGTCAGATCCAGAGGTGGAGGCAGAGGGGGACGCGGACAGAGGGGGCCGTGGAGGGCTGAAGGACAAAATAACTCTTATGACAACCGAAATGGGATGCGGGAGCAGCATCTGCAGGAGACCCTAACAAACCGGACCGTGATTCTGCAGGTGGGTTACCTGACCAGCGCCAGCGGGGTTAAACAGTCGCATTGTGGTCGGTGAAATGACCTCAGTATCGTTTATTTGGCCTGTTTAGACCCCCCCAGCTGCTGTCCCTCCCCGAGACTACACCACGATGCCCCTGCTGGCCGCACCCCCAGCTGTGGGACAGACAGTCGCCTTCAAGGTATTCTCGGGCTGATATTCTCACATGCGTAGCCTAACACCTTGCATCTGCCTCATTTTCTACAGCAGTGTTTGCCAACCTGCTCCTTAGGGACCCCCAGACAGTCCACGTTTTTGCTCCCTCCCAGGGAAGGAAGCTGGGATTGAGCGCAGAGCAGAGATATGGACTGTCTGGGGTCCTGAGGCTTTGCTTCTCTCTCTGACATATGAACACGCACAGTTCTTCATGGTGTGTGACTTTCAGAGGCTTCGTTCCTCCTCCGCCTTCAGAGCTGTTGTTACACTCTGTGATGTGATAACTGGCAGTGTTGCAGATCGGGGTCATGTGGATTGCGTGAGTAAGGATGCCACCCCCCCCACGCGGGTCAGTGCTCCAATACTGTGTCCTGATTGTAGCTGCTGTTTTTTTCACACAGCTGCTAGAGCTGACGGAGAGCTACACACCCGAGGTGTCCGACTACAAGGTGAGGTGCCTTCCATACTTCTGTTCCACACCCTGTTGTTTTTCTTGCTCAGCGCGAGGATGCCTCAGGGTCCAGTTGCTATCTGGTTTGACAGCCCAGGTGAGAGAGGCAGCAATGCACCCTGAACCGGCTTCCACGGTTTGCTGGGTCCTTGGCTCACGCCACATTCTTTGGGTTTTCAGCTGGGTCAGTCATATTCTGCTGTGTCATTCCTAGTAGCTTGTTAGTATAATTTTCCTGTCCTTGTCTTAGGAAGGGAAGATCGTTGGTTTCGACCAGAGTACCAACCAGGTACAGCTGCAGCTGCTGTCTTCGGTCCCAGGTAAAAATCTCACTTATAATTATGAAAATCCAGCGAAATGTAGATATATCATGTCTTTTTTTTTTTCTTCTTTATGAGTGTTATTCCAAGCCCGGTCCTCGGGGACCCACATTTTTACTCTGGGAGCTGGGAGGGAGCAAAAATGTGGACCGCCTGTGGGTCCTGAAGGACCGGATTGGGAAACATTGGTCTATATCAGGGATAGGGAACCTGATCCATGGAGAGCCGGTGTCAGTGCGGGTTTTTGGGATGACCTCTCAATCAGCCAATCACAGTGGGTCCCTGGGACTGAAGTTGGGAACTGCTGCTTTATTATTGGTTGGGTGAGAGGTCACCCCAAAAACCCGCAGCCACAGCGGCCCTCCATGGATCAGAAACTTAAACCTCCCTGTAACATTGATTGGTTAACCGTAGTGACATCAGTCATCATCAGAATGTTGTTTTTGTTGGGTAGATTCACTAAAACTGTAGCAGGCAGTTGCCTGTGTGAATGACGCTCGGCATGTTTGGTCAGTGTGACCCGCTGACTGGTTTGCGTTTGGTCCTGCAGCTCCCACAGGGCCGGGGAAGTTTGACCTGGTTTACCAGGCGCCCGACGGTTCTGAGGTCATCGAGTACGCACTCTCTCGTGGCTCTCGGGTAACTGCAATCCGGAACGCTGCCATGCAGCACAGACACATTTTAATGGCCTAAATGAATTAAAATATAATGAATTACGAGAAGATTGCAAGGTGATAAGGCATGACTGCGCAGTGCTTACATACCTGAAACACCAAGACGGTCCTGGGAAACAGTGAAGCCAATCAGGTCAAAGATAATCACCCCCAGCAACCCGAAATCACTCCCAGACTGACTCGCCGAGTGCTTCTTGAATTCGCATTTCACCTGCCTTACACCCGATACTGAAACACATTCCAGCATTATTTTCCATAGACTATTTGCACATTGCTATTACTTGTGTTGCACTTTTTAATGCGTTGTCACACCCCCCCACCCCCCACTCCCCGCAGCTGTCGGAGCGGTGGGAGTCTCTCCTGGAGCCCAGGCTTGTGGTGGAGAACAACGGCTGAGGTCCTGCAGGTGTCCGGGTGGAAAGCGACAGAGAGTTTGTGCGATGAAATGTTTGTCAGATGAAAAGAGAGACCATTCCGTACTCAGGGCACAGTGATGGACAGCCAAGACTCCAGAAATGTATTTTAATAGTTTTTTTTTCTTTTTTTTTTCTTTTAGTGAGTTAGTCTTTCTAAAATAAAGATGATATATTGTTTTAAAATCATGGATGGTCATTTCTAGCTGTACCATAATTTTACTTTCATTTCAGTGTTGTTTTATTGAAATAAAAAAAAACATACAGTTCCAGGCTACAGGACTGTAATAAAGCTCTGATCCATAAAAATCTGAAGTATTACCTGCTTTGTTCGATGTTTTTAATAAGATGCAACTCTGCTTACCATCTACCGCTGCTGTGGATGACCAGCTGTTACCAGCAAAATAAAAATTAGGATTTTGGCACCTGTTATGTACAATAGTGTAATTTTGAAAACCATATTGAACATGTGACTCTTTATACACCTAGTTGCGTCTGTTTGGAAATGAACGTCGATAGATGAATTATGCCCCTATTTTGTCTATATGGGCACCATATGTTCCACATTATTACTATAGAATAACCGCGCTGGAGTGTGTCTTTACATAACCCTCACCGTGGTAATGTTCGGAGCAGCAGCGAAGCCAATCACTGAATTATAATAACTTCCGGCAGTTAATACCAGGTTTAGTAATGAGAAGGCGTTACGTCGCCTGAGGGAGAGTGTTCTGTGAGATATACCTGCAAAGGTCCGCTTTCACACTAGTGTCAATAGCTTTTATCTAAAGACAAGTCAAATATTAGATCGTACTTATCGATCCGCCTGATGTTGACAAACAAACGCTAAAAGCGGACCGCCGCCCCCCGCTTGCGATCTGCCGCTGCTGCTGATGTCACAAGCGCCGCTCGGTGCTGGGGGACGATGATGGCGCCTGGCGCTCGGCGCCCGAGCGGATCTCCTCCGTAAAGGCTCGGCTGGCAGCCCGCCGACCGGGATGGACGGCACGGCGCTCCCGGACCACCAGCAGCTGCTGCAGCTCCTCAAGAAGCTTAAGGAGGTGTTCGACGTCTGCGATGAGGATGCGGACGGCTTCATCCGGATCGAGCATCTGGTAAACCTCGGTGTACAGTTCGGGCAGAGAGACGAGGTATGAATTATCCCGATGGAAAGGGCTGATTATTGGGGGAGAATGTAACACATCAGGGGTAATCGTGACGACGGCAAGCAACGAATCCATTCATATTTTAATATGATATATTATTTGTACACAGTGCTTGCTACATTTATGACTAAGGGTTAAGAAATACGTGTAGGGGCACCTTTTTCATGACATTTATTCTGTAAGAAAGTGAGTCATACACAGCCTGCCATGTCCCCTTAGATTGAATATAGACTGAATGCACTATAGCGACGTGTTGCCCCTCTTCTTCCCCGAAGCACCCTTTCCGTTGACCTGGAGGTGCGGCTGTAAGTGTAATTGCGTGGAAACGCAGAGGTCACGTGTTTGTCATTAATCACCTGTGCGGGCTCAAGCGGGGGCGCAGCGCTCCTCATACAGGTGTCCCCCTTTGCAGGTGAGGAGGCTATCTGAATATTTGGACCCTGGCGCACAAGGAAAGATCAACTTTAAGTGCTTCTGTCATGGAGTGTTTGCCCTCAAAGGTGATAGTCGAACATTTTTTTGAGGGGCGTGGTCTTCTCTGTGATCATGTTTATTGTAGGAATCCATCCATCTTCCAATCTCTTACCCAGGAGGAGAGGGGAGGCTGGGGCACAAAAGACCTTCTCTGTTTGACAGGCAGCCTCCTGTCTCAACGCGGTGCGCGTCCGCCTTTACTTTGATTATCCGCCTCCGGCCGTGTCGGACTGCCGTATGTGCTGGGTACTCGTAGACTTAAACAAATGCCGCGTCGTGGCGGACCTGGCGAGTATCATCAGGGACAAATTTGATTTCAGTCGGCGGGCTATCTTAAACCTGTTCATTGAAGATTGTTACTTGCCTCCCACGGAGAGCGTTTATGTAGTGCGTGACAACGACAGCATCAGGTGATTATATCTGCTGTGGGGCGCGAATTATACCAGCTGAGAAGGTGCACAGGTTTAGGCACCGCCAGCTGCAGTTTGCTGAACGACTAGCATTGAAAGTTTAAAGGACGCCACGCGTCCTCACGTTGAGGATGCAAAAGCTTTAATTTGTGTCTATTGCTAGAAAAGTAAAAATCCAGTTTGTTAAAACGATTGGCTACATCGAATTCCAAAATCTACGCAACTGCAGCTACATAGTAAAAGTAAACTATTGTAGCAGTTATATTACTGTTAGCAGTAACGTTAGATAATATTATGCACCTAAGTTATACACACTGCTTGTGACATTTCTGCGTGTTGTGTGCATTTTACAGGGTTGCCAATTGTCATAGGCTTTCAGACTCTAACGTCTATGTAAGAAATTTTACAGCAAATGTATATTATTCCATTATAAACTTGAATTAGCTACATCTAAAGTGCTGGGATATTTTGCAAACCCTAGATACTATTTACAAGGTAAAAAACAATAATTGCATACATGTAAGTGTGTGTTCAAACTGGTCTTGAATTGAAAATCCTACTCCAGCCAAAGTTGGCAACCCTGGTTTGAAATTTCAGAACATAGATGAACACTAAGCTTGTTTAGTCTGCAGACAAGCCTGGTAGGCATCACATCTGACAAGTGTTTTGTGGTTCGGCAGAGTGAAGGTGGATGTCCTGCAACAAGTAAACGGCCGTGAATTCAGCAGCAATGCAGAGGAGACTCTGAAGGCCAAGAAAAGGGGAAGAGAGGGCGAGGAGGAGTCCGAAGATGAGGAGGAGCGTGCGGTGAAGAAGAGAAAGAAATCTGCCAAGAGACAGGAGACTCAGGAGATGAGGTTTGCCTTGGCAGAGGAAGAGGTGGCAACAAAGAAGAAGAGGAGGAGAAAAAAAAAGATGAAACCCCAGGCAGAAGGGCAAGGGGGCCCGATGACACGTCTGGAAGACAGACCTGTGGCCCCCACCTTGAAGGAGGTCCTAAAACCAACTGCCCCCACAAATTGCAAGGTAGTGCCTCAGAAACGTGTCTCCAGCTCCTCAGAGAGCAGCGACGAAGAGAAAGACCCAAAAACAATCGTCCCTGTGAGGACGCCGGTTCAGACAGGCAGCCAAGTCCCGGCAAAGACGGCTAAGCTAAAGGTGTTTACGCGGGATTCTTCCTCTGACTCGTCTGCTACCGCAGCTCCAAGCAGGAAGCAGTCCCAGCAGGCTGCCCCTGGCTCCACCCTTGTCTGTGGTCCCGCCCCCAGCTCCACCCATACCCTCCACCCTCGCCCTTTGGTTCCAGGCTCCACTATCGTCACAAGGAAGCAGGCAGACAGCTCCAGCTCAGATAGCAGTAGTGAGACCGAGTTGGTTTTCAAGCGTCCACCCCCTGTAATGCAAGGAATCCTTGGCGCAGTATCCCGGGGTAGGGGTGGGCCCCCAGCTGTGGGCCGGGGTGTGGGGAGGGGGAACCCGCCACGCGGAGACGTCAGATCCAGAGGTGGAGGCAGAGGGGGACGCGGACAGAGGGGGCCGTGGAGGGCTGAAGGACAAAATAACTCTTATGACAACCGAAATGGGATGCGGGAGCAGCATCTGCAGGAGACCCTAACAAACCGGACCGTGATTCTGCAGGTGGGTTACCTGACCAGCGCCAGCGGGGTTAAACAGTCGCATTGTGGTCGGTGAAATGACCTCAGTATCGTTTATTTGGCCTGTTTAGACCCCCCCAGCTGCTGTCCCTCCCCGAGACTACACCACGATGCCCCTGCTGGCCGCACCCCCAGCTGTGGGACAGACAGTCGCCTTCAAGGTATTCTCGGGCTGATATTCTCACATGCGTAGCCTAACACCTTGCATCTGCCTCATTTTCTACAGCAGTGTTTGCCAACCTGCTCCTTAGGGACCCCCAGACAGTCCACGTTTTTGCTCCCTCCCAGGGAAGGAAGCTGGGATTGAGCGCAGAGCAGAGATATGGACTGTCTGGGGTCCTGAGGCTTTGCTTCTCTCTCTGACATATGAACACGCACAGTTCTTCATGGTGTGTGACTTTCAGAGGCTTCGTTCCTCCTCCGCCTTCAGAGCTGTTGTTACACTCTGTGATGTGATAACTGGCAGTGTTGCAGATCGGGGTCATGTGGATTGCGTGAGTAAGGATGCCACCCCCCCCACGCGGGTCAGTGCTCCAATACTGTGTCCTGATTGTAGCTGCTGTTTTTTTCACACAGCTGCTAGAGCTGACGGAGAGCTACACACCCGAGGTGTCCGACTACAAGGTGAGGTGCCTTCCATACTTCTGTTCCACACCCTGTTGTTTTTCTTGCTCAGCGCGAGGATGCCTCAGGGTCCAGTTGCTATCTGGTTTGACAGCCCAGGTGAGAGAGGCAGCAATGCACCCTGAACCGGCTTCCACGGTTTGCTGGGTCCTTGGCTCACGCCACATTCTTTGGGTTTTCAGCTGGGTCAGTCATATTCTGCTGTGTCATTCCTAGTAGCTTGTTAGTATAATTTTCCTGTCCTTGTCTTAGGAAGGGAAGATCGTTGGTTTCGACCAGAGTACCAACCAGGTACAGCTGCAGCTGCTGTCTTCGGTCCCAGGTAAAAATCTCACTTATAATTATGAAAATCCAGCGAAATGTAGATATATCATGTCTTTTTTTTTTTCTTCTTTATGAGTGTTATTCCAAGCCCGGTCCTCGGGGACCCACATTTTTACTCTGGGAGCTGGGAGGGAGCAAAAATGTGGACCGCCTGTGGGTCCTGAAGGACCGGATTGGGAAACATTGGTCTATATCAGGGATAGGGAACCTGATCCATGGAGAGCCGGTGTCAGTGCGGGTTTTTGGGATGACCTCTCAATCAGCCAATCACAGTGGGTCCCTGGGACTGAAGTTGGGAACTGCTGCTTTATTATTGGTTGGGTGAGAGGTCACCCCAAAAACCCGCAGCCACAGCGGCCCTCCATGGATCAGAAACTTAAACCTCCCTGTAACATTGATTGGTTAACCGTAGTGACATCAGTCATCATCAGAATGTTGTTTTTGTTGGGTAGATTCACTAAAACTGTAGCAGGCAGTTGCCTGTGTGAATGACGCTCGGCATGTTTGGTCAGTGTGACCCGCTGACTGGTTTGCGTTTGGTCCTGCAGCTCCCACAGGGCCGGGGAAGTTTGACCTGGTTTACCAGGCGCCCGACGGTTCTGAGGTCATCGAGTACGCACTCTCTCGTGGCTCTCGGGTAACTGCAATCCGGAACGCTGCCATGCAGCACAGACACATTTTAATGGCCTAAATGAATTAAAATATAATGAATTACGAGAAGATTGCAAGGTGATAAGGCATGACTGCGCAGTGCTTACATACCTGAAACACCAAGACGGTCCTGGGAAACAGTGAAGCCAATCAGGTCAAAGATAATCACCCCCAGCAACCCGAAATCACTCCCAGACTGACTCGCCGAGTGCTTCTTGAATTCGCATTTCACCTGCCTTACACCCGATACTGAAACACATTCCAGCATTATTTTCCATAGACTATTTGCACATTGCTATTACTTGTGTTGCACTTTTTAATGCGTTGTCACACCCCCCCACCCCCCACTCCCCGCAGCTGTCGGAGCGGTGGGAGTCTCTCCTGGAGCCCAGGCTTGTGGTGGAGAACAACGGCTGAGGTCCTGCAGGTGTCCGGGTGGAAAGCGACAGAGAGTTTGTGCGATGAAATGTTTGTCAGATGAAAAGAGAGACCATTCCGTACTCAGGGCACAGTGATGGACAGCCAAGACTCCAGAAATGTATTTTAATAGTTTTTTTTTCTTTTTTTTTTCTTTTAGTGAGTTAGTCTTTCTAAAATAAAGATGATATATTGTTTTAAAATCATGGATGGTCATTTCTAGCTGTACCATAATTTTACTTTCATTTCAGTGTTGTTTTATTGAAATAAAAAAAAACATACAGTTCCAGGCTACAGGACTGTAATAAAGCTCTGATCCATAAAAATCTGAAGTATTACCTGCTTTGTTCGATGTTTTTAATAAGATGCAACTCTGCTTACCATCTACCGCTGCTGTGGATGACCAGCTGTTACCAGCAAAATAAAAATTAGGATTTTGGCACCTGTTATGTACAATAGTGTAATTTTGAAAACCATATTGAACATGTGACTCTTTATACACCTAGTTGCGTCTGTTTGGAAATGAACGTCGATAGATGAATTATGCCCCTATTTTGTCTATATGGGCACCATATGTTCCACATTATTACTATAGAATAACCGCGCTGGAGTGTGTCTTTACATAACCCTCACCGTGGTAATGTTCGGAGCAGCAGCGAAGCCAATCACTGAATTATAATAACTTCCGGCAGTTAATACCAGGTTTAGTAATGAGAAGGCGTTACGTCGCCTGAGGGAGAGTGTTCTGTGAGATATACCTGCAAAGGTCCGCTTTCACACTAGTGTCAATAGCTTTTATCTAAAGACAAGTCAAATATTAGATCGTACTTATCGATCCGCCTGATGTTGACAAACAAACGCTAAAAGCGGACCGCCGCCCCCCGCTTGCGATCTGCCGCTGCTGCTGATGTCACAAGCGCCGCTCGGTGCTGGGGGACGATGATGGCGCCTGGCGCTCGGCGCCCGAGCGGATCTCCTCCGTAAAGGCTCGGCTGGCAGCCCGCCGACCGGGATGGACGGCACGGCGCTCCCGGACCACCAGCAGCTGCTGCAGCTCCTCAAGAAGCTTAAGGAGGTGTTCGACGTCTGCGATGAGGATGCGGACGGCTTCATCCGGATCGAGCATCTGGTAAACCTCGGTGTACAGTTCGGGCAGAGAGACGAGGTATGAATTATCCCGATGGAAAGGGCTGATTATTGGGGGAGAATGTAACACATCAGGGGTAATCGTGACGACGGCAAGCAACGAATCCATTCATATTTTAATATGATATATTATTTGTACACAGTGCTTGCTACATTTATGACTAAGGGTTAAGAAATACGTGTAGGGGCACCTTTTTCATGACATTTATTCTGTAAGAAAGTGAGTCATACACAGCCTGCCATGTCCCCTTAGATTGAATATAGACTGAATGCACTATAGCGACGTGTTGCCCCTCTTCTTCCCCGAAGCACCCTTTCCGTTGACCTGGAGGTGCGGCTGTAAGTGTAATTGCGTGGAAACGCAGAGGTCACGTGTTTGTCATTAATCACCTGTGCGGGCTCAAGCGGGGGCGCAGCGCTCCTCATACAGGTGTCCCCCTTTGCAGGTGAGGAGGCTATCTGAATATTTGGACCCTGGCGCACAAGGAAAGATCAACTTTAAGTGCTTCTGTCATGGAGTGTTTGCCCTCAAAGGTGATAGTCGAACATTTTTTTGAGGGGCGTGGTCTTCTCTGTGATCATGTTTATTGTAGGAATCCATCCATCTTCCAATCTCTTACCCAGGAGGAGAGGGGAGGCTGGGGCACAAAAGACCTTCTCTGTTTGAGCTTTAGACAAAGAACCATTTTGTTTAAAAAAAAAAAAAAAAGGTCATCATCTCCATTCCCGTTACAGTATTATTTCCCTGGCTGACATGAGGTTGTCTTTGTGCGCGGTTGAATATCAGAGTAACTGTAAAAAAAAAAAAAAAAAAAAAAAAAGAGGTAGTCTCGATTAAGCCCCGCCCAGCACCAAGTCCCGCCCACAACTAAGCCCCGCCCACTGGCTGTCCAGCACTGAGGCCATAAGTGGTTCCACTGTCTGAAATGACCTATGCCTCTACTCACTTCACGCCGGAAATACAGCAAACAGGGCTGCCAAGATTTTAAGGATTCATTTGCCCATCCTATTGTCCTTGCCTTTGTTGCTGATTTACATGATGTTCAGTAAATAGTAGGTCATTCCTTAAGGTGGTTCCTTTTATGAGTGAATACGCTGTCATTTTGGCTTCCATTTTGATTTTTCATAATTTTCCTGCTGAACTTATGAAAAAAAAATCTAATTGTCTGTAACGGGCTGACATTCTATTCATTCTATTTATTCTACATTGCTTAGGATTGGCTTCTGCCTCCCATGTGACTTTATATGGATAATTGATTGGAAGATGGATGGGGAATCTTTTTGTTCCCTGCAGCTGCAGTTGCACCTTTATTGGTTCTGTCCTCTCACAGTTTGTAATTAGTACGTAACAGCTTTGGGTTTGCTACTGTGAGAGGGGGCATTAATCTGGCCTCTCCGCACTGCAGGATGTGAGGAGATTCTGAAGTCTGCACTGGGGACGTTGCCTGTGCCCCCCCGACCCTATGAGACCGACAACGGCAGTTGTTATCAGGTATGCAGGCTGGAGGCGCCACGTTCATCCCGTTCACATTAGAGACGTCGAGCCTCAGTTACTGAGAAGGCAGGAGCTGCTTCAGGCTCTTGTTGTGGGTTCGATTCTGGGAGAAACAGAGATGCTGCACGATGTGTGATCAAATCTCAGCACGCAGACCATGGCAGAACAAAGACCATTTTATACCAGCCACTAACCAGCCATGCTTTCTAGATCTGACTTTCTAAATAAAGCAATATTCTCCTGCGTGCTCTAGATTAATAAATAAAAACAGTCTGAAGTGTCACTGCTGAAGCCCCAGAGCTCTGGTGTGTTTCGATAATAATTCAGGCAGGGCTGTACCGTTTTTAGAAACTGTCACCAAGTCTTTCAGTTTTAATATTGTCTCAGAGATTCTCACACAAACCTTACAAACTCACAGGCAGCTACTCTTGGTCACCGTGGTTAATATTTTAGGTGATTCTTAAAAGTCTTAAATTTACCTCCAACTCAGGATCTCATTTCACCAGTTATATATGCTAGAATTTTGAACCTAAAATCATTTAGGCTGCGTACTTTTGTTCATAGGTAAATCGGGGGGTTGGTCTCTGCGTGTTAATTGAGGTTGCGTACAAGGATAATTGGAACAGACACCTGAACAAACAGCTCTCCTGTAGTCCTCTTTGCGCTGGTGATATAAAGGTCCATCTGCGGCCAGCAGACGCAGATGAGAAGAAGGCCGATTGACTGGGCTGCTTGCAGGCGTGTGACAGTGACTGGTGACAGTAAATGCAAAGCGATGAAGTCACGTCATTGTAGTGGGTGATGAGTGTGTGTTTCACCAGCATCACTAGTTCCTCAGAGGTGTTGTGGTGCTGTGGTTGCCATGCATGCGTTGCTAGGAAACCTTTCTCTCCATATCTTCATCCGCCTCTGTCTCTCTCGCTCCACCTCGCTCTTTAAGGTCCCCCTATAGGCACATTGACCCTGACGGAGAGCCTTTGCTATCGGGACTGTTTTTATTTGTACCTAGTGTTGCTTAGTTGGGTCCTTTGTCAGAATGACAGTGATGTAAGACGATGTTGTTAGAGAAGATGAATATCTCCAATGTGGATGTAGGTGAGTGATCCAGGTGTGCTGAGAACCACCTTGCATGCTCTCTGCCAGCTGCTGTGACTGCAAATATTGGCCAGTTTTACCGCAGGAAGGGAGGAGAGGGTCGCATCTTGCATCATTATGCTTCTTCGTGCTCATTGGATGATTTTTTTGCTCTGGACAACAGCCAACAAATCAATACCTGCACCCATCTCCAAGAAATGTAGCTTGGCTTTGGTGCCACACTGCTAACTGAGACTCCCACACAGCTGACAGTGATAATGCAGCCGTTTGCACAGTTCTGTATTTTCTTCTGCAGGAAGGTTTTAAAGGTGCTCTGGGGGACAGTGGCGTCTAGGGCGAGCCGTTTGTGTCACTTTGGGCTCTCCGGGGAGTTTTAGCGCCCCTCCCTTCCGGCGTCGTGAGGAGAGATCTCTACCCGTCATTGACACAGCAGGGTCCAAGATGAAATAAAGGATGGTCAAGGGTAATGGAGACAGAGCAGTAATCCCTGCCTCCTTCTCCAGTCGCTCTTGCCGCTACGGTACAGCCCTGCTCGATTCTGGTTGCCGAGCAACAACTGGATTGTGTGTGTGTGGGTGGGGGCTTAGCTATTACCACATATCTCCCAACTGTGGTGTCTGTGCAGGATCCTGAGCCTGCATATGTCTGCGGTCTCTGCTCATGCTCAGACTGACCTTAACAACCAGTCCCGTTTCATCGTTAACTTGGGGATCATTCTGACCCAGTGACTTGCACTCGAGTTTTGCTCACGCTCAAGTATAGCTACATATCCTGTCTGGTGTGGATAGTTCACAGCCACAGAGAATCATGAGTTTTCTTTTCTCTAATATTTGCCCTGCTGATTCTTCTCTTTCTTTCATGACACTGTTTGGTTCCTAGAACCTGTATCAGTCCCAGCTGGTAAATGGTTGAGGTCAATCTGGGCTCTATGCAAAATGCCTGATTATTCAGGGTTCAAAGGTAGTTCCTCTGGGAGCCAGACAAAAGCCTTCCTGCTTCAAATCTGTCCTCTTCGGCCCCCACTCCCCCTTCCGGCCATATTCAGAGCTGTGCGAATCATGTCAGTGATTTAAAAGCTATACATATCAGGTATGAATCAACCTCATTTGAGTTATTGTTATTTACAAACAGGAAGTGAGGCAAGTGGTGCAGTGGTTAGCACTGTCACCTCACACCTCTGGGACCCGGGTTCGAGTCTCCGCCTGGGTCACAAGTGTGCGGAGTTTGCATGTTCTCCCCATGTCGTCGTGGGGTTTCCTC
>JAODJX010000048.1:3084475-3111784 GCA_026776945.1 Isichthys henryi | reverse complement strand
TTCCCTGACTCCTCCTCTTTCCCTCTCATTCCCTGACTCCTCCTCTTTCCCTCTCATTCCCTGACTCCTCCTCTTTCTCTCTCATTCCCTGACTCTTCTCTGACTTTTCCTCCTTTTCCATTCTTCACTGACCCTTTCCTGACTCTTCCTCATTTTCTACTGTTTTCTGACTCTTCCTCATTTCTACTCTTCTCTGACACTTCCTCCTTTCCTGCACTTCTCTGACTCTTCCCTGACTCTTCTCTTCACTGACTCTTTTCTGACTCTTACTCATTTCTGTTCATTTCTTGCTCTTCTCTGACACCTCCTCATTTCCTGCTTTTTCCTGACTCTTCCTCATTTCTTGCTCTTCCCTGACTCTCTTCTGATTCTTCCTTCTTTTCTGTTCTTCTTCTTTGACTCTTCCCTGACTCCTTGTTTCTTGTCCTTCACTGACTCCTTGCCCTTGATGCTTCTATATTTCCAGCTCTTCCCTGATTCATACTTATTTCCTGTTTTTTCCCCCAGACTCCTCCCTGACTCTTCCTCTTTCCTGCTCTCCTCCTCTCCCTCCTTTCCTGTGACCATGTGACCCTCTCCTTTCAGGCAGCTGTTCCACAGCAGTAACTTTAGCAGCGGTAACGGCAGCACCGATGACTTGTTTCACGACAGTGTTGACTCCTGTGATGTTGACATCACTGAGAAGGTACATACATGGGGTAGGATGGGGGGTGGACAGGTTTTAGAAGGATTTTTGGAATGAACCCCCCTGGAACCTTGCTCTTGCTTCTCTCCAGGTGGGTTACCTGGAGAAGAAAGTGACCGAGTTGGAGAATGACAGCCTGGTGAGCGGAGACCTGGGATCCAAACTTCGACAGGAGAACACGCAGCTCGTACACAGGTACATGCACGTCCGTGTGTGACTGGCTGCATAAATACTTGTTTTATTGTAATAATGAGTTATGAATTTGGAGGAAATATTCCTACAACAACTCCAGGGAAAAAAACACATAACGAATGTCTGTTTTTCCAATTTCTTCTGCATTAAAAAAACAGGGTTCATGAATTAGAGGAGCAGGTGAAGGACCAGGAGGTGTGGACGGAGCAGGCACTGGAGGACGGACTGAAGCGGCACCGTGAGGTCTACAGCAAGATGGAGAGAGACAAGCGCGTGGAGATCGAGCTGCTGAACACCAGGTAGCGGCCGGACGCCTCGCCAATGAGCGATGGAGCTGAATGCGGTTACGGCAGGCAATGCTTTGAAATCTATTGTCTGACAGAGTGCAGGAGCTGGAGGATGAGAATGGAGAGATGACCGTGAACGTCTGCAGGCTCAGGTCGCAGACGGAAAGGCTGGACCAGGTATTCGTTCACCCTGTATCCAGGCGGCCATGAACGTTCCTTCCATCTTGCCAAAACTTTCTGCTTGCTAGCAGTTCTTGAGTGTGTGTGTGTGTGCAGGAGAAGCAGCGTATGTCTGACAAACTGGAGGACACCAGCCTTCGCCTGAAGGATGAGATGGATCTTTACAGGAGGATCATGGACAAGCTGTGGCAGAACAGACACCAGTTCCAGAAGGAAAAGGAGGCCATGCAGGAGGTGAACAACCATGTCAACATGGAAAATGCAGAACAACTGCAGACGCTGCCTAGACGAGGCGACATTTAAATAAAAACGTGTCTGTCGCGTAGAATGGCGTTTGTCACATATTTTACACGCCCCCGGGCCAAAAAAAAAGTCACCATTTGAATTAAAATCAGGAAGTAATTAAGAGCCAATGACTGGATCATTAGCTCAGCAGCTCAGCCATGTGTGATGTGGCAATACGCTGAAGTCAGCTGAGTACCTGAATCTGCTGAACGGCCAGGTTATCCCAGCCGTGGATTTTTCGTTCCCTATCGGCATGGTCAGGCAGTGCACGTTCCTGCTGGTGCCCAGATTCAGGTGTCATTAAACAGTAGCACGGCCTTCCTGCTCCTTACCGTGTCTGGATCCCCAGGTGATCGAGGACCTACGGCGAGAGCTGGACCACCTGCATCTTTTCAAGCTGGATATGGAGCAACCAGGTCAGGGGCGAAGCACCAGGGCGCGAGAGATCGAACTCGAGCACGAAGCCAGGCGCCTCAAACAGGTGGGTGCTCTACCTCACACATGCCATCAAACACCTGACTGGCCAATGGCAGCCTGCCCCAGCGAAGATCAGGACCCGCCCACCATAATTTACAAATGGCCTTTCAGGAGAACTACAAGCTGCGAGATCAAAACGACGACCTGAACGGTCAGATCCTCAGTCTCAGCATGTATGACGCCAGGAGCTTGTTTGGGGCACAGTCAAAGGTGCAGTCATTGGCTGCTGAGATCGACACCGCTTCCCGTGATGAGGTAAGACGCACTCCGGGAAGCATGCATGTGATGTGAGGCGTACAGATGGTGCACATGGGGCGTCCGGAAACGTTGGCTGTTCTGAGTGCTCCTGTCCAGCTACGTAAATGGGGTAAAACTGAACTGTGTCATGCGACTGTGCTAGATGTTGATGTTTCCCTCAGTTAGTGGATGCCCTGAAGGAACAGGAGGAGATAAATTTTCGCCTGAGGCAGTACATGGACAAGATCATTCTGGCTATTCTGGAACACAACCCCTCCATTCTGGAAATCAAGAGCTAGACCCTCCATTCTGCCCCCTGGTGGCTGATGGTGGGGCTGCACAGATCAGAAAGGTGGGTTCATGGGTTCGTGGGTCTTTTCTTTGCTCTTTTTTGTGTTCGTGATCAGAGACTGGACGTGATCCTGAGTGTCAGATATGCACAGAATTACACCCCCAAGAGCACAGTATAGTTACTGTCACAAAATCAGGACTAAACTGGTTTTGGCTAACTTGAGCTTGTTGCCTGTGTGTCTCTGAGGGATTGCTGACAGCACTGAATTGGTGTTGCTGTTTTACCTAAAATAACATACACAGTGTCTCTGTCACAGACTCGCAGGCACAGAAAGTCAGTTATGCAAAAGTCTCACATATACACAAGGACACTCTTATATAATACTAATAAGATTCCAAGCTAGCAACTGTCACAATACAGTTTCTGTATTTTTTTTCTCAGTCGTTTATGTAATGTTAGGGTTGTGACCATATAATCGCTGTATCTACACATACTAATGTGTCTGGTTCCCCACCCAGGACAGGGCAGCCATGGAAATGTCCCCTTTGTCACCTGCCATCCCCGTTTCTGTCTACAGCAGCCCATATTGAATTCAGTTCATTTACATAAGACACTCCTTCCAACAGACACAATATCACTACAGAAAGACTTTAACAAAGATCAGTGTCAGGATTACCGACAGGCTCAAAGAAGTTTCTGGGGATCCGTGTAAAAACTTCCAAAAAATACAGAAGTGCGAAGTAACCCACACCATTGAAAACAATCCATTCTACCCGCATATGGAGAAGAATCAACATGTACAGCCTGCAAAGAACAAAGAGTGTGACAAGGAGCCTTAACCTGTGGCCCAGTGGCCTCGCGATGGCTGTGGAATTGCTGTGGGTAGATAATCAAAGCAAAGAGGCGTGGAGTGATGGCCGCGGTGGTGTACAGGTTGTGTGTTTATTGTATTGGAAAAAACGTCGTAGGACGCAGAAATGTTTAGATTTTTATAGTAAAATATGACTAAGCATAAACGTGACAAGTTGGGTAACTGCAGACCATGAATGTGAGAGGCTGCTACCCAAATTACACTAAAAATAACGCTTACAGAGTCCTGCAAAACAGGTACTGGTGACATTCGCTGATTGGTAGCTGGAAGGCTGTAGCCAGTACGATGCGGCACGCTGGCGATGTGAGCGGCACGCTGGTCCCACACTGTATATTTAAATTCACCTGCAAGATGGCAACTTCTCCTACTTCAACCAAATAAAAAATATTCATTAGCATTTCAGGAACGACCCACCAGTGAATGGCCGTTAGATTGATTTAATTCCACTGAACAAACTCTAGTTCTTAGGTTTTTGTGCTTGTTTTTTCACCTGTATTTCGTGCCTCGAAAGTACAATGGTTTGTCATAATTATCACATATCCCCTATTGTTTTTTTTTTGTTTATAGAGAACTTTTCTACGTTTGCATTCTAGATTGTGTGTATTTTTCTGAAATTGTAAATGTTGTACAGAATATAGTGTATTCATTTGTCATTAAAAGCAAGAGAATAACATTTTTTTTACAAATATAAAGACATATGTCTTATACTCCCTAGATGTTATACTACGAAGCAATTATTATTATGATTATTATGATTATTATTTATGTATTTATTTATTTTATTTTTATTATTATTGTATTTATCATGTCCCCTGCGATACATATATACTCACCATTTGCCCATTAAGTGCTTAGGTGGACAGTAACCAGCCGCAGTCTGATGCCCCTTTTCTGTGGTTAGTCAGTGGTGCATAGCCGTCTGTCTGTTATCCGCTAATTCGCTGTTGCCGCTGTATTGTAGATTCATCCTGTTGTTTAGACAGAACCCGGCGGTGCTTCCCGAAGCACTCAAGTGTGACCTTCAACTTTCATTTCATGATAAATGCATTTCTTTTGGCATGGAAAAAAAAATCACGTGTTCTGCCGATTTCGCTTGTCATTAAACCTATCCACGTTGCAGCCAACTCGGAGCATATCCTCCTTGTGTGTGTCGTTTCCTTTTGGTAGCTCGAAGGCATAGTTCACAATGTTATCGCACTGTCACTGCAGCACTCATTTAGTGAGTGACGTAAATAAAAATCTGTGGGAATCCTCCATAGATAGTTATCCAGTACAGGGTTGTGCTGAGTGAGAGGAGAGACACTGGACAGATTACCAGTCCATGGCAGGGTGAATGTACATTGCAGTCTTTAATGACACCAATTCATCCAACTCGCCATTTTTGGATTGTGGACAGACACCCTCGCAAACATAGGCTGAAACATGTAAACTACACGCACAGAGCCAGGGATTAAATTTACACCAGGGATTCCCCAATCCGACACGGTTTGCAGATTTCCCTGCTCAAACACAGCATAATCAGCTAATTACCAGGTTTAGTATGTGTGTTTGAACAGGAAGATCTGCAAACTGTGTTGAATTCCGGGGTTTCAGGACCGGAACGGGGGAACCCTGATTTACACCTCCAATAGTGCTACCAGGTAAAAAAAAACTGTTCAAACCAGTCAAAACAAATATTTTTGTTTTTGACAGTACAGAAAGTCTATTGTGCATGATCTGTATAGCTGGGAAATAGCTCTGCGTATAGTATACTGCCACCCCGTGGACAACCCCCAAAACTGCAGTTAGAAAAAAATGTAGCAATATTATATGGGAAAGCCCAACATTCCCGCCATTGATTTACACTTTGTGATGTGATATTAGTCCTTTCACATTTTCTGGAGTAGTATTACATTATTAAAATTTTGTCTTATTTGGTCGATTAAACCAGGATTTCCATACCAAGAAAACTAATAAGTTTACATAATGTATTCTCATTTATTTTCATTAAAATCAGACCCCTCTGAACCAATAATTTTTCGTTCTGCCCTCAAAACTTTTTTGCGTCCGTAAAACTGCAATGAGCCTACAAAGGCTACACCTTCGTAGACCGCGTCCGTCCAAGGATGCGGCCCCTGAAATCTGCCGCAGCCAATGAGACATCAGCAAAGAAGCGGCATCTCGTCGCCAGGTTCTAAGTGGTGAAGGAGCCACTGAAATCCCTCGTCCTTCCCCATGGGGAACTGCTGATTGTCTAATGCAATACTTTCCATTATTTTAGTGATTATGTCTTTACGTAGCTCTGCTGCTCCTAATATTTAAGTCTAAATATTGGCTTAAATATTGACTGGGAATGACACGTCAGACCAATATCGGTGTCAGTCAGAATGCTTTGTGTTGGAACACTTGAGGCAAAACCAGCAACTTATTTCACAAATTCTATTGAAAAGTTTTGAGCAATACTTTATTTTCTGTTATTTTCAGCTCCTTTTTTGCTTTAGAAATATCGCAATATTTATCGTAAAAAATTTCACGATTTTTTTTTTTATCATTTTTCCAATATCTTGCAGCCCTAAATATTACTATAATTTTTTTTTATTTGAAATGGAATTCAACAATAGACAGTGTTATCTTAGGACTTGGGCATGTGCAAATAAAATTAGTAAAACTGAAATTGTTTAAAATGTTAATGATTTTCATTCCAAGCAGTTGAATTTTTAATGGCCCTCATGACCCTGCACAGGACAAACAGGTACTGAAATTAACGGTGAGATGGATTTAATCATTAATAATGAAGAATGGCGTGTGAAACTGTATTTAAAAATGAAAATAAAAATAAATAGAACGGGTCATATAATGTTTGCACCAGAACCAGCAAGTTTCGTTGTGTCATTTGCCAAATCAAATTCTTTGCGTAAACCTCAGAAGGGCGTGTGTAAACATGTGTTAATATCGCAGGTGAACTGCGTACACATCTCATAGAGCTAGAGAGTGCCTTGTGGGTGCCTGTGTGGGGGGGAGGGGAGTGTCGTAACCCATAAAGAGCTACAGACTGAATGAATGGTAATGGTCCGAGGGGGGGTCCTTAATTTGGTGCCAAACACCATAAACCACAGTGTACCTGATTATTTTTTAAACGTGATTTAATAAAACACAGGAATTTTGTGTATCTAATGATTAGTCTTGGAAGTTATTGGTTGACCCAGTTGTGTGACGTTTCATTCACTTACAGATTTAATTGAATTTTGATATTAAAACCCAAACATAACTCACCTCCGTTGACTCTGCTCCAGTAGTCCATCCTACACAGCCTGATAATGATTCCAGTAGAGGCACCGCAGCAGCTCAAATACAGGACATGATCACAGGCCACACAGCACGACAGACAGAGACGCTGCACTGGACTGCAGACACGTGTGACGTCACACTCCTGTGCCACAGCCGTGTAATCACGGCATGGTTCATTATGGTTTGTCAGAATTCAACCCCTATAACCGCTTCCATCTTTTCAGGTGCAAACAGAACATGCGAAGTCGTAAAAAACTTTATTTCTGTAGCCTAAATTAATCCCTCCGCAAAACTTCCGGCGTTCCGCAGCCAGGTGGAATACTGACCACGGACTCGCTTATATTATGAATTATAACATTAGTTATGAGTCCATTCGTACACGTGACCATCCAAGATGTTAGTATCTAATGGTAAATGTCTTTGTAGTTTCCCCTGCCAGGGTTACCAGCCCCACTGCCTTGTGGGTATCTTCCGATAGCGAGGAGAAAAGGCTATGGGAGTAAACCCAGACAGAAAATCCGGAGTGGAGCCCCTAAGGCGGCTGGCCAGTGTTCTGCACCCCAGCCGGCAACTCCTGCAGCCAAGCTGGTGCCAAATGTATTGCTTTGCTCTCCTTTGGACTTCACCTGCAAGGCCGAGAGGGGGATGCTAGTGTCTGGGCAGCCTAGTGTCTCCAGAACCTGCGCCCAGGCTTGCGCCCTGGAGAGGTTACTCCAGTGCCGATGTCTTACAGCGTCTTTGTAGTTTGAGGTAAACTTGCTTGGAATTTCACTCGGGACAGTGATGATATTACGGTTTAGTTCCGTGTTTTAATCTACAAATACAAAGTATTTCGGGGTATTGCACATTAGCTGAACTACGCCGAAGAACATGCGACTAGTTGAGAGAGAGGTGGAAGCGCTGCACCAAATTTGGTTTGGTGGGTACCTTGCAGACCCCCGGCCTGCAGAAAGCTCATGATTAATGCGGGTGGTGGCTGGTTTTGGGAGCTCAGAGTCTCCCCCCCCATCTCGATCAGCGGTCCGCCCAGAAGGAAACCAGGCAGGAAAGCTTCAGCTTCAGCTACAGCCTGGTCACTTTTGTTTAGTTTGCCGATTGGAACGCGAAGGTTTTACTCTCCATATTAAAGGTTAGTTGATTTGCGCAGTGTGTTTTTATATTGGAAATACAAATATTTTGTAAGCTTGTTATTGTTGTTAAAGCCCGGAAGAGGAATAACAGCGTGAAATCTTGTAAATGGTGCGGTTCACCTGGCTGTTTGAGACAGTTTAATGTTGTCATTTCGCAATATGTCTTTTTTCGGTTATTTTTATGTATATTTAGCATATGGAAATTTATCGAACAAATAAAAACAATGTTTTGATTTGACGAAGCGCACTGTTAGATTGACCATCTGTAAAAAAAAAAAAAAAAAAAACGAAGTGTAACAGGAGTTTTATTATGTTAGAAAGCTGGCAAAACTATTTCACCCCCTCCAGGCTGCTTGTAACCACCTCGGATTTTCATTCATATTCCCGTTTGTTTCTGGCCGGATATCCAACGCAGCGCATTGTTTGGCTTCAGGCTACTGTGTACATTTATTATACAGGCGATCTGGCCGCTGCAGGAAGACGTGGTTAAAGTTTGCGGATCGGGTCCTCTTCTTAGCCACAGGACTAAAGGCGAGGGCTGGGTTTATACATTTCAGTTTTTTTTTTTTAGGGAAGCCATAATCCATCATCTGCTTAATCTGACCGGAAACGGGGATATGCAGCCTTTAAATTACAATATGAGTATTGTTCGGATCTGACATGATTTATGTAGCGATCGGGGACTTAAAGTGTGAATTTTATATCACACCATGTTATTTAATTCCTTACACATATTTTAAGTTAATAAAGTCATTTAAAAAGTTAGTATAGTTTTGCTTCACAGAACCCTGTTTCACAAGAAGAGGATTTAACATTATTATTGTAACATGTGAGTAGGCTTTAGGCTTATCTTCTGAAATAGGGAGGAAACGATACACCAGCCAGTTACTCCATCCAGTGCTAAATGGTTGAAGGAGCTGTTTGTACTTGTATTCAAAAGATAGATTAATGCAGGAGACACTGTAATACTACAGGAGACGGGCCTCCATTTCTTTGCCTTTTGTTTTTCTTGTGATTTAACGGTTCATTTGAATGTTGTTCTGCTCCCGTCGTCTTTTAGCCCTCCGTGGGAGGGTGACACACTTCAAGGTGAATTTCAAAACATTCAGGTTTTGCAAAGTGCTCACTTGTGTTCAATCCGTTTTTTTTTCACAACAGTGGTGCAATACTACAGTACAATCACTCGACAGAAATGCATGCAAACCACAAACGAACACATTTCTACCATCGTGTAATTGACTGTATATCTCCCCTCGATTACAGTTTCGCAGCCGCTCATATTGCATAACCTGCTTCCCAGCATGTGCGCGTTAAATTGTGTGTTCATGGTGATGGACGGTAAGTGCTTTTCTCTGAGAGATCATGTTCATCTTATGTTTTCCATGCTTGAATGGTATCAGTGCTGCTGCTTAGCATGTAGTCGAGGACCTTCCAGTGGGTGAGCCTTGTGTTCTGGACATGTTTCCATGGTGAGAGACTCCACAGAAGGAAGTACTCTGGCCCATTAAGCTTATATATGTATATATAATTTCTTGTGTTCATGTTTACTTGGGTCATTCAGGTCTTCGCAGCTTGTTGGTTGATCCTGATTGAATGTGAAGAAGCCTGCATGGAAGAAACCGAATCTCACCAGGAATGGGAAATAAAACAGACCAAAGCACATCCTTCTTCCTTTCCTCGTAGATGGCCTCTGTGAACGAGTCACGCCAGTATCGGGAGTCTCAGACTGATGCTGCAGACCAGAATTTCGACTTCATGTTTAAGCTGCTCATTATCGGGAACAGCAGCGTGGGCAAGACCAGCTTTCTGTTCCGCTACACGGACGACTCCTTCACCTCGGCCTTCGTCAGCACTGTGGGCATCGACTTCAAGGTCAAGACCGTCTTTCGCGACGACAGGCGGGTCAAGCTGCAGATCTGGGTGAGTGGAGATCGATCTTGAACGTGGACGTGTTCTGGGACGGGGGTGGGGTGGTCCTTGCAGAAAGTCCACTGGCTCACATCCCGGCCACGCAGGTCCCCAAAAAAGGACATTTTCAGTGTGAAAACTCCATTCCATATTTATTGGATAGAATGAGATGGGAAAGACAGAGGAGGAAATGTCTAGCATACAGGGAACTGAAACGAAATGATCTAATTATCTTCTGAAGACATTTTTTTTAAATCTGTAACCTGGTGAACATGAAATGTGACCTGACCCCTCAAACAGTCAGGAAAGATGGGGTGGGAGAGCCTGTTGGATCTCACATCCTTAAATAATAGACTTGGCCCAGTGAGGCTCAAAGTCTTGTCTTTAGAGATTTCATTTTAATAATTTTTTGTTTTAACAACATATTTTGGCTTTTTTTCTTAGATTTTTTTCAATACTAAAGGCACCTAAAGTGTATTGTGTCACGTCATCAATGTGCCTGGATTCTGACAGTCTTTCCCAGGTTAGCCAGATAAACTTTATCAATCCACAGAGCGTGTAGTGAAGGTCGTTGTATTTATTCCAAAATAAACTGAGCCGTGCGCTGGTGTGGTTTATTCTGCCTGATTATGGTTAAAATGCTTTTTAAAGGTGGCAGTGACAGACACCAGGCTCTGTTCATGTATCCAGAAACACCTGTTCTATAGTTTTTTATCACATGTATGTAAAAATGTTGTACTGACCTCTTTCCCCGGGGGGTGACAGGACACTGCGGGTCAGGAGCGCTACAGGACCATAACCACAGCGTACTACCGGGGGGCTATGGGATTCCTGCTGATGTATGACATCACCAATCAGGAATCATTCAGTGCAGTGCGGGACTGGTGAGCGGTAATCGTCATTAAGTGCAAATGAGATGTTTTTCCACCAGGTGGCAGTGTCTGGAAACTTTGCTTAAAGGGGCATTTCACACCGATTGTATCACTGCGCAGAAGATGGCGCTGTGGTACTACTGCCATTCACTCCCATTATATTCAAGAGAAGCCTGACATTTCTGAGCTCCCAGCAGAACAACCTAGATGGATAGATGGCACTAAAGTCCCTCTAAAACATTTTTTTTTGTTTTGGGGTGAACCGCCCCTTTAATGAAAGATGCATGATCGTAGATCATAGTACAGTATGTAGGCTGTGAATGTGTCAAATTGCACTTCGCAGTCATTATTTCTAATCATAATTTGACTGTATTGCTTTGATCGGCTCCCTCTCAGGGCGACACAGATAGAGACGTATTCGTGGGACAACACGCAGGTAATCCTAGTGGGGAATAAGTGTGACCTGGAGGACGAAAGGCTGATCCCGACAGAGGAGAGCCAGAGGCTTGCTAACGAGCTGGGTGAGTGTTTCTGTAGCCAGTGAATTATACAGCACTGCTGTATAGCTGCAGTAGGCACTGCACTCCCTGCAGAGTCTGCACAGTGACAAGCCCCTGCCCTGCCCTAACCCTCACCGTCACATTGTCTCACCGTCGTCTAATCCAGGGTTCCAGTTCTTTGAAGCCAGCGCCAAGGACAACATCAATGTGAAGCAGACGTTTGAGCGACTTGTGGACATCATCTGTGACAAGATGAACGAGAACCTAGAAGGGGTGGAGACTCTGTCTTCTGGAAACCGGGCAACCAACATGAAAGACCCACCCCAGGAAAGCCAGAGTAGCTGTTCCTGCTGACTGTCCAATTGGGTCATGGCCAATACTGTATCCACGGTTACCAAATTTCCCCGCCCCACAAGGGTGGAAACTTGTACCTCTCTAAATATCTTACTCGATAGAACATCACCCTGTGTCACCCTCTCGTCACCTTGTCATTCTGTCATCACCCTGTGTTGCCCCCCTCCCCCCCCACAATGGGGACCAACCCTCTCAGGTTCCCTGTTTTATCCACCCCAGTGGAAAAGAGAATTTGAGATCCATCTCGCCTAAAATCACTTACAATTATATTCAAATATAATCTGCTTGGTTGCTAGGGAACCACCAATTTACACACAAACCTGAAATATTTTATTACTTTTTGACATGTATTTATATGTTGTACTTTATAAACCTTGTTAGTAGTAAATAAGCAATAATTCTACTTATTATAATGTGCCGAAGAGCTTAAACACAAATGTGTTTTTTTTATCATATGTTCATGTCTTCACACATGTTTTATATCTGAATGATTCGCTGTTGACTATTCTGGGCTGTAGGGTAAATCCGGTTTCCAGTGAGAGTTTGTTTCACTGCAGGGAGCAGCTGGAAAGGATTGTTCAGAATCTCACTGGTTCAGACTCTCTTCACCCTAAGAACCCTTGTCCTGCTGTCACGTTTGTGGGCTCTTGTGTAAATCTGCTGTTCTCCTCTGTGTGTGCGTTCGGGGCACCAGCACCGTGTCTCAGATGCTGTCCGGCGTTTTAGCCTGGTGCTTGTGAGTAAGGCAGTATTGGCCAGGCTGATGTACTCCCTCTAAGGTTTGCACTCCGTCTGCATCCAGCATGTAATGGAATCGCACATGGAAATTACAATCCCATGACTCCCTGGTCTGTGTGGGGACTTGCGGAGTTCTATCCTTCCCTTGAATTGTCTGGAATGTGAGTTAACCATTACCTTTCCAAAGTGTCACAGGTGTCCCTGGAAACAATGTGTGAACTACAGATGCGAGGCTCTGCAATGTAGATCTTTATAAAGGACGTAAGATCTCCTCTGCTTATGGCCTCATTCTGTACGCCAGATTTTATAATTCCTGCTGTGGTGGAATGACTCTTTCTAGACAGGCGGACTGCAGGTGTATTTCTAGGCCATGCGATTACCGTTAATGGTGATTTACTTTAACGAGCCATTAGATCGTGTCTCCAGAAAGTCTGAAAGTAGATTTCTCCGTTTTCACCATAAATATAAATTCACAAAATAATCAGATTCTTACTAATGCAGCTCTGGATGTAACAGAGCATGCTGGGTAGTAAAGTCTCACTTGTTGAAGTTCAAACCCTGGGTTTAAAGTACCACTGCGGACAGTAGCAGTGTGTGTGTCTGTGTCTTTGTCGTTGACTAACACAAGCTGCCACTGGCTCTGCTTCAGATTTCAAGCTGGCTCTTGCTCACTCAGGCATCTTCGTATCCTCGTAACGAGAGACGTCACGCTAACAGACTTTCTGTCCAAACCAGGTTAGCACTGCCCGCCCTCCCTGTCCGCCAGCGGGACTGGAAATGGCTCTTAGTTGTGATTCTATGGTGGTTCCATTTCATGTATTGGTCTCTGAGGCTTGAACTACCGCAGTACACAAGTCTATTGTTCACCAGGCAGATGCCTAATGCTGATGTCAAACTGAGTTTTCTGCTCAGAGCAAAGCAATCTGCAGTTGGTCGACACCCTGTTGGTCTAAATGGCTGTCAGTTGTGGTTTTGTTTTCTGAATCTTGGTTCTTATAAGTAGCTCTTTAATTGTCAACATGTATCAAAAGTGGAATATTTCAATAGTGATGTAAAAAAGTGTCTCATTGTGTTTCATGAGACTTCTGAATGCTGCTTTGAATCACCATACCCCTGATTTACAGGATGCATTTTGTTCCGATATAACTTAGACGTAACACTGACTGTAAATGCAAGGCAGCAGTCGCTCAGCTACCCACATCCATGAATATCCGTGGCTGTTTAGCTGCAACACCCAGTCACTCTTGGATTATCACTAATGCCAAAAAGACTGCATGTTTGTGGTCTGTAACTTGTTTTTAATATTTCAATATATGTTGACTAAATATGATGTAGACATTTAAATTTGACTTTGATAAAAAAAAAAAAAGCCTTCATTTATGCATTAATGTGTATTAGTCTGTCACACCTGTCTTTATTCCATATGAACCTGGCATGGGCGTAAATTCTGGGGGTGGGTGTGACCCGCCCATTAATCAACACCAGCCAATACACCCCCCCTGCACCCCCTTAAATGGATGGATACCTTAACCCCCCCCCCAATGCTCAGGCGAAACATATGCCCTTAAGACCTGGTACACATTTTATAGAGATAGGATTGCATATGTACCTACCACTGGTGTAGGTACATATGCAACCATTAAGTTTGTGTTAAGGTGAGAGCAATCTAAACAGACAATATTATTACTGAAAGTGACACCAGAATATCTAACTATAGGAATTCGGGTGAAATAGTTCCATCCAGGGTCAAACAGCAGAACCCGTACAGGGAATCAGCTGCTAACATCTGGCTTCAAAGGCCACTCCCTTAACTGCAGTGTCATCTGTTGGGGGTCCTAAAAGATGGGAATGTGATTGGGGGGGGGGGGTGCAGTATGTGGCTCAGCGGGCCGAGCTGGACCGGGCTGGCCTCGGCAGAACAGTCGCACATTCGTCGGCTTTGGAGCGCAGCCCTTAACCCTGACAGCTTCCTGGGTGCCACAAGATAGCCGCCCCTTCACTGTGACCCCAAGCTTGGTCTCACCTGAATGGAGAGAAAGATGGGACAAAGTGAAAAGAGAATTTCCCCCTGGGGATCAATAAAGTATCACTGTTCTATTCTAATTAGATTGATCTGGGGCGGGGGGGTCAGTATAATATGATCAGCACCCCCATGGAGTTCTGGTATTTCCAGACTATTGCAACAAATTGGCCTACTTTGCATTCTATAAAAATATCTGAAATTACTTCTTAATGTGTTTGATGAAATCACCAATATGAGCTGGTTGTCCACAAGCACGTGTAAGAGTGAACGCTGAAGAGCAACGTGCCACGTGAAGGCGCTGGCCTGTATGCAGGTAAGTCTCCAGTAAGAAACAGTGATGGAGCCTTGTAATTGACAGAGTGGAGAAACGCAAGTTTTTACCTGCTTGGCTTGGGAATCACAAATATCGTAACTAGTTGGGTTAGAATCCCAAACGTGAACGGAAAGCAAAGCAGGTGTAAAGTACTTTGATGTTTTGAATCTGGAGTCGCAGCCAGCGACGGATCCTGCCAGAGGCAATCGAACAGTGCTGCACCATGATTGCCTTGAGAAATGTACGCAGTCTAAGCCACTTAAAAATATCCTACTTTAAAAACATATAAATGTATAGAATAAGAAAATTGCAGGGTATTGGTTTCTCTTTGATTGAAACCAATCAAAATTTTGAAGAAGCTGGAAATGCTTAATTAACATTAGGAGCCTCTCCGCGTACACCTAAAAGTAAAAAGTAGGCTTATCTCCGGGCAGTGACAGGACATCTTGTTCTACTGATAAGGAGACATGAGCGCGAAAGTAATGGGGTGTCCGCAGCCGATAACGCATTAACAAAAACCTAAACTGGCTCTCCAAGGCCTCTGCGCAAAACTGACGTCGTACAGTCTAAATTTTGTTGTTAAACTGCCTTAGACGGGGGCTGGAGCACCCCACACTCCGCCTCAAGTTTAGTTATATATATATATTTTGATGAGCAGTAAGAATGCGATTAAACGGTCTCACAGGCAAATGTTTATTTAATGTACTTTTCCAAGTAGACCTATATCTGTCTCCTTTCTGTTTGGTACTGATGCACAGACCTGCACTGAATAGTGCATTTTGAATTGCTAGGGCGACGTCTGATGATGAGCTTCGGTTTCCTCGTCCAGACACCAGCGATTCGGTGTCTTTGGTTTGGTATCTGCCATCGGATCAGCTCCAGGCGGCCCTGCACTGCATAGGCGGTTTTCGGAATAGATGGATCCATCTATCTCAATCCCTTACCTGCTTGTGCCATGCAGGGTCAAATTAAAAATAGACTAGGTATTAAAGTGCCGAGTAATCCAAAATAAAACTTCTCTTCACCTGTAGCCCTCGTGTCATCCCGACGTCTCATACTCGCAAGCATCAGTGGGAACTTGGCTCTCTCACGTCTTAATAATGAGACAACCTCACGCCTGCTGTAGTAAAATGTTTTGAAACCACTTGCCCCTGCATCTTATCTCTTTGGAAGCACGCGTGTAACAACGCCGCCCGTATCTCACAGCCAGGTTGGCGTGAAATGCGCAACAAGGCAGATAATAAAACGTGCGTTTACTCCGCTACTTATGTAGCGCTACACAGACTAATGTGAATTCGTCCTGTAACTTGACAGAAAATGACAATCCTGAGAAAATCGCAGCATTTCGGGTTGTTAATATTCTTCCTCAGTCATAAAGCTTCCCTGGAAACGGTAGATCGTCATTTCGAGAGTAAAGGTGGGGAAAAAATCTATTCATTATGTTATCGATGTGTTTATGTTCTCTCATACTCGTCTCAATGTTTTTTATCCTAAATTGCTAATTGTTTTATTGCTCAGCAGACTAATAGTGCGTGATGCTGATCTCCAGAAAAGATACTTTAATATGACTAATGCCACAGTCACTCTAAGACAAACCGCTAAAATGTTTATAACGACGATCTGTTCTTCTGGTTTCTCGATTCATATCGTCTGTTGTATGTGCATCGTAACTTTTTCTCCTCGATTTTCTTTTTTCCGTCCGTCACAGTTGATTTTTTGCTCAATGTGGAGACTGAGAATCCGAAGTGTTTTGCGGAAGGCATGCGAGACCTCACGTGCTTCTGGGAGGACGAAGATGGGGGCACCGCAGACCAGTACACCTTCACGTACACATACGAGTGAGAGAAAGCGTTTATTCTATTCACATATTCGATTGTTTTTATGCAGTTCTTTAACATAACCCCTAAGCATAAGAGTTGTCTGTTTTTAGGTTTCTGCCGTTATAGGTTGATTGTCGTTTTATATTAGTTTTATATAGATGCACCCGATTTGTGCTTTTGAAATTAAGATGGATGGATTACAGTGCTTCAATTAATGTTTGCAATTCCTGATTTAAATTATATGTGTCCTGGGTGAAGGGGCGGATCGATGTCCTTATGGATGGCATCAGTGTTTTCCATGACTAGGAAAACATTCTGCAAGATATACGGATGTATAGAGGGGGCTATTCGGGCCCCAAGCACCAGCGGTCTGTATTACTGTTATTTTCGGTTATTTTTGTACTACTTTTTTTCTTCAGGAATGAGAAGAGCAGTGAGTGTAAAGTGACGTCCCAACCAGCAGAGGGAGCCAAAACACGTTACTTCTGCCACCTTCCAAAGGTTCAGCATTTCGGAGACCTTTATGTGTGTGTGTTTCGGGATGGGTTACAGATCTACAACCGCAGCCTTTTAATAAACCTAAACTGTAAGTAGTACCTGGGAGTTTGTAAGTGGGGAAATGGGTTCAGTTATTAATGTCCACTTGATTCTGTTTGGTGATCCGGTCTCTGTGTCTGTCTCTGGTTCAGTTTGGCTAGATCCCCCAGCCAACCTGACTGTGACTCAGACTGGGAAGCTGGGCCAGCTCAAAGTGTCCTGGCTGCCGCCCCCCCTCAAGTACATGGAAAACAGCATGATGTACGAAGTCAGATACACGACAGGAAGTAGCTGGAAGGAGAAGGTATGGCGGTATGTCAGTCTGGGCTGGTTCACGTTCCAGGTGGACCTGTATTCCCAGCGATCGGTCTTCAGGGAGACCATCAGATTCTGATTATCATACGTCCTCCCCTCCCCTCCCCCGTTTACCCAGGTGGTCCGTGAATCCACTGAGATCACACTGCAAGGTCTGCAGGTCAACACCAAGTACAAGGTCCAGGTTCGAGTCAAGCCTGACGGCCTGACATATGATGGATTTTGGAGCTCCTGGACACTGCCGGTGTCCATGACAACAGCCCCGAAAGGTACTCATCAGGTCATTCCATGCATAAATATCACATCCCCATCTTTACCTAAAGTCTGTTTGCACTCTAACTTACTTAAAAATGTTGTCTATTACTGGAATTATCTTTGACATCCTACAGCCAATTTTTTTGCTTTTGGTTCAGTTTCATATTCAGTGTTTAATGTCAATCAGCTATTCTGTTAAAGCATATTTCTCCTGTTTGCGTAGATGTGGACCCCCTGATCTTGGCCCTGTGCCTCATCATCACCTTTATCCTCATTCTACTGTCCCTCACCGCACTCATGTCTCACCGTAGGTCAGTCTTCATGCTGTTCCGACTGTCCTTCCGTGTCGTCAGCACCGTAGCTGTCGCCAGTGGTGAAATCGCTGGTGGAAGAGCTTATTAAAATAACCACAAAAGATCAGTGTTGGGTGACGCTTTACATTAACTGCACATTCATAATGCCTTTATAATGCATTCAGAGAACATTCATAAGCAGCACACTAACAAGCTGTAAAGTATGTTAGGATGTTGTGGTATACTTACATGCTGCTTCTGAATGTTCTATGAATGCATTATGAAGGTGCACTGAATGATATATGAATGCATTATAAATACATTATGAAGGTGCACTGAATGATCTATGAATGCATTATAAATGCATTATGAAGGTGCACTGAATGTTTTATGAATGCATTATAAATACATTATGAGGGTGCACTGAATGGTCTATGAATGCATTATAAATACATTATGAAGGTGCACTGAATGGTCTATGAATGCATTATAAATACATTATGAAGGTGCACTGAATGTTTTATGAATGCATAATGAATGCCTCATGAGGGTTCACTTAATGTAAAGTATTACCCAATGTTGTTTTCGAATTCTTAATATTTATTTATTTGTAGGACAACACATATCAAAATAGAAGTATCCAGCATTCATTCAGTGAGGGAAGATTAGCTTTTCTTTTGCCTTTACATTAAATGTATCAAAATCTTTGTCAGTTCTCTGCAGAAGAAGATGTGGCCTCTTATTCCCAGTCCGGAAAACAAATTCCCAGGGCTCTTCACTGTCTATGGAGGTGACTTCCAGGTAAGGAGCCTGCACTCCTCATGATCACTGAGGGTGGAGTACTAACTTACAGCCTCCTTGAGCACCTTGTGGCTTGCAGAGGTACAAAGTTCAGATCCGGAAAGTACAAATCCAGAATAAGGTTTTGTTTCAACCAGCCAGTTGAGAATGATGAATAACATTCACAGAGTACTCAACTGCTTGGTTGAAACAAAAATCTGGTCTGTATTTGTACTTTCTGGGCCTGGATTTATAAGGCATGTAAGCCATCAGGGGAGATCTGCTCCGAAATGGAATGAGAAACGCCTTCCTGTGCCCACAGGAGTGGTTGGGCCACAGCGGTGGGGGCTTACGGCCAAGTCCTGCCTTCTTCTCCTTCGAGGAGCTCCCAGCCATGCTGGAGGTGCTATCAGAGGCTACCCCGGTCCCTCCTCGCTCGGTGGAATCCAGGGCCTGTAATCTGCCGGAGTCAGGATGCAAAGAAAACGAGGACCTGCAGAACGCAGAGTCTGAGCAAGAGGGGTGGCAGCCAACCCCGCCCGGACACTGGCTGATGAAGCACTTCCAGCCCCTCCAGCAGGGACCCTCCCTATTTTCCTGCTCCACACAACTGGAATCTAAGGACTCCTACGTGACCCTTGACCACAGCTTCCAGCCCAAACCCCAAGAGACACCGATGGATGATATATCTGAGGAATCCGCACCTTTGCGAGTTCTTTTCACGTCGGCAGGAATCTCAGCATCCCATTCGGATCTGGGCTCTCTCCCACAGAGCTCCAGATCAGGCAGACTCTCCTCCGAGTCCAGCTTCGAGTACCCCCACAGCACCTGGCTGCCTAAGGGCATCAGTTACGCCTCCCTGACTCTTGCCGATTCGGGTGTTTCTGTGGACTACAGCCCCATGGATTCCATCAGAACTGCAGTTGGTGGCACAAGAGGTTTCTATAATAATGACTACAAGAATGAAACCCCAAAGCCAAATGAACTTCTCTCTGGATCTCCAATCTACTCTGCCTGTTGACTTTGAAAACTAAGTTTTCCTCCAACCTAGAATGGCAAGCTTCCGTGGTTAAATTAACATCACATAGGCTTTTTTATGCACACATAGCCCATAACTGTTTCTCTCCCAACATTGTATGTAAGGCAGCTGATCTTGGGAAGTAATTACTGTTTGTGTTAATATATACATCTCACCCAGGATGTACCCCAGTCCTGTACCCTGCGCTGCCTGGAACAGCCTCCAGGCCACCTTGCAACCCTGACCAGGATACGTGGTTAGAAGATGGATGTTAATGTATATAGAATTTAAATAATGTTTTGAAACACTTTTTTAATTAGCTGTATTACCCAGTTTATCATTAGAAATAATTTTCTATTACAGGTTGGGGCCATTTTAAAAACACTAAGCCTTATATTTCATATCCATTTAAAACTGGAAAAAGCATTTTATTGCAGGATGAAATGAAATGTTTGGAAATTTTAGCTCAAAAACGGCACCTGCGTGCGAAATTGCTTCATGTTATGACATGGCAGCCATCACTTTGTATGTTTTACAGAAGCATTTTTCCCTGAATGCTCATTTCTGTACAGTGAATTACTCAAACACCTCTTAAATAACCGTTTACAGCACACTTTTCAAATTATACAACTGTTTCTATAAAATTTGAGAATCTATTGTAAATAACAAAAAGCAATTTATGTATAACCATTCATTTTTTACTACGAAAATATATTTTGTTATATAATGCAATACTTTATTTTCTTATATGATTCACAAGAAAATTGTGGCATTTCTTCTTTCCGTAAATGGCTTGTTGGAATAAGGATTTCCAAACTGGAAGAACTATACTGTAGAAATGAACTAGTGTCCTGTGCTTTGGTTGTCGCTCGGGCAGCCAATGTAAATTCACAGTTAATGCATAAACTGTTTCTGACCATTTGTATAAAATAATAATGGATCAGTCTTTCACTCTGTGGACAGAAAACTCCATCGCGCCATCTTGTGCAACTGACAGACTCCATTGCTGTCCAAAATGTGTTTTGTTAGTCTTAGTTAGAGGGGAAGCGGAGTTGAGCCCCACGCCAGAAAAATAGATTTGTAACGTCTCCTTTATCTCGGTCGCACACTCCAAACTGGAGGAAGTACCTCCCTTTGTGAAAGTGCAGCGCACAGGGAAATAGCGGTCTATGACGGCGAGGACAGGGTCCGGAGCCGACGACTCCCCTGCAGTCCGACCCTCCTGCTCCGGACGGAAGGACGTTATAACATAACACGGGGCCGCAGCGTCTCCGCTCCCCTCCAGCCTCTGTGTCAGGAAGGCAGCGGTGTCGAGCAGCAGCGCTGAAATGTGCGCAGTCTGCGCCTGCTTGGCCAGCAGTCCGCCCTCCGCCCCCAGATACAGATCCATCCCGTCCACAATGATTAAGGACGGCGGCGGCGCGGCCAGCTCGTGCAGGGCCGCAATCTCACAGAGCAGCTCCGCCGAGCACCGCGGGTACTTGAATTTTATTTTCTGTCAGATAAAAAAATCAGTTTCACCATGCGATCCACACTTCTACAGCATTTACATAGTTTTTTTATTAACATAGCATTACCCCACCTTTTCTACGAGTTTCAAAGTGAGACATTGTCTTTAGAAAAAACGGTAAAGCAAAAGCCTTGTATTGATCTTTTTTTAATTCTAAGCAGAAGCATTCATCAAAAAGCATCTGCAGGACTTGCCTGTTCAGTTCTTCTGTATGTGCATAGAACGTAATTATTGAAGAAATTCAGGTAATACATCCATTTAAAGGCTGCATTAGCTGCTAATGCCTCAGCGTTCAACGCCTTAATTATGCAATATGCCATCATGCAAAAGACTGCCCTTGATATAAACGGGATTCGAAAGGCGAGGCTGAGAAGGGGACATAACTCTTACCTTAAGATCGTCCGGGCTCAGCCTGGCCAGTGCGCTCTGCAGCACACCCGGGAGACTCTCGATCGGAGCCGGGCTAAGAAAGAGCACTTTCAGCCCTAGCTCGGAGGATGCCGTAAGTGCAGTCAGGAACAACAACGACTTTTTGAGGTTGTCACACTCTCCCACGACCACGCAAGATGTATAATCTGACAGCGGTGGAAGTTCTAAATCCTTTGATTCTCTGCTATATTGCTTTAGAACAACTGTTAATATGTCGGCCATTGCAACAAAACAAATCTATAAATTTAAAGCTCTTAAATGTATGCTAGAATTTTACTTTTATTAATAGCAATATTTGAAATAAATTATGAAAAGTTTTCATATAGCCTATGTCGAATCGCCAAACAAACAGCGCGCCATCCCACAAACCACGTGGATTGCGAAGCTGTGACGTAATGTGCTGTTCGTCAGCGTCATGCTGCGCCGCCTGGTGGTAAGTACGAATAAATACAACAGGCGACTGGCAAAATGAGTGCGGTATGGACCCCTACTGGCGAAGGATGTGAATTAAACAGAATCGAGCATCCATACGCCTATCCGTCTTTCTACAGTATATCCAATACACCAGTGCAGAGTAGCAAGGATATTAAGTGGATGTTTTGCCTAAACTCAATCATCTTTGTTTAAATAAATGTCAATGATTAAAAAATATAACAAGTCTACCTGTTGACTGTGTATGGATTATTTAAATATTGCGTTCAGCCGCTTAGCAAGGGTCTGTTAAACAAGTAGACTGGAACGAAAGCCAGTATACCCGCGGATTGCGAGGGCTGGAGTTTAACAAAGCTGCACTAAATGAATCTTGCTTCACATATATCATCATAAACGAGACCGTACGTATCTACAACTTGGACGTGATGTGTGCTTCTGTAACACCGGTTCAGGAAACAGTGGGGCATGTGTGCCATCATTATATTTTGTTCTGATTACCTCTTTGAACTTCCAGGACTGTTTACAAAAGGATTTGCAGTAGTACCTCAAAAGACTAATATTTATATTTTGTATTTCAGAGTAGTATCTGAAATTACCTACTTTCGTACTTTCCCCCTTGCTCGTACTCCAGTCAGATAGGTGGCGCTATATACCTTTCAAGTAGCCGTAATAATAATGTATCTCGCCGAAGAAGATGCATTACTTCCGGTTGGCTGAGGTCAAGCTCCGGATCACAACAGTACACAGCTGTTGTGAAGATGGCGGACAGCTACGAGAAAGAGGGGAGTTCTCTAAACAGCAGGGAAGCAGGAGACCAGATATCGGCGATGTTCAGGCGGTGTAGGGGCCGCCCCCGTCTGACGGACACCGACCGGGCCAAGAGGCGTCTGGAGTCGCGGAAAAAGTACGACGTGAGGCGGGTTTATCTGGGGGAATCCCACAAGGTTTGGAGCGAGCTGCGGCGGCGGACCGGCTTGAGCGACGCGGGGCTCGCCGAGTATTTAATCCTGCTGAACGCCACTTACGGGGAGGTGTACCAGCAGAAGTACGGCTATGGGTGAGTTCACCGAGAAGTGATCTTAGCCTGAAAGGGTCCCTTAAAACTGCCATTTATAAATAGCATGGTTTCTCGCACGACGGTGTATACATTGGTATGAAGTTACATAAAGATAGCAAACTGCCATTATGCAACTGTAACGGTGCATCTCATCTCTTATCTTGGATGCGATATAGGAGATAAAGCCTATAATATCATAGATGCTGTCATGCTGTGACTCAGAGTTAAGTGTTGCCAGTGTCGCGTACTAATACGGCGTAACAAGTTGAAAGCTACAGTTAGTGTATTTGGGTAGAAAAGGTTGCAGGCGGTGCTTTGATCGTTTACGTTTTACCAGGCTCGCTTGCCTGCTGGGGTGGTTTTTAAATACACGTTTCTCTTTGCATTTTCATTGTTTTCTTCTGTTAACTCTCAGAAAGAAATCCGCCTCTGGACTATGTGTCAAACAGAAAAGAGGTGAGTATGTGCCATTTGTTCTAATGCAGGTTGCCGCTTTGCAAACTTGTTGTTGTTGTCTTTGGCAATCAGGGAGTCCCTGTTAGCATAATCAGCAGCAGGGCAAATTATAATTATACTTGCAGAGGAGAAGCGGCTTGCCCTGTTCCTCCAAATATCCTCCTCATGGTGTATACACAGCTTTCTAAGCTGATGTCTTTTTCTTTATGTTGACCAACCCAGGCAAGAAGGTTGAAGCGACCAGCTTCAGAGCTCTGGTGGGCTGGTATCAGGACCACTCCCGGTCCTGTCCTCACGAACCACAGCTGCAGGCCCCAGAATTGCCAGCACTGGCCTTCCCCACCTCACTGGTTTGGTGCTGTATTGCTAGCCACTCCTTTGTGCAACACCTCTCACAGCCAGCAGGAGGCAGTGATGATTCTGAGACTGAAGGTGAGGGCGGGATTGATGGCAACGCAGCGTGTACTGAGGCAACACCTGGCGTCGTGACGAGGACAAGGAGGAAGAGGAGAGTAGACTCTTCAAGGCAATATTATGGTATGGAGCCTGCACATGATACAGGCTGGATTTTGTATTTTTAAGTCGTACTACATGATTTTTTAAAAATTGGTAAACTAGTGCTTTCTGTGGTCAAAACTGCTTCAGGCTATGGTTCGTCTCGTAGTTTAATTTCCTTGCTCTACCTTATTATTGAAACGTGCTGCAGATGCCAGGGAGGACCTGGAAGAGACCAGGGTGGGAGAGTCTGAGGTGTCATCGAATGACATGGACAAGGCCACCATTCTAGGCCAGCTTCCAGAATCCCCTGTTTCTCAGAGGGGCACCACCACTGGACAGCCCACAGAGGAGCAGTCTCTCTGGGAGATGGAGGTCGTAATAGAGGGAGAGAAAGGACAGGAGCAGGAGTCGGAGAATGAAGGAGAGAGTCTGGGAGCTTTGGCTGGCAACGGAAACAATGGAGAGGGAGACGGGGTAGGAGCAGAGGACCTGAGAGGGGCAGAGAGGGGCACAGGGCCGAATGGTTACGAGTGCGCCATGGTAACGGCCACCGTGATCGATCGGCTGCGCAAAGACGCCCCGGTGGTGATGGACAATATCACCCGTAGTCACTCTCAGCCCCACGCCCCTCAAGGTTCTTCCACTGTGCAAGTTTCAGCCCAGGGGGAGCTGTACGAACCCCAGACACTGCAGACGGTTGTGGCCAGCTGTCAGATTCCGAACGGGAAGGAAGCTTTGGAAGGATCACAGGTAGGTCAGCCGGATTTCAGATGGAGTGAGACGGAATATATCCATGGATCAATGTCGGGCTCCTTTTTTCTTTCCGAAGGTGATCATTATCACAGGCCCTGGTTACGAGGCCCTGGCTTCAGAAGGGATCCAGCTGAACGTGGGGGGCGGAGTCGGGGAAGAGGTTACCTGCACGGTTATTGAGGGTGTGGCCTACAACCAGGTGTGCCAGTCAGACGTCGGCCAGAGGTCGCCTGTCCCTGACGCAGACGCCATCAGGGGTATGAACCATGGCCTCTGGGTTTGTGCCCCAGTATTGCTGTTAGTATTTGTGGCATATAGCTGTACTATTATAATCAGTCTTTGCCTTTACAATACATATTCAATAATTTTTCCACGTCCAGCCTTCATTTTTTTTTTTTTTTGCATATCGCACTTCTTAAAATTCACGATGCAACATCTTCCACCAGAGCTCAACGGGAAGCAGATCCTGCAGCCCAGTGCAGAGTCGCGTGACTCGAATGTGAGCTGCGGCAAGGAGCTGCAGAGGGGCCTGAGTAGGTAAGTGAAGCAGAGGAGAGCAGCCAGGAGCCTGGCAGTAAGCAGGAAATCCGTGGGTGTCTTTGAGGGGGGATAAAGGGGAGCCTTTCAGGGGATTGAAGCGGGCAATTATGGGTGGGTTGCGAGGAAGGAGGACTTAACTGATGCCATATATCCAGCTGTTAAAATTCTTGTTTTAAATGAAAGGATTCCTCAGCTAAATGTCACCTGTCAACCTGCATGCATTAGTCTGGGAAAAGCTATTGTTTATTGGCTTAAATACATAGTTGCGTGGCACGTGCACATGCCACCAGAGGCCATGTGACTGCCACAGCAAATTCTCATGTTATTTTGCATGGGGGGGGATCCCCCTCACTTGCAGTGTATGTTGCCTGCTCAAAGAGCGGACTGTCTCACGTGAGACTTTTGCCCCTTGAGGTCGAGGAGGAATCGTCGAGGTCCAGTAATAGAGGCAGACGGGATGCTGAAGATGTTCCACTGCCCGTATGAAGGCTGCAGTCAAGTCTACGTGGCCATCAGTAGCTTCCAGGTGAGGCTGTTGTGCTGTATGGCCAAAAGTATGTAGACCAGCATCTCATTCCAAAACCAAGGGTTTTAATAGGAAGTTTGTCAGGCTGTTGTCCCTAAATTAGCCTCTACTCTTCTGGGAAGGCTTTCCGTTAGATGTTGGAACATCGCCGGTGGGATCTGCTGCCCTTTAGGTTGGGTGTTAATGTCGGCTGATCAGAGCCCTTTCTGTGAGGTGTGGTTGACCACTTGCCTCCCAGTCGTTTTGACCTCCGGTCATTTCACTTGCGGTTGACCAGGGCAGAACTAACAGGGCAGAAATGTGGTGAATTGATTTGTGGGAAAGATGGTGCCAAGTGGAAGGTCACTGACCTCTTCTGTACAACTGCCGATTCTGCTGCTAATGCGTGCTGCTAGGAATTGCATGGCTGTGTGCTTCATTAGACCTGTGTCAGCAATGTGTATTAATTACACAAAATTACTGCAATTGACACGGGTGTCCATATATTTTTGACTGTGTATCTGTTGCACTACTATCCACATAGACTTTTTATGAAGTGTTTTTTTTTTTTTGTTGTGCCCAAACTTGTTCGCTTCCCTCACTGACTTGAGCTTTTGTTTTTTACAGAATCACGTGAACCTAGTTCACAGAAAAGGCAGGACTAAGGTTTGCCCACATCCTGGTTGTGGCAAGAAGTTTTACCTCTCAAACCACTTGCATCGTCACATGATTATCCACTCAGGTATGATGCCATACTTCATCTGATCCCAGCCCTCGCTGAGTGGTTTGACGAGTGACGTCATGTGCTAGTAGATGAAGGTATTTGAGCTCATCCTTGATCAGTAGACAACCTGGATTCTGAATGTTGAGAGACGCAAAGGTGACTGACTGATGATCCCCCTTTGCCGTCCCTCACAGCGCCCCTCCCCCCCCAACCGTTCATGTTAATGTTTAATTCCTTTTTCCATGTGCCTAGGCGTACGTGACTTCATCTGTGAGACCTGTGGGAAGTCATTTAAGCGCAAGAATCACCTGGAGGTCCACAGGAGGACGCACACAGGGGAGACACCTCTGCAGTGAGTGAAGATACTTTCCGATGGGCTTCTTGAAGGGTCTCATAACTGAAAATAGAATGTCAGTAGGGAATTGGATCTCGACCCTTAATGGAATGTAAATGTAAAGGGCAATAGGTTGGTATTATGTCATGATCAGTACGATGATGGTTGTATCAGTATGATGGTATGATGTCAGTAACCTTTCTCTCTCCCGTCCATGTGGCTGGTCCTCCTGATTGCTTTCTCCACGTGGCAGATGTGAGATCTGCGGGTATCAGTGCCGACAGCGGGCGTCTCTTAACTGGCACATGAAGAAGCACACGTCCGAGGCTCAGTACAACTTCACCTGTGAGCACTGCGGCAAGAGGTTCGAGAAGCTGGACAGTGTCAAGTTCCACAAGCTGAAGAGCCACCCGGACAAGCAGGCAGCATGACGGGGGGTGTG
>JAODJX010000048.1:3055959-3071431 GCA_026776945.1 Isichthys henryi | reverse complement strand
GATCAGACATTAAAGGGCTGTGATGGTCATGACACCTGGAGGGAAATTCCCTCTCTGACAGACTGGACATGTATATAAAATATTTCCCTTTTTTTAATTTGGTAGACAGTACACAGTTTTGTTGTGCATGTACAATAACAATAAATATATTTTATTCTGTTCTATTCTTATTTCTAAGCCAGTTGCAGCTCCAGTTTTGTCCCCTTCATGTCTTCATTCCAACCTTCACCTAGAGATTTTCCATTTTTAAAGATGTGCCAAATGCAAATGAGCTACCTGTGTTTACTAATCCGCCTACACCGTTTACAGTGGTGAACTGAATTGACGGTATTACGGTACATTAAACGACTGTGTTAAACACTGATGGCGCTGTCCCTGGCCTATAAGTATCCGTTTTATATGAGGGATGTGCTCTTATCGCAGGCAAAAGGGCTATTACGGACCCCTGGTGGTAATTTATTTAATTGCGAGCTGCACAGACGTGGAACGGTCCCTGTTTACTGCTGGTTTTAATTTTTTTCTTTTCCTTCTTCAGATAATAGACTTTTTCGAGTTTCCCATGATGCTCTTGCCTGTTGCTCTACTCCTCTGCGTTGTCCACCCCATCGTTGGGGATAGCGCTATTGTCCATTTCTGGAATTTACATTTTCGACTTATCCCCGAATCGTTCTAGAAAAACTGACAAATTAGTTTTGACCAAATAAATATAGCTTAATTTAATTAAGTTCAGCAGAAAATCAATCATTAAAATGATTATCCAAATGATATATATTGCATCGCTGGAGGTACTCATGGGACAGCGCGCACCATGCTGGACTGGTGCCAACAGCGTAAATAGCTCTGTGTATTTAAGGTGTATCGTGTTGTCGCTGTGCTGTACATTAATGTCATATGTATTGCTAATGTTAACTCTTATAAAGAATGGTGTGTGTGCACCCACCGTGTGTAGTACTCGGGATGCTAATTTTCAATGCCTTACCGCACTACTGTCTGCTGTATCTCATCACTTCACGCAGCGCCATGCCTGGTACTCGCGCCACAATATGTTGTATGTACGTGTATTTTTTTTCTTCATTTTCATAATAAAATATTTGGGTTGCCCTACAGTTGCTAGGCTGAATCTTGGAGTTGCTATAGCTGCTCGAAAAATCACATAGCAGCATTTAATTCTCAAATAGGCCTAAATACGGCCCGGTTCGGGCATATGTTAATGATTTCTTCGGTATTTCTCGAGATTAATGTTTTTAATGCAACTGGACTGCATTGAATAATCCACATATCACTCGTTGTCCTATATTTTATCGTCCATTGAATAGACCCAAGGATACCTCACTAAAGCGCAAAAACCCGGTTTGAAATTTTCTTCGGGAGTCACTAGATGTCGGGCTTGTAATCCGAAAGTGCCTCACAACAGGTCTGCAGGTTTACGATGAATTTCGAAAGAAAATGTCAAATAAACGCAACAAGGAGTTTGTGGCCTCTCGCTTCTACGCAGGTCAAGAAATGCAAGCTCAATTCCCAAATAATGTTCCATATATTTGTAGGAGTCTTCAAACACGCAACAGAGTATCCATCCATCTATCTTGTGTATCCGCTTATCCTATCCAGGGTCGCGCGGGGTCCGGAGTCTATCCCAGAGGCTAAAACCCAGGATGGGGCACAAACCCAACGCAGGGCATACCTATGAAAAATAAGCATTTTTGGATCGTGGGGTGGGGAAGCGGAGTACCCGGAAGAAACCCCACGACGACACGGGGAGAACACGCAAACTCCACACACGGAGAATCGAACCCCGGTCCCAGAGGTGTGAGGCAACATTGCCGCCCTGCTGTATAGACTACGTTACATGAAATTAAACGGCAATATCCGTGATTTTACCGAAAACTAATCTAAATCTAAAAACAACTCCGATAGGAATATCCCAAGGCCACCGCCTAAACAAACTTGACCGAGACACGATGCAACAAGCTAATGGAGCTCGTGCACGGATGCTGCTGGGTCGAAACAGGTGGCGTGTCCGGTGCGCGCGTGCGGCGTCGCGGAGGCGGAGTCAGGGATGGCCCCGCCCCTGCCAGCTCCGCACCCGTCCTAAACTTTGGCTGAACACGAGTAGTACATTTGTTAAAGGTATTAAGATTTAATAAGATCTCTCAAGATTGTCCAACAAGTGAACAACTAAAATAAAAGTTTTAAAGGAGAGAACGCATTGTAGATTGTACATTTTTAAATTTTACATCATATTTCCCTTTGTCGACAGGTGTTTTGGTCAAAGCAAAGATATGTCCAGGAAAGACACGGATGCACCTGCGGCAGAAAAGTAAGTTAAGTACCTCATTAACGAATCCGTTATGATCTTTCTGGACTCGTTGTTTTTTTAATAGTTAACTGACCATAGTGTTGGTTTTTGGTAGTTACATTAAAAACTAGATAATAGATACTTAAGTGATGGGAATCTGTCTTAGATTGATCCAGTTTCACAGTTTTAGTAACTCCCTTTCCAAACCCACTTCACAAACATAAACTTGCTTGACTGTTTTTCTTTTCACTCCTTTTCGGTATTTTCCGCTTTGTGTGTCGTGTTTTATATGTTTCATGATGTACAGCCTCTGTAAAACAGGAACTTTTTTTTATACTTCTCGACTTGTAGAAAATGATTAATACTATGACCATGTAAAGGGCTCCATTTCTGGAACCATCGTGATTTCCAATAGTGTATGTTACAAAATCAAGAGAATTTTGAAACCGTAGCGAAAGTGCGTAACTGGTGAATACGGACTGAACTGACGGTTTATTCACTTTATTGCCTTCCGTATGTGTCTGTTTGATGTGTCCCGTGTTATCAGAGTCGAAGGCACATTTCGCAAAGCTTATCTGCGCAGCTTCTGAAAACCTCGCTCCGCTTAGGCGAAAACTTATTAAAAGCCCAAATAATAGCGATGATAACAACGACAGCTATTTACACGTAGGTCTGACTTTGTTGTGTCTGTTTTACACTGTAATCTATTACCCAGGAGTATTTTTCACTTAGATTTAGATTTTTTTTCTTTCAAAGTTGTCTGATAGTTTTACGTCAATATACATGGTGCAAATGATCATAATCTGTCGCGACGGTGTATTTGCCTGACGGTCACGTGAAGTTTCAGTAAAGGAGTCCTTTCACTTTTTAAAATGTTCAAAACCTGCATCTTTTAAGCATCTTTTCATAACCGATTATCAACTCTGTCCCCACCGGTATCACGTAAAGTTCAAATTATATCTGTTTTAAATTACAACTAAAAGTACGGCTGGAATAAAATCAAAGTCATGTGACCATTAATTTCTTTAATACAGCGAACACAGTGTACTTTTATGTGCTGTTTTTATGATGTTTATGTATTGGGTACTGCATTTCTATCTTTGCTGTACACTATACTGTAAAATTTGTCCGTCCTTGTATTACCTGCCCAGGGACTGCAGATCAAATTTAGCTCCCTGACAGACAAACAAATAATAAAGGTCAGACAAGCCCCAAAACATGTCAGTAATGTATATTTTTTATAACTAAACTAATCCTTATACATTTTAAGGTTCAATGGTATATGCATTTCATACGCAGATACTGCATGTGTAAAATGATAGTGGAGCTTATTGAGTAAACATCCATCTGTTAATGTCCCCAGGGGGCATGGATACCCTGACAGATTCAGGGGGCCCAGCGCTTGACAGGGTCCTTGAATATGTAAAATCATATGTAAATTTTGGTGAGGGGCGGGCCAGAATTCCTAGGTATGCCCCTGAATCTGACACAAAGTGGACGCACAGCAACAATCATACATGTGTCGGTACCAGTGAAAGGTCCCGCTTATCACAGAGCAGCAGTCAGTGTGTGTGTTTTTTAATGCCTGTGTTTTTCAGTGCCCGGAGGTATGTAAATGACATGTGCATGCCGGTGAACGCGTGCCATGGTTTGCTAACCAGCCTGTCCGTCTTCAGCTCCGCACCGATGACGCTGCAGGATTGCCTGAGTGAGTGCATGGAGGCCGTGGACCTCTTCCTTAACAACCGCTTCACCGAGAGCCTGGATAAGCTGCGGCCCCAGTGAGCGAACCACCGCCTCCTCATGTTTGACCCACACCTGCCACTCCTTTCTTTTGCTTCGCCTCTGCCTGACCGGCGCAGGGTGGGGTACCTGTGTTATGTGACGTGACAGTCCTCTGGGGCTACTGTGGGCGCCAGCATGCTTTACCGCCCATGTCGTGATTTTCCGCTACAGTCTATGTTACAGTGTTTTCCTGTTAGTAAAACTCCACTGAGGGCTCAGTCATTTTAAAGGACAGCATTAATGACGACTCAGTTGAGCGTCATGCTAATTGTTGTCACTCAACCGCCCGAGAATGGAAAGGAGACCTAAGCCGCCCCAAACGCCCGTCTGGGGCAGAAGAGGAGGCCTCTGAAACGGACTGATGTCTTAAATTGCGCTGTTCACACCTCGTTCACAAGTCCCCGCGTGATACACCGTTAGCTCGGCCAGCACGTAAGCGGAGAGCAGGGCCCCAGCATGTCTCTCCCTCCTCCAGGATACGGAGTGTTTGCTGAAGCTGACGCCCATGGCCCAGCAAACAAATATTACACAAGAGTGTGAGCCAGTGAGATCGAGAGGCAGCGTAAACGCTGTAAGCAGGGACTAGGTGTGAGAGAGACGCCTGTTTGGTTTCTGTCATATATCACATGAAATGGGCATTTTTCCCCCTTACTCCTGCCATGATTATGAGTCACGCATATAGCACAATACTATATGACCACATCAGACCCTGTTTGCTGGCTCAAGATGGCTTTTGCCTGGGTTCTTGTGAGAAAAAGGAAACATTCTCTGCCTCCTTTATCCCTCTGTTTACTTTGGTGTGCATTTCCTGAATGTTTTTTGTCAAAGAGTTTTCTAGCAAGATAAATAAATAAAAAGACTTATGGACAATATGGATATGCATGTTACGCCATAAATATCTTTTATTCTGATTTGTGGAAAAATAATTCTAATCTCATATAAGTCAGGTTTGTATATGTGTGGGTTTGTATATATGCTATTGTAGGAACCAAATGTTATGAAAAACTGTTATTTTGACCTTGTGGGGACCATTTTTTTCAGTCCCCATAAGGGAAACTCAATTTAATAAAAACCTGTGAATGCAATCAAAAAATTAAAAATGCCAAGGTTAAGGATAAGACTGAGTAGGGGTTGAGATTGTCAGTGTTGGCATTAGGGTTATGTCCATAGAAATGATGAGAGAGTTCGCATAATGATAGTAATACATGAACTGTGTGTGTGTGTGTGTGTGTGTGTGTGTGTGCGCGTGCGCGCACTTTCGCGCACAGTATGCAGGACAGCATGTACCACGCCGTGATGTACGCCACCATGCTGGAGATGCAGGCTATGATGACCTTCCAGCACGATGACATCGTCAGGGCTGGGAACACCATGAAAAGTGCCCAGGAGGTGTGCCAGAGGTGGGGCCTTTATCTGCGGGGAGGGGGCTCAGATTAGCTCAGCCTCTCATCCTAAGGCTCAGGAGCTAAAACCCTTTTTAAGCGTAACTGATCTTTTCTACTTCACCAAAGTTTTTGAGTCACTTCAACGAAATGCCCAGTTTTAATAACGGACGAACTGTACATTTTGGCTAAATGTACAGTTTTTTTTTTCTCCTAAAGCACTGTGGGGCTGCATTGCTCTGACCTCAGCTCTGTGTGTGTTTCCTGTGAGCAGCCCAGTTTCCTCCTGCTGACCACACACATTAAGTTTGAATTCCAAAGTGGGCATAATTAAGCCAGACTGACCTCTTTCCTTTCGTGCTTTTGACTGGCCTGGAGGTTTCTAGGCAAACAGATCATTTACACTCAGATCAGGCCACTGTGATGCCTTTTCTTAATAATACCTCTAGAAAGATTCCTTGAATAAAGACTTAGCTTGTTGGCTTATTGTGTTGTCCAGGTATATAGTGATTTACAGATCTCATTTAATAGAAGCCATTATCTTTCAGGTTCCGCAAAAAGTCTTCCAGCATAGTCAGCAAGTCTGGGGAAGGTTTAACCGAAGGTAGGAATATTATAAGCGATTCAGTCGACATGAAAAAACAAATGGGTCTCCTATGACCAGGGCTGAGATGAGCTAGTGTAAAAGACAGAAATGGTGGGATGGTTCCCAGGCTCGGGGTTGACGTGTTGGGTACAACCTGTGGCTCAAGTCAGTCTGCTCTACCCCTGTTGTGACCTAATCATCTCAAGGATGAATGACCCGGGAGAATTCCAGAGATGGACTGTGATTGGCTGTGACCGCTATCAGATAGACTGTATGTGTGTGTCTTTCCAGAACAGCTGCATGCTGAGCTGTGCTACGCAGAATGTCTGCTACAGAGAGCCGCTCTCACCTTTTTACAGGTAAGGCGGCTTCCTCTGCCTTGGTTCAGAGAGGGAGATGAAGTTTGCAGTTTACTGGCACCTCCATATCCGCGGTTTCATTAACTGTGGTTTCAGTTATCTGTGATTTACCACGGGCTGAAAAAAAATTGTAAAATGTATAACAGTATGTTTTTTCATCGTTCCTTTGTCCTTTGAGTGGTATAAAAATCACATGATATTTTTTCATTGCTTCATCGTCTCTTGAGAATGAGACTAAAATGTCAGGATCCCTTTCATTTGACATATCAATGTACTGTACAATGTACTGAATTTAATGTTGGTAATGTCTTAATGTACGTAATTTATCAAATCCCATATGTAAGTACACAAAAGTTACGTTATATATGGGGTCCATGGATGGTTCACTATTATCAGATAAAGATTGTGGTGTGTTGCATTTAGAATACATTGTCAGAAAGAGGTACGTTTGTGTGAGAATGTGTTATATTCTTTGTCGTTAGGGATGGAAAAGCCATAAATAATACAGATCTCTGCGACACAGTGTTGAAGTGTCACCCCTACATACTTTTCTGGGGCTTATCTACACTCAGATGTTTGTTTTCCACCTTCAGGATGAGAACATGGTGAGCTTTATCAAAGGAGGAGTCAAAGTACGTAGCAGTTATCTCATTTACAAGTAAGTGTTTCCGGGACACTGATATGCAAAGGCCTCTTATTATGGCACAATCACTAATTAATCCTAAACAGAAGACTTGTGTATCTTAAGGCAAAAACTTGATGGATGCACTGTGGATTCCCGTTTTTATCTGGTTTCAGTGTCATGAGTAATATATGTGCTGTATCTGTACTAATATGTTTGATTTTTCCTTTATCACATTTAACTCAGAGACCTGCACACCTTCCTTCAGTCACATCAATATCACAAAGGACTGAACCACTTCCAGTTAGAAGGAGGGGTGTCATTTGGAATCGGAGCATTTAACTTGGTACGTTCCACGAAGGTCATACTACGGTGCAGCAGTTGGGAAACGATGGGGTCCAACCACGTAGATAATAAACTTTCTGCAGTTTTGTTTGTTTGGTTCTCAGTGCACTGACAATACAAGCATTTGTCCTGCATATACATGCTCGCCAAGCTGTTGACCACACGCGTGATGTTGCCGACGTCTTCTCCCGCAGACCCTCTCCCTGTTTCCTGCTCGGATCCTACGGCTCTTAGAATTCGCTGGCCTTTCGGGGGATAAGGTATAGTATTGTAGAAGTCCTTTCATCCGGCACTGGCTGCAGCCTCTCCTGTGCTGATACACTGATGCGGATGTGTTTATTATCCACATGCAGACACTGGAGCCTTTTTGTCTGCTTCCTGCACCATAACCTGCGTTTTTTCACAGTCCTCTCCACTAGGATGCAAAATCACTTTCCAAAGCTTAGCAGTTAAGCTGATTATGTTAATTGTTTTTTTTTTTCTGCATAAGATTGCCATAAATTTTGTTTATTCATTGGTGCCCATGTGTTCATCTGTATATCTATAGGAGTTTGAATTACATCAGTCCTCACCTTTAATGCATTAGGTGTCTCTCCATTTAGCTCATCAACAATCTGTTTTCTATTGGCAGTCTATGAATGGAGAATTTCTGTCACCACGCAGAATCAGTGTCTCTGTCTGTCTGTCCGTTCCCGACTCCCTGTCCACACACGTGTCTCTGTGCAGGAATACGGTCTCTCCCAGCTACACAGCGGTGCCACATCACTCAACCTGCGCTCCATGCTGTGTGCCCTGCTGCTGTTGTGCTACTACACCTTCCTCTCCTTCATCCTGGGTAACAGTCCCTCCCACATATGCTACGGTACAAAGACACCTTGCTGTTCGCTAAGGCCCGCTGAGACCCCAATAGCAGTACAAGCCAAAGCGTGTTTTCAAACTGTACTCCACATGCCCAAATTGGATGTGAAACTATAAGCTGCTCATGATCAGGCCGTAAACAGATGGCCCAGACCAATTAGACCTGATGAATATGGCATGGCGTAGTATCTGTTGCTGAAAATGGCATTGATGTTGACTGATGCTGGTGAAGTGGTGGTGTATTGCTGGTTTCTTTAATCTAGTATATTCAGCCATCATGGTTTCTAATCCATCTGTTCCCTGTAGGGACTGGGGAAGGCGATGTGGACAATGCTGAGAAGCTATTGAAGCCGTTCCGCGTTCGCTATCCACGGGTGAGTGCAGTGGCTTGGAATATGTGAAACATGACACATCTAGGCCAAGATGGCAAGACAATATTTTGGAGACCACCACAGTATCCTGGCTTAGCTCTTCGCGGTTCGTGACGAAGATTTCAATCCAGGTTCCCTTCTGTACTGACAGGGTGCCATATTCCTCTTCTTTGCTGGACGAACTGAGGAGATCCGAGGGAACATTGATGAGGTCGGTCTGGATTGTATATCAGTCTGTTCTGTTGGAACGTCTGCAGCCCGAGATGAGTTTCCAGTGTAGATGAAAGTAGAGGTCAATTACTGTATCCTTGCCTGTTTGCATAGACATTGCTAAGTCAAATAGGTACGGGACCGATGCCAATAATATGTCACCAGGCGGTGGCACTGTTTGAAGACGGCTGCAGGGCCCAGCAGGCGTGGAAGCAGTTCCACCACATGTGTTACTGGGAGCTGATGTGGTGCTTCACTTACAAGCGTGTCTGGAAGATGGCCTACTTCTACGCAGACCTCCTCAGCCAGGAGAGCCGCTGGTCCAAGGTGTGGGACTCCAGGCGCCCTAATGAGCTTCTGAAAACCCTGCACTGGTTGTTGTCTTCACCACTGTTCTCCAGATCCTACTGCACTCTCAGTCCTCTAGGAGCCTTAATATTCTTCTCTGTGCTGAAGAAAGATGCAGTTAATTCATCTCCACGTCCTGCCATCCAGTACATGCTCTTATGAATGTTATCTTCGCATTACAGTATTTAGGCTCAGAGCTTCATAGATGTTCAGCGGAGGCTTATGTTGCTTCTGTGAATAACTGCCTGGAAGTACAAGATGCCACTGTTTTCGTGAAATGTCTTTAAAATGATCTATCTTTAGCTTGTGTCCATAGCTGTATGTGTATCTTCCTCCTTTGGGGTTCCCAGCACTGGTGTTCTGGTTTGTAAGGACTCATGGTCTGCTGTGTGCTTCTCCTGCAGGCCATGTATGTGTACATGAAGGCAGCCTGCCTCAGCATGCTGCCCGAAGATGAGGTCAGGCCTTTTGGGGAGAACGAAGTGGAGCTCTTCAGGTAAAGAGACGTTGGCCTCTGGCTAGCATGCTGATACGAACTGCTACTGAACTGAATGGCTACTCTGTTAGCATGTAGGATGTCTGTGGTGCTCTGCATATCAGTCTGTGAAACCTGTTTATAAGCAGATAGAAAAATGGACTAAGTTTTAAAGTAGTTTTGATAATTTTACAAAACTCTGTACATCCACCAATGTATAGCCTGTTATTGTGTTATTGGTCAGTACAGGTGTCTAAGTACCCTGCACCAGTGTTTACCAAGCTCTATGCAGAGGCGGAAAATTCAGGTCCAGAAAGTAAAAATCCAGAACAAGATTTTGTGTTAACCAGCCAGCTCAGCATAAAGAATCAGAGTATTCAACTGGTTGGTTGAAACGAAATCTTGGTCTGGATTTCTACTTCCTGGACCTGAACCAACCACCTCAGATGTGATGTGAAACTAGTTAGTAGCTATTAACAATAAGACGGTTTGGACACTTAGCCTAGAAATAACTTTCCAAGGTATTTCATTGAGAATGTCTGTTTTTTCTGTTCTTTCTTCTCTCTCCCTCAGACAGGTGCCAACATTTAAGCAAAAAATAGCAGGGAAGTCCCCCCCGACTGAGAAGTTTGCCATCCGCAAAGCCCGGCGCTATAAATCCAGCTGTCCAACGAGGCTTCCGGTGCCAGTGTTGGTACGATTTCAAACCATAGGGTGACAGCAGGTAACAGTACCTGTTAAAAATGGATTTAGCCTGAAAATACCTGGGTTCTGCGTTTTTTCCATTTCAGGAAATGATGTACATGTGGAATGGCTTTACAATGATTCGTAGTCAGCCAGACCTGACAAGGGGGATGATGGAGACCCTGATGGATGCAGAACGCGCCCTGCAGGACCGCCCCGGTACTGCACTCAAAATCTAACCCAGTGCTGTAAATGTAAATTTATTGAACCAATCCCTAATCCCAATAGTGAACCAATCACTATTTTGTTAAATATAAATACAGTTTCTTCTTTTTAATAAATTTTATTAAAGTTCAATAATAAACTCATACCGAACAGTGGTGCCTCAAGTGACAACTGGCATTGTGGTTTAACCTTTACTGGTGGAGTTTTTTTTCATACACATTCACATGACTGTGGATATGGAAACTGTTGACTGCCATTTCAGATTATGACCATCTTTCTTCCTGTCTGTCCTTACTGCCCTTCTCTGCATAGTGACTGAGTATTCTGTGGATGACTCCTGTGTAATACAACTACTGAAGGGGATGTGCCTTAAGAATGATCACCAAACTCTAGCGGCTGAGGACTGCTTCCAAAAAGTGATTAACAGGTGAGCCAGTTATAATTTGCCTATCTGATAATATCTTGTTTTTCATTTGGTATTTGCCCTAACTGTAGGTTTTCAAATTACTCTAAGTCAGGGGTCTCCAACTCCGGTCCTGGAGAGATACTGTCCAGTCGGTTTTCTACCCTACCTGGCTTCTGATGAGCCACACCTGTGCTCAGGTAAATACCAGGAACAAGTGTGGGTCATCAGAAGCCAGGTAGGACAGAAAACCTACTGGATAGTAGCTCTCCAGGACCGGAGTTGGAGACACCTGCTTATTAATTTTGATTAAGCTAAGACTAGTATTGTAAGCTAGTCTATTTTTCTTCTATAGTGAAAAGAAGATCAAGTTTGATGAGTACCTTGTCCCAAATGCTCTACTGGAGCTTGGTCTGCTCTACATAGATTTGGGACGCAAAGATCAGGCCGTTAAGTTACTGCAGAAAGCCAAGTAAGACTCTTCTGTCAGTTCTCCTCTAGTAGCTCTGTCTACAAAGTGCTCTTCAGGAGGCATTTATACCATATTCTTCTTGTCTTTATTGTGAGCAGCCAGTTGATTTGGTATGTTTGAATCTCCCAACCATTTTAGGAACAACTACAAGGAATATTCCATGGAATCGCGGACCCAGTTCAGGATCCATGCCGCTCTGACCAAACTGAAGGCAGACGTCAGTGAAGAGGAAGAAGAAAGCACAGATCTATAGTGGATGACCTTCAGGGCAGCATTCTGCGTGTTCCAAGGCCAACTCTGGCAGTCCGACTCGCTTATGCCAGGCCAGTGGTTTGCACTGGCCCAGATGAGGTCTTCCTTCAGCACTCCTCCCGCTTATATGGATGGGACTCTCCATGTGCGCAAACCTCATCCAGATTGGATAGTGTGGTGCAGTCTTAGGCACCTGACTTTCAAAATATATATATATCCACATAAGGAGACAGAACTTTCCTGTAAGGACACTTGTGCCTTGTTTCACGTTCTTTTGGACGTGTGGTTTTGGTGGTACTTCAGCTGTCTAATGGAAGTCACAATGGCTCACAATCAGAGTGCTAACATAGGTTTGGACTTTTATATATTATTATTCTCTTTTAGGGACACAATTAGGGTAATAGGTATGAGCTGTAATTAATACCTGTAAAATTGCTTTAGTTAAAACCAGTAGGTTTGGTCAGGACCAGTAGGTGTCTGTAAATGCTGCCATATGGCCAGATTCTCCAGAACAAGTGTCAGCATTAATGTTCCCTAATATGCCATCAGACAAGGCATTTTAAATGCCGGAGCTTAATAAAAATATATGTATATATGAAGTACAAGCATTAAGTTTCTAATAGTTCCGAAAATCATAGAATCACTATCTCTTGGTTGATGTCTATAACTGGTTAAATACCTATATGTTTTAAGAAACAATACTTTTTGTTTGGGGATATAATGACAATTTAGACATGCAACCATTTTCATTAAATAAAAAAAATTTGTTAAATATATTGCCGTATAACTACAGACATGTTAAGCCCATATATTTAACTGGAAAACCGCCCAATTACTTGGACCACCTGAAAGTGGGATGAACTGTGTTTCCTGACGGGAAAATTAAGTAAATGTTGATGGGATGGAAAACTCATTTTAATTATGATCATTATTTACAAGGTCGTCCTTCACTGAGATGTAAATCATGAAGTCCTGGGTGCAGCTGGTGCAGCGTCACCCTGTTTCATTCTGCTTTTCAGCAGCTTCTTCTTCTTCTTCTCCTCCTTCTCGATCTCCTGCACCATCTCCAGGAACTTGGGGCTGCGGGAGTCCAGCGCGTAGCCGAAGCGCTCGCGGGCCTCGGCCACCAGCCGCTCCTTTCGCGCCTTTTCCTCCTTCTTCTTCATCTTCAGCGCGCGCGTCTCGCGACGCCAGTCTTCGATCATCTTAGGCATCTTCGCCATGTTGGTGGCAATTAATTTCTCTCTAAAGGAAACAGACAAAAAAAAAAAACAGCACATTTCACGACGAAACCGACGTGGTGTCCCCTAAACCCCGATAGCCCATGAACAAGGAACAGGCGTTGTTTCCATCTAATATTTAAAAAGCAAGTTTTTTTTCTGGGGTTGTTCTTAAAAGCGTCAATGGTGTTGACAGGAAATTACGAAAACCGTATCAGCCCTATTATCTGACCCGATACAGCATTTACCTATCAGGCAGGTGTACACAACAGTGTCTGACAGAGGAACTTTTTTTCTGTCTATAAGTCGTCGTCGAAAATGGAAGCTGTAAAGCTATTACGACAAAACGGTTTTCTTAACAGCACTATAAATTGTTAACACCAAGTCGTTGGTTTAATCTAGCATTTATTATGTGTAAGTACATGTGAGCTTAGGTACATCCTACGGGGCCCCTAGTGAAATATAAAGGAAAATATGTATTTTTGGAGTTCTCACGATGAGCGGAATTCGAATAAACTACCTACGATAATTTCCAAAATCAAGAATATTTTAATTCAGTTTTACATAACTGTTAAATATCTAAAAAGCAATGCTACCTATGGAGCAAGTGAAAACTACTTCAAAACGGTCCCCTTAAAGCGTACCGCAGCAATACATCTGTGTCTGCGTCACTACATGTACGAAGGTTTTGCGGAAGTTAATTATCGTCTCCAAAATTCATTTACAGCAGTTGTCAGATAAATCTGACAGTTTCATAAAACCCATGCAGCTAGAAAGCAAATTGGCCTCCGCGTCAGTTTTTCGGCGAAGTCTATAACCATACCCTAGATATGTCTGTCGCTGAATGTTTTAATTTATACGACGATGTACGATTATCGCGTCACACGACATTGCGAAGCCTGTACTCGCCGACCCTTTGGAAATTAGCTGCCTCTAGCATGTTAGAAAGCGCACCCCACGTTACCTGGCCTTCACTTTCTTTTCCTTCTCCATTTCCTTTGCCGCAATGTTCTGTAGCATAACTTCCAGAATCGGTTGCCATTCTTGCTCCTCCGCTATTAACTTTTCCAGCTCTTTGGGGCTTGGCCACAATTTCACTGGATCTACACCAGAAATAGAACCATATCGCCCGAATAGCTTACGGTCAAACTTGTCTGTCTTTTGCCAGTCAGGGGTATCTTCTTTTTCTTTATCAGGAATGTAGGGATCCTTGATATTCAGTCTTAAAGGTTTCGGGTTGTAGGTAGCAATCTGGAACAAACTCCCACATCTGGAAACGATCGGTAAACCTGGTCTTTGAAGAGAAAAGGTTTTTACAACAAATAACACAGCTGTCCTTCTCCCAAGATTGGAAGCCGCCATTGTTGCATGTGTCGAAGTGGGCGTCGCCAATCAAAGGACCCTCCTGACTGACTTAGTCGTCCGATAATCTGCCTGACTTCAAGTCCTTGAAATGGGAAGGTAGGAATAACGGAGCGTCGAATGTGTTGGTGGTCAGAACAATATAATTGGTACTAATCTCTAAAATAGAACTTTTTTTTAATTGCTAAACGCAGGAAAGGAGTTTTTGTATGCCGCATTTAAAAAAATATAGCCAGTCATTATTTTTTTAAAGTTTGGAAAATCTGGGTTAATTTGCGGATCTTCCATGTAGTTTTGAACTGAAGTGACATCACATTTTTTATTCACCTTATTCAATTTGCTGTTTTTCTTTTAATTCTAATCAGCTTTAATAATACTGAACGGTGTACAATTAAATGCACACTACGCTGTGCTCATGTTTTCCACCAAAGATTTTACCTTTTTGGCATCTTTTTTGGTATTTATGTATTTTCCATATTTTTTCCCCCTCACATCGAAAAGTAATAATCACACGTTTTTTTTTGGTTGAACTCTTCGTTTAAAGATGTTGCCAAATTCACGTACTACGACCGCTTCAAAACATAATATATCGTCATTTTCCCATACGTATTATATCCTCATAAATTGCATTTCTGAAGCAAATTTCTCACATGTGTTTAATGTCATTCAAATAGAAATAATGCCCTGCACAGCGCATTTTCATATTCTCCAGCTCAGTTGAGGCAAACACATGGAATAGCCTAATGTGGTACTTAAGAACCAAACGTCGTATGCGGTTCCTCTGTGGCGTGCACTTTTTGTTCTTTATGCTAATAACTGCATCCAATGAATCTGTCCTGATATGTGCACGTTGGTGCTCCTTTGCACAATGAGCAGTTTTTTGTCCTCTTTTAAAAATACCAGAGTGGTAAACATCAACGGACGGGAATCTCATGCAATTGATAGGAGAATTTGTAGCGCCTTTCGGGGAATTAACTACTGGGAAATAACTTATAAAAGGGACTCTTTGTTTCTTCTTTTTAGCAGACAACCCCTAGTCTCTTCTTTCATTTTTCTCCCCTTTTTCAGTAGGGAGTGATTGAACAAATGAGGCATACATTAGTGTGCCACTTAGTGAGACAGATGTCACCAGTTTTGTATGGCGGAGCTAGTGAAGCTACTTGGCGCCATTAAAGATGTAGGGTTCCCATGGCGGGGGAGGGGAAAAGGTGGGGGGT
>JAODJX010000048.1:2996347-3055859 GCA_026776945.1 Isichthys henryi | reverse complement strand
GTTTTTGTAAAGTGCGTTCGTATGCAAGATAACCAAGGCGGGGGAGGGGAAAATGTGGGGGGTGGCGATGGGGGTGGGCCATGACAGAGCCTTAAGATCGCTTAGATGCAGTTGGGTGCCAAGTTAAGAGCTTTAGGGATCAAATCAACATCATTCACTGGTAAGGTGGCTTGTTAGCAGTTAAATGATAAGAGACATCAAGCAGGAAGATACTCTTAGTGCGTAAGAGGAACGCAAACACAGTTTAAATAAAACAGAGGTTGGAAGAACAACACAAATATCGGTCAGACCACGGTCAGGTATTTCACACTTGTTAGATATTTCACAATGGGTCAAAAAAGACTCTTATGCTCAAAAGATATTTCATCTGTAAAAAGTCTTCTGAACCATTATAATTTCCAGGGGTATGAAATCATCTCCTACTTTCTCAGCTGAATTTGTTTTGGGATGTTTCCCCATTGTTCATTAAGATAACCCATGACGGTGAGCCCCATACAGATTTTCTTGTTTTTATGCAACCCATTTCTGTGAAAGGAAAATATGGTGTCTGGGATGGGTGCTTCTACATTTTTGGCTTAAGGGTGGGCAGTCAGGTTCAGGTAAGGGACCACTGTAGTGATGTGTATCTATAGTGCCATTTGAGGTCAGAGTGTGAATTCTGTTAGCTGATGACTGCCAGCTTACAGCAGGTAAATGTATACAGAGTATTCTGTGGTAGGTGAGGCAGGTGTATGTGCTTCTACAGTGGACCAATCAACATTTCCAGACCTGCTGTTTCACAGGCGTCAAGCTCAGACGACAACACCCTGCTTCAGACTTGTGCATTCCACTGGGCAGCTTGCTTGCCTGTACGAGATCACTGAGCGTGTTGCTTCTCCAAGATGTCAGTAGAACGCCCCCCTCTCCCCCCCAAGTCCCAACACGCATATTCACACCTGCTTTCACTATTGTGTCAGCGCCAATCCCTGGAAGTTTGCCTTTCCGAGTGACTGAGAAGACTGAACCATGCGTAGATCAGGGGGCTGATCTCGTGCTTAATTAGAAAATCATCCATGTGGCCTGTAATTAAATACAGTGATATACATTTTTGCCATATTCATGCGCAAGACTGCCAGTTGTCAGTTGTGGATGTGTTTAGACAATAGCAATTAGAGAGATTCTTAAGACTGAATTGGTGGAAACAACTTAGTGCATAATAAAAGTTTAACATTCAGTGGGGAAATTAGTTTCAAATTAAATAAATATACCAGAGTCCTGTTTGAGGTGCAAAGTAGGCTGGCGGGGAGGGTTGGCTGATGCCTTGTGGAATTCATTCCTGTTTGTCAGGGAAAGCCTATAGGATAAACAAGGAACTTTTTCCCTCCAGTCGAAATGTGTCAGCTACCTGAAATCCACTCCATTCCTTCTCCTCTGTGCAGACATATTGCAAAGAAACCTGATCGACAGTGAATGTGAATTCCACCATTCAGGAGTTTTCATCTCATAGTTTTGTTTTTTTTTTAGAAATGAGTGATCTTCATTCTTAATGAACATACTGGGGTGTAAAAAATGGGGTAGGTTTAAAAATAGCAATAAACACAAGTGAGCAACAAACACATTTATCCCAGTATACTACAGTACATAGGAGGATTCACTGAGGGAAACTAAAGTTGTTGATTGAAAAAATGTTTGAGAAGCTATTTGGGGGCTGGAAAGTATTATCTAATGAACGGTGTTTAATATTGGCGACTCCCGTTGACAGCTGAGCGACTTAGGGCTCGGAGCTGTGCCGACCCCCATGCGCATCGTGGCTGTGAGAAAGCCCAGACGTTGTCCAGACAGCTGCCTGGCATTCCCTGGGCGCCCGCTATGCCAGACGATCCCCACACATAATGCCAAGGTCGGGGGGGTGCGGTGGGGGGGTGTTTGGATGTGTGGAGAAAGACTTTGAGGCAAGGGGATGGGGTGGGGGGGGTGTGTGTGTGGGTGCAGGTGGCACAAAGCTGGCACAGTTGCTGTCCCCAAACCACGCCAGCACCATCTGTCATCGGAGCGAACATCTGCAACCCAAGGTGCCCTTGTCACCCAGCGTTAGAGTAACGAGTCTGGCGTGTCCATTAGCCGGACGCCACGCGGAACCATAGAGACCAAGAGCGGCTGTGCGTGTTGAAATAATGCTACCGCTTTGGAGAAACGACGGCTTAGCCGGCCTCACGAGGTACACAGCAATTCTTATTCATGACACACAGGCATTCTACACAGGCCCACTGCTGATGTGCTACCCGCTGTCCTCCACTTTTTCTCTCTGCTGTATTCTTGTCCTCTACACCTGGCCTTCTTGATAGTTTCTCCAGTGCTCCTCGTTTCCACTCCATGTTTAAGATCGCCATCTCTTGAGCTTTGTTTTGTTTTCCATCTAGAAAAAAACAACAGATGGCACCTCATCTCGTACTATTTTTTTTAAAATGTAATCTCTTTTTCAAATTTTACATGCTAGTTTTTACTTTTTATCTTGTTAAATTTCTGAGGAATCCTTAAAATAAGTTAAATGTATGAATAAGCGTATAATAATTAAAGATGAGCTATGTGTTGTGTAGTCATACTTGTTTTTTTGCCTGTCTACTGGTAAAGGGGTGTCGGGATGCAGTTTCCAGAGTGTGCCACAGGGGGCGCTTATGCTGTCATTTTGGAGAGCAGCATCTGTAAAGGTCCAGCTTAATGTTTCATGAGATCAGGATCTGGAAATGCTTATGCAGAAGCCCTCGGCCCAGCTGATTGTGAATCACATCTAGATTGTAAGATGACACCTTTCACCTCGTAGACCCTCACCAAGCTGATATGTAGTTTGCTAGTTTTACACGAATTGGATTAGGATCAGAGTAATTTGACTGTATCTTAAATAAGGATCTAGATGTATTACCTGCCAAGCGGGACCTGTAGGCATTTAAAAGCAGGAGTGTGTTTTATACAGTGGTCCGTTGTTATTGGCTTCTATCACAGATCGTTGTCCGTTTCTCTCGTTTCCTTTATGATTTCGCTCCATTTTCATGACTATAACAGAAAGAAGCTCTTCCTCTGTAATATATTTCTTTACCTGTGCCTCTTTCAGCAGAGGTTCTCTGCCTAGATGGGCTCTGGCTCTTTCCACATATTTTCAGAGGTTTCTAAGTTTACAGGTTATCTGATCAGAATTCCAGCACCTTTGCTCACTTACATGCTCATAACAAGACCCTTTTCCTCCTTTTTTTGTTAAAAAAAACTTCTTTTCAATGTACCTTATATCCCTTCTGACTAATCTTTTAAAAATGTATGTCACACTATGATTTTATCGTGAATAACTAAACAGAAACTGCTGCATGTAATTAATATATCTACGCAGATGCTGCAAGAATTAATATATGCAACACTACCTTGAAAGATCCCACAGACTGATCTGCTTCTTTCACACACCTGCCCAGTAATACTTTTTAAATCCAGTCAATTGTTTCTGGAAAAAAAAACCTGGCAGACAATTAGCCATTTATCCAAAATATACAAAGAACAAAACAGTACAGGTAAAGGAGAAAGCTGCTTTGTGCCGGCATGGCGGCATCATCGATCCTCTTGTAATTAGTCACAGAGTTTGTTTATTTTCTCCTCATTTAAAGCTCACCTTTGTCCTAATGAGCTCATTAGTGAAGGTCCCCTGCAGTTGCTGGCCAAAGTTGACAGGTTGAGGAATGCAGGTATCGGCAGTGAAACAAAACCATGTGGTAACACCAGAAATTAAGCCTGCTTGCACACACACCCAGGCTGTCTGTTCAAGAAAAATGCTACATTAACTCTGTGTGTCATTTTTTTTTCCCCGAAAATTTGAATATAGATGTGATATGTACGACTTGAAGTGCATGAATAAGGAGTAAATTGAAAACAAAAAAGCAAAAGTTTCCCCTTTCTGTAATATTTATGGGAAGGTGCGTACATATGGTTTGCATAAATTTAAATAAAAATCTGACTTGTTTGTCTCTGACTTTCGCAGCTGCGGCTTATTTTATACACATGTGCATGTATGTGAGCTGAGGTGTTGCTGGGCGTGTAAGGTGAGAAACATAGCGCTTGTGCGTCTACTAATATGAGCGCCTGATGCTATAAATCCCTCATTAATGTCCACTGGCAGACGCTCCCCCCAGCTTTTTCCCTTCGCCTTCCCCTCTCATGGCCAGGTAGCGTGGCAGTACTGGCCAGGAAGGGAGAGAGGGGCACATGCGTGGTGATTGGGGGAGAGAGAACAGGAGAGTGCTGGCAGAGAAGCGATTGGGGAAAGTAGAAGCGGGGGAGGATGGGGAGGGGGGTCACAACTCAAAACAGATGGCAATGCTGGCGCCCGGCTCACTTCAAAATCTGTTCAGAGCCGATTTCCACATGTATGAAAGGAAGCCAAACCCCACCTCGTGCCAAAATCTCAGGTTTAACCCCTTTGGAACCCCCCAGAAAGCCCGGTCTTTCTTGCCCTCCACAATAAGGGGATGTCTCAGGACGGGGGGGTACGAAACAACAAAACGTGGCCCAATACCCGCTCCTCTCACACCGCATCCTTGTGTGCATACAGACGCTCGTTTGTCCCACAAAATAGAAGAGGGCCTCTACTGGGGGACTTAATCTACACGCGGCGAGTGCGGGATGGGGCGTGCAGACAGGCAGCCAAATCAGCCCACAGCAACTCGCTACTGATCGTCCGATACAGCTGGACAGGTAGACGGAGTTTAACGCACGCAGAACAATTATGCTTAACTTGTCTAATTGCAATTAAATTTGCATCGTCCATCTGGGCCTGCAAAAATAAAAAGGTACGCAAATGGAAGCTGCATTCATAATGCTCAAAGGCAAAGGATGCAGACAAAAGATGCCTGGCCCAGATCAGCCTAGAGGAAGCTAGGGAATTAAGTCTTGTGAAGAAGCAAACCAGGTGGCTGGTTTCAAGTGTGGAGGTTAGATGGGGCAGCTGGTATTTATGGAGCCTGGCTTATCTGACACACTAAGCAAGGCTGTATTTATCGTGCATATTTAATATCTAGCTTAGAAATCAGACATTGTACTATTCCTGGCTGATCTTTCTTTATGTAAATACAAGTCAATATGTTAATTAAATTGCTATTTTGATTGGTTTATTCCAATAATAATGTAATATTAAAAAGGAGTGTCCATTTTAAGAAATTGGTATGTTTTCAAAACATTTTGTTTTGAGAGCAAAAAAATACTTCCCATCTCCTTAATAATTGTTTGTCAAAACATGTAATGTACAGCAGGCACCACCAGAGGTCGCTAGACTCCTCATTTCTCTGTGGCTGCTTTGTCCTCTGGTTTGAATTTGAAAAGCTGTCACAGTGGTACCTGACCCCAGCCTGCAGCACTGGCCACTTGCGTGGTAGCACATTGGAACTAGGAGCAGACACCTGTCAAAGGTTACTGGCACTAGAGCATTTGAGCCATTAACAAATGTTTGTAAATGGAATTAACTACCCTCTCTCTCTCTCTCTTTGGAGTTCTGGTGCCACAAATTGTTTCCAGGCTTTCACACACAGTGACACAGTGTTTGGGGGCTGTGCGGATCTGAAATAATCACAAACAAACCCAAATTATATGCCTCTGTCAGTAATGGGGCAGCCTGCTTTAAAAACGGGAAGGTTGAAGGAAACCTTTTTTAGAAACGGGAATGTCTAAGCCTGAGGCAGGTCAGCTGTTAATGGAGTGCTGCTGACTGTGTTACTTAATGTTTTTAAGGCCTGGTTTCTCAGTCTGACAGGTAATATTTAAAAAAATTATGTCTAAGGTAAATATTGTTAGCTGTGAACATCCTCATTAGCATGTGCTGAGATGCTTACGTATGTTGTTTTTAACCTGGATGAAATAGCAGCGCATATCTGTTGCGGACCTCACAGGGATAGCAGATAGCTGGTAGGTGGATCACTGTGTGAGTTTGAAACCCCAGGGCTTCTGTTTGAAGTCCCAGGTGGGGCTCAGCTTTAGTTCCCTTGTGAATTGATGCAGTCAGATGTGCAGCTGTATAAACGTATAAAAACTGTGTGCTGTTATTCGATAAAATCATTGGGCAAGCAAGTGAATGTAGTTTATAAAAGAAATCGTAGGTGAAACAAAACCTATACAAGTTCAGCAGAGATGCTGGCTTCGTTCTGGATTGACCATTGGAGGTTTTCAGGGTGGCACTGAAGCGAGGGAGATGCAGAGGAGTGGAAAAAGCTGCTGGGTGTAATTGTGTTACAGACTGGCGAAGGCAGCATGCAAGAAGATCTGGGTGCCTTTTGAGTCCGGGCATTTCGGACGAAGCTGGCATGGTGGCTGGTGACACACACCCAAGCTCACACACACACAGCCCAACAATGGTCCGCTTTATGAGGTGCCCACCAATACCATGGCAACCCCCCATTCCCGGCAAGACGAGACTGGTGGTGTGCCAAAAAAATGCCATGGTCCCCCCACCCCCGAACCACGTTGCCCAGAAACCTTTGAAACTTAATAAGTGAAACCAATGGGACTGAGAAAATGGGGTTGGCGAGTGTGTGGCAGAGTAAGACGGACAAAACTGTGGGGGGAAAAAAAAACCCTTGAACCTCTGTGGGGGAGAAGAGTTGGTCCACTGTAGAACCAGCTCGGCCTGACGGGCCGCAGTGGCACTGCACCTCTGCAGATATCGAGCTGATTGCTGTGAGGTGAGGCTCATGGGTCATTGATGAAGTTGACACAGGATGGGCTGGCCGGAGATGCACAGACTGTTATGTGGACTTCGAACCCCTCAGGTAGTGTTGCCCGGCCCCGCCCTGTTACGGCGGCATCACCTCTGGTAGATGTCCTTTAGAAGGCGGATTGACGCAAATCCTTTTTGCAGCGATGTGGGTCCTGTTTGGAACTGCCACAAATTCTGATTGTGCTGTGTGTGTTTGTTGGAGGTCAGCACTGGAGAACAGTAGGGAGGCGGAGCTTTAGGAGTCCTTTCAGAGGTGTGCAGGGAACGAAAAAAGATGATGGTTGAAGTTCCAGAGGCTGGCCGTTTTTGGGACGGGCCGGCGTGGGAGTTTCGCACTAGGGCAACCGGAGCATGGGTGGGGGTGGCAATGGTGGTCTGGGGTTTCCGTGGTGATTTCCATATTGCCTCAGGGTCATCTGGGCATGGTGCCCACTCCTGGCACATATAGAACCCACTCAGGCACGGCCAGATTAAAGGCAGAGCCTGGGGAGGGGGTTGGGGTGTGAGATGTACAAAAGGATCTCATCTAGATGCGCTTTGAAAATGTCCCCCTCCCAAATTAAGAATGTGTGCAGAATGTAACTCCTGAAACGATTGTTCCCATGTAACTGGCGGGTGGTGATTACCTATCAGCTCGTGCCCTAGAGCTCTCGCACACCGTTTTCTCACTCCCTAAAACCCCACACGTTTGCCCTCCTCCCCTTACCCTGACACATCTGTGCACAAAGGCACCTCTTCACTTTTTCTCAGTGACTCCGCTCGATGCCAGTCAAACTAAGTGGCCTAGAGCCGGGCTAGCGCTGGGAAGTAGGTCTGACGTTTGAGAGAAGCATGCTTGGAGCAGACCGCATGTCACCGCACTCTTCATGAGGCACAAAGAGGTGGTGTGGGCATGGGGCTGGGGACAGCGTGTGGCAGGACGTCCCAAGGGAGGCCAGCAGAGCTTAATCCCATGTTGTTGTGGTTTCCCTTGAACACTTTCCCACTTTCCTGTCAGACCCTAGCTCAGATATTCCATCTGATTCCCTGCAACTTTTTTGGCCATTTTGCACCACCCCCTTCCACAAAACCTCTCATCTTTATATTTTACTGTCAAAAGACTAATGTATCAGTGTGGATACATGTTTGCCATGTGTGTCTTTTCAAGTGCCTGTATGAGTGTGTTCTGCATACTGGCCAACACCTTTGGTTTGATAAACTTAAGCTACCCGTGAGGAAACAGACTGGCAGACTGATTGCAGCCCCGGTCTATCTAGGTGTCCCTTCACTGAGGTTCACATTCTGATGTCACTGATCCAGTAATAATGGTCCTGCATGGATCCTGTACCATGGGACAGCAGCAGATGTCCAAATAGGGCTGAATATTAGTAAAACAAGCTGAAGATGACATACAGCCAGTATGGTTCCCTTTGTATCCATCCATGATACTGTCAAATACTAAAAATCTTAAAATTGACTTGCTAGAAAAAACAAAGAACAGAATCGCTATGACTAAAAGAGAGCACATACACACACACAGAGGCACACGGCGTGTCCTGCTTCAGCTGGCAGTGTGGCGGGGGTCCGTCTGTGAGGGCTGAGGGGTACATATGGTGAAGCCTGGGCACAGCTGGTTGAAGAGGGGTTGGCACCGGCCTTCTTTTCATGTTGCCCCGTTCTCCCCGGCACAGACATACTGGCCCCGTGTGTGAGTGTTTGTCTGTGTATGCATGCATACATGCATGTGTGTATGCATGTATGTATGTATGTATACTCCCTGTGCATGCGTCCACATGCCCTTTGTTTGGGTATATGCAGCCTCGTTGTGTTGTGATCACAAGGGGAGCAGGTTTTGGCGTCCGATGGCAGTCCTAGGACTCAGGTGCCAGCTGCACTGGGCCATCTCTGCCAGGTTGCTGTGGATGGCAGAGACAACCCCCACCTCTCCGCTCTTCTCTCTCCATTTAACTCATCTGCCCCCATAGACCCCATGGTGGAGCACTGAAGATCCCATCCGACCACAGTACATTACATGGAAACTGCACCCTGCTCAGGGATCTTTGATGCACCATCAGCCGTTCCATCTACTTTCAGCCCTGTGACTGGCAGGGGCCTCCACAAGACCAGAAAGGTTTTTGCTTACACCTGGCTCCAGGGCCCTGGGAGGAGCTCAAGTGTGCTTTTGAAGTTTGATGGAAAGACCCTTGAAGACCCATGATCTGAACTCTCCGACTCCATGTCCCTCATTTTTCAGTTTTGGGCTGGTCTTATCCTGACACAAACTGCTTAAACTGTACTTAAGGGCACCTCCATCCACCTGCGCATGCACATTAAGACTCATTCTTCAAAGGTCACATCTTGCATCTAGAAAACAGATAAACCCCTGAGCCCCATCAAATTTCCTGAAGGCCAGTTTGTGGTGTCCAGTGCCAAACCACACTGACTTCTTGCTGTTTTTCAGATGAACCCCACAGCAAATACACTTCAAAACATACACTTTGTCGGCTGGCCTACCCATAATCTCTCAGTCCAGGAACTGTTGATCCCTCTGGCTCTGTCCAGGCTTTCTTGTGAATGCTTCTGCCCCCACCGCCCCCAGTTAATCTCTGCGTTACTGTGCAGATGTCCAAAGTCATCTTGCCATGTGGTGGCACTGAAAGCACCTGCAAGGGAGTGTGTGTGTCTGTGTTTGTGTGTGTGTGTGTGTGGGCGCGCGTCAGTCACTCAGTACATTTGCATGCACACTAACAAACCAAATTATTGTTTTAGTCCAATTAATGCTGGACTTTTAAAGTACATGTAAACATGTTAGTCTGACTGAAATTGCTCTGTGTTACTGGTACCGGCGCCGAATGACGTCACAGTGGGAGGGTGGTATTTTGGACTGAATTTGAAAAATGACTGTGATAAGACTGGACGACGTGTGATATTAATATCAACATCACATGTAATGCACATCCAATTCTTACATCGCTAGTCAACTAGATTAAGATCAGGCTTTTTCTTACCTTCAGTTTGGTACAGATATTATAGTGCAAGGAGTCTCGCTAAAACATTTTTACAGTCATATGGAAAAAACCTAGCAAGTTTTGCAATTTTGATGGTTATTCCTTTTCAAGATTATCTAGTATATGATTACAAATCAGTTTAAAGTTTACCTCTGCTGCTTTTGCATGAGTCCTGCATGCGTTCTTCAAGATGATCATTTTCATCTTTGCTGTTTAAATTACTCCTAGATGGGTTCACGAGAAATTTATGTTGAGTTCTTTTTTTGTTTCATAAATACCCCAGTATTTATAACAAGAAAATTACATTGCAATATCTGAAAACTTTCCAATATCCTACTGTCATAGTATATTATACAAAATACTTTATTTCTTGTTATGCTGTCCTGATCCTGCTGTATCTGTTCTTCCGATCAGATCGCAATTAAAGTTTGTGTCTCTTCATTTGTCCACACATCCATTATTAGTAATTACTTATTTTTTTTACGTCTGTGACATAATAGGTCAACTGGAAAAGCCTAATACTAACTGGAATGAGAAATTGGGGAGTACAAGGGGAGAAGTGGGCAAGAGGAAAAACAAGTGATGATGGATAGATGGATGTATGGGGGGGGGTGACAGTGGATCAGAGTAAGACAGCCTCCAGTGTGTTTTGTTTGTGCTCTTTTAAGAAGCGCCAGGGAAACAGATTAGAGGTCTTCATCTGTCCCATGGGAGGACAGTCCTGCTGCCCCCTCCACAGCTGTTCCTGTAGACCAGTGTTTCCCAATCCAGTCCTCTGGGACCCACAGACAGTCCACATTTTCACTCCCTCCCAGCACCCGGAGCTGGCAGGGCCCAGATCTGGGAAGGAGCAAAAATGTGGACTGTCTGGCAAGGAGTTTGGAGGTAGCAAAAACATGGACTGACTGTGGGTCTCCATGCAGGTTGGACCGGGTTGAGAAACACTGCTGTGCACTTCAAACTCCGCCCAGAATTAACTGCCTATGGTTACAGCCTCACACTTATTTACAAGTCAGAGTTCACACTAGGGCTGCATTTCTTTCATTTGTCTGTACATATAAAGTCTGTGTTCTTTTAATTTAGGCTTTTATTTTACATGTTGTGCTGTTTGGGTTAAATGACCGAAAGGTGAATTAGTGGTATATTTTATAAAATGTGCAGTCATGAGTATTCGTACATGCTTTTGATTATAAATGTCTGAGGAACAGGAGGCTATCTTAGCGCCAGGGTCAAAATGCACCCTGACTTTACTTACTTTGCAACCCCTTGTACATTTTCCCGGCTGTTGTTTTGCTGGGTGCAGACCATGTTTTGAGCTACTTGCCTTGTTCTGTCTGAGGGAACCAAATGGCTTCGGAGCTAAGAGTGACGAATGCTGGCGTTGCAGGAACATGGACATTTTCACCCACCCCACACACACACACACAAGACCACGGTCTGTGATCCATTCAGGGCCATCCCCTATGCTCACTGTTACTCTAGCTGACGTGGGGGCATGCAAACATACACGCACACTGGTTGCTGTTGCTAGTTATCATTGCTGAAAACCCCATCATGGTAGTAGGAGATAAGCTCCTTGCTCATTGCTTGACCTCTAACAAATGATCCTCCCCCTCTGGCTCCCTGGGCCCTGTGCAGGAACATGATAAAGTGGGAGGAACCTTGGACTGTGATGGTTTTCAAACACGGAGGGACCAGCTCTCCTACTGAATGAATGCCTTGCCACAAGCCAAATGCAGATTTATCTTGCAGAACTCTCTTTTACAGTTTGATCTACAGCGGTGGTTCCACTAAATGATGCTGGAGGCATTCAGATGTGATTTCATGTAACTGAATTTATTATTCAGCACCTGTTCTATACATGTGAACACTCCCTCACTGCCATGTCTGTAGGAACAAACCTATCCATGTCACTGCACCAGTTCTGTGTACATGAGACCTAAAGGGCATCGAAACTTTTTATTTCCAAGGACTGACCACACGCTGATTTTGATCTAAAGTTCTTGTAGGACGTGAAAAGGGTCTTCTTCCCTTCTAGGACTCGTTTTTTATTTTGTAAATGCTTCATATACTCACTCTCTGCATTAGTTCTGGAATATTATCGTTGCATTAGATAAAGCTGACCAATTGTTTTATCATCAGCATCAAAGACAGATACTTTATGCTAGAAATGATGGGTCGAGGCTTTTTGAAACTCTGAAAGGGCTGAGTAGTTACCAGGCACCCTTTTTATAGTTGGCTTTGCGTTTGTGTATCAGTTTTATTTTTACAATGACTCTCAGGCTGATTTTTGATTGTCTTTACTGTGTTATGTTTGAACTGTTGACAAAGGTGTGCAGCCAAGGTCCTTACAATATAATTAAGAGAGGCTGCCTGGCATTTGAAGGTTTTGAATACATAATTTGTTTTCACATTAAAAAGAATTCTGTAGTGTTAGAAAAATAAATAGGATGAATGCGGAAAGGTATAACAGGATTTTATTTGAGCTTTAAGTTCTTTTGATTTTTTTAATGGTGCTTTCATGTTTCAAATTTTCCAGTAATACTACAGAGGATTTGTAGGTACTTCCAGAATAAAGTCACACAATGTACTCTGGATAGGGTGTACCATGCCAAATTGCAATGCTAGTTTGTCCTTGTCATATCTTAGCAACTACACCTTTTCCAACGCCTAGGTTATTCTTCATGCTTGGCCGTCAAAACAGTAGAGTTTTATAATTGCCGGCTTTTGTGTGGGAGTTTCAAGGTTTTAAAAGTATACTAAGTACATCACTATGGTTATTAAACACAATATACAGAGACAGGGTCCTTGTAAAAATATTCTTGCTTTTTTATGTTTTTATGTGAATGTGTATGACAGCCTTCTCCTAAACATACTAAATTTGTGCTACCTTCAACTTTCATTGGACCCATGCACATAAAAGAATTAATCGCTAACGTTGAAAAGAATTTAATAGTAGTTGTGATTTTATACTGATCTTTAGCTTTCGCTTGATGATTTACAAAAAGAAATTGGAATGCAATGTATTTTTGATCACGGAAGAAGGGAGCGCAGTGATCACGGATGCATAGCAATTTTTCCGTCCGTCTCTGTGACTCGAAGTCATTGAATTTTTGGCTGTGCCCTTTTTTCGCGCTGTTTTTTACCCTTATGAGTTTTGTGGATACGGAAAAACACGAGAATATGAGAAGAAATGTCTCTGCTCCTAATTAATTATCCGGTAGAGGGAACTTGTGAAGTAGACAGAGGGTTAAAGAACCACAGAGAGCTGAAAGTAGACATGGTTGCTAAACATCGTTAATACTACGTTTTTAATTTTACATGATATAAGATTTTAACAAACATTCACATATTAATATGAATGATATTAAGGTCAAGGGGCAATGTAGCTGAGCCGAATCTGTAAATGCACGAATATTTTGTTGGCTGAGACTATGCGGCGCATTACGATTTTATGGAACTTTCTCCAGGGCAATTAGCAAGAAAAAAAGACGAATCAGCACAAAAACTACACAGAATTATACTGTTTAACAAATAAAGTAGTACTCATAAAACAAAAACCGTTTTCCATGCAATGGGTATGATCTAACAGAAGAGACGAAGCTTAATTTTACTTTTAGGTCTTCCAAAAGTACTATTGCAATTGTAATTTAAAGTTGTGCTACAATGTCCAGCTCTAATATGAGCAACTTGCATTGTCTTGTACATTCTATTGTGCAAAATGTGTTCAATTGTCAGTACTCAATTCCGCGTTAATCCGCGGAGCAGAAATTTGGGGAAAACCTTTGGTGGTCGGTTTGGATCTGAGTTATGGTTTCGCTGTCATTTGACATTTTTTCGGTTTAGTTGCTTATCTATTTGATTGAAAATGAATTAATGCTATATTAAAGCATTCAAAAGACCTGACACGTAGCTCACGCACTATTTGTGTATTTGTATAATGTGTGTGTATTATATATATGTATATTTAATAAGGAAGTAGTCTAAAATAATTACACCACGGACGTGTTTCAAATGTGTTACAGGCCTATATACAGCGTGACATTTGGCGAGGTTCGCACACAGGGGTTTTGGCTAAAACTTATTGTTCCGCGCTGTGGTTTTTATAAAAGACTGGCCCAGCTAAACAGCCCAGACTTAAAGGCCTAATACCCTTTTTCGATTGTGTGAAGATAGCTCTCCAAATGCATCAGTATTTTCACATCTCGTTATCCTTACAAGCAAAAGGACTAGAAGATATTTATAGAATTATTAAATTTTTATCATCCCAATACAAACACTTTACCACCATGTGGCAGTGATGGAAGATTCTTTACTTTAATTAAGTGAACAGTCATTGAATGTCACACTGATAATTTGTTCTGTTACAAAGTACAATTAAAGTATTTCCTGCATCAAAATTTTGTCGCTGATCAACCTATTTTAAGTTTCGGAAGTTCTACCGTAGCCGATAGCCCGAAGTGAGACACATAAATATAATGTAATACACTGAAGCGCATGTCAAATAAATAGGCATGATGGAGCCTTAGACTTATTAAAATAATAACAGAAAGTCACACTTGCATGTATGCTGAACCTCGATCCCTTTCTCTCACTGCGCACTTGTGCGAAGTTCTCTTTTAAATGTACCATAATTTCTTTATTTTGTTCTCCGTCCTCATTTTTGCTTCAATAATGGAACAGAATTGCAGATAAAATCAGAATTGTTTTGCTCCACTTACGGAATCGAATAAAGACAGTTGAATTCGCACACATAATTTATCCGTTGAAAAGCTATAGGAACATTAACAGACCCAAAACTCGGTTTTAGTTATAATGCGTCAGTTTTAGAAAAAAAAAATGCAAATGACGTTTTAAAGAAATTTAGGGCCACAAATGTCATCCAAGGTGGCATGTATTAATATCTACAATTCAGTTATTTACAGATCCATTTATACAACAGTTTGTTAATGTTAAGGAGATGTGATTTAATATTCTTAACGTATAATGCTTCGGATTTATTAAAATGGCCGTGAACATTTTAAGTTGAAATATATTCAGCCGCTCAAGTTTGACGCTTTAAAAAATACTTGGAATCTGAGTAAGGTAATTAAGTGGTTATTTGTATAAGTATAGGATAGATGAATACAAGTCTACAGGAAGCAGGTTGTTGTGTATAATGCACTTTCTTATTTCCTGTCCTTAAAAACTTTAAAAATAATCTAGAGCAAATGGTCTTGTGCTTATTCACTAAAGTACAAACAGTTGGCCTATGCTTGTGAGATAAAGTGCTTAGGATTTAAATCCAGTGTTTTTAGTTAGTAATTTTCAACCATTTTGTGAGAGCCTTTTGTTAAATGTTACCAGTGCTATGTACTCAATATACGGCATATGTTAGCTAGAATGTAAGAATTTAGCGTCTCGATACTTTGGGAAATCATATAGTTGAAATTTAAAACTTTGTCAAAAATTCGGAACCATCCGTAACGCTTTATCATCAGCTGTCTCACTGGAACAGGGAGAAACCTCGATTCCAGGAGGAATTGGACCACAGAGCTTTTAAACAGAAAAAAACTACTGGATTTGCTGTTAATTAAAAGCAGGAAATTTAGCGTAATTAGCTGTTCAGCCCTGACTTTTTATTGGAACAAGTGATTTCATTCGAAATTGAATTCAGAATTTAAAGTGAAAATTTCTTCATTTTTTGGTAGGGTGTTGAAGTTTCATTTTGAGTCGATACATCAGTGTAAAAAGTAAGAAGTTTGTTGTTCATTGTTCAGCGAGGCATACAGTCGTATTGTAGGTAAAAAAGCTTTAAACTGGCCTAATCGTCTGAGTTATCTGATTAAGTCCAGCACTAGCTGGCGATACTTCCTGAGAAATATGATTAGAGAAACGAGAGAACACAGCATTAACTGAAACTTAGTAATGCATATTACTCATTTTATTTAATATTAAAACCGTTCTGTAAGTTATTATTATGGATAATAGTAGGTTATTTTTTATAAATCCGTTCAGTATATGAATACTTAAATATTATATTAGTGCGTGCACCGTACATATATATGTGCTAACTGGTTTCGGTGCTGGGTTGACATTAAACTTAAATCTGTAATGAACGGCGAACACCTGTATAGCTGTTTTTCCTCCAGTACCTTCGATTACTTTTAGTCTGTATTAAGAATTTAGTTCAATGACTTGTTATAGTCCCAGTATGTCAGTATTTTCAGTAAAAAAAACAAAAACATTTTTTTTATTATATACAACTTTTTTTGCTATGCACCGAGTTCATTATATTATAAGCATTAAACACCAAATACCTGCAGTTAAATTATGTATACATACTCTCATACGTACAGCAGATGATTAACATAACCTTGTGTATATTTTATTCTGAAATGTAAGCTATATAAAATATATAAATAAACTTATTACCATTATGCATTAGTTTTACTACTACTGCTACTACTTTACACATAATATACAATAATATCGAATCTTTACATAAATGACTTTCGCTTGCTCCTTCAGAAGTTAAGTTACTTAATGTACTCCTAACACCTGTTAAGCCCCGTTAAAGTTGATTGTCATGAGCGGTTTCGTGTTTTAATCCATGGAATATATTGATATGTTTTACTTTATTGTATTTTTTCATGCTCATGCCAAAATTATTTGACTTTCCATCTCCGATAAAGTGTTCAGCCGTTGCCAAATTGATGTCGAACGTGTCATACTGCAGGAAATTCTTCGACTGATCAATTGGTTGGTGACTAATAGCGCAGGCGCGTGCTCTTCAGGAACCTTGCAGCTAAGCGCGCAGTAACAACCCATCGGAAAGCGTCGCGTCTGAAAACGATTATATTTAATGAAAGAATCGTTGCATTACGTAATATTATAAAATTCCATATGCCACGTTACTCACATTCCTAATTAATTTCACTAATAAAAACCCCTATCTGCACCTTTTAAATACCGCCAAGGTGAACTATACAATTCTTTGGCTTGAGATATGCAAATAGAGAAAAACAGATCAGGGCGCGAAAAGTTTTGAATCATTATGTTTTTCACTAATAGATGACACAACCAGCTACACGCACGAAGATTTTTCTTAAAAGTAGTTTATATATTTTCGACCTTGATATAGTTATAGAATTTTAATACTATATTGTTTGTTTATCTTCAGCTCCCCAACCACCCTTTTCTTCACCCCACCCCCGGCTTCTGCACTGTTGCATCTGAGTATTAATCCCCGCCGTCCATGATTTACCCCGAGCCCGTATTTAATTCCTCTAAAGCCCCAGCTGCCGCCTTGGTCACTCTCTGAACACGACAGACTGTGAACCGCTCTTCTTATTAATAATTCACCCGCTCACTAGTCGCTTTTCTGAGCGCGATAGACCGCTTCGCCACAGTGCGCGTTAGACGACACTTAAATTCGGACTGTTACCTACACATACACACCTCGTGTATATTTAGCTTATGCATGTGTATTTCCCTCTTTGAAAACTTTAGCGATCTTTGCCTCACTTTTTCCTCTTGGATGTTTGGTTAGCGATCATTTTGGTGCTCGAGATGATGACTGTTATCTCTTTAGTTTAATCTTAGTCCTAAAGAAGAGGAGAAGAGGAAGAAATCCCACATTTTGACAGACGGGAAAAGAAGGGCTCAAAGTGAGGCGATGATCTACTTGAAACTTAAAAAAGATCTACATTTATTCTGAAAATATTCGTATTATGTAATTCTAATTATTTATTACATTTGTTAGGTTCACTCAAAACTTTTATTTTAACCACAGTTGCTTACGAAATAAGCGTTTTGCTCGGATTCTGTTGCTCTCCTTCGCAAGCCGGAGAAAACGACGCGTCCAGACACTTCAGTAGATCTTCTGGAGTTCAGAAACCGCCAGTTTTCGCGATGGAAGCTGTATACGCTTAAGTTTGAATAAAGTCTTCCTGATTGTAGGAGAGACGGAGCGATTTTGGCTAATCAATCTATCCTACCTTTTCCCGAGGAAGAGCCAAACCATATTTTTATGAAATGCTAGCTGGTTCACGGTGCGTTTTGTATTAAGTTTTTTTTTCGCTTCCGGTATCACCGAAGAAACCAAGTCCAACTGACTCTCCTCTTTGAGAAGCTGAACTTCATAAAGAGGAAAATGGGTCTTTGAGACTGGTGGCAAATGTCCCTTCTCCACAATGGTACGTGCATCGTAAATCAATCATTTGTTGTTTTAAGTAAGTTTGAAATGTAGCAAAGAAGCCGTTTAATTTTAAGCAAAAGAAGGTTACAGAGGAAATGTTGTTTCTGACAGTTTTAATACATAGTTGGCTGCCAGTGTTCCCAGTTTCTAAGTTTGAGAACCATCACTAAATGAGACATTAAGATCCAAATGGCAGCAGCTCATTAGCACTATATATTTCGAGTTAAATTCTCTTTTTAACTCTTTACCTTAGGGTGTTTTATCTTTACCACTGTATTTGACCGTGAACTTTGTTGTTCCTCTGACACGTCTCCTATTTAGATATCAAAAATGCGTGATTATCAAATACCTGGTAAAAACAATTAGCGCCCCTCACCATCCAGTTCTCTCTGATCAACCATCCTTAACCTTTCTTTACAAAGTAAAAAGCGAAGTCGAGTTTGGTTACAGTTAGTGTCCAGATTTCTACTTCATTACGACTTTTGTAACATTTATTCCCTTAGGCGCGTGTGCGCTAATATACCAAGTCAGTATGAAAAAGTGAAGGAATTGCTAATGCCATAGCACAAAAATAAAACATAAAAAGAAAAATTTTAATAAGAACATAAAAACCAGGCGTCATATTGGCAGTTTAATTGCAGCACGCACATATCACACCTTTTTAAACTTTTTTGTTTCTTTTAAATATTCTTATTCCTGACTAAATCCAAAGAGAAATTATTTAGTGGGGGGAAATGTGTAAAAAGCTTCTGGTGCTGGTTATACAACCGTCTTTATTTGTTTTAGAAGCGTTGAGCAATACATTGGAAATTAATTGCCCGTTTTCATACAATTTGCCAGTTAAACACAAATATTTAAGGCTTATTAACAGACTGGGTTGTCAAATTTGTTGAAACAATGACTCAGCCGAACATACGCGTCAAATGACGACATTTCCCCGGGAAAACGTGAGACATTTGCGAAGCTACAGGTTCTTCGCTGAAGATTCACGTTTAATTCACTATGTATTAGATTAAATAGCTATTAATCTCTTTGTTAACTCACTCTTTATGATCTCTTTCTTTCCATTCAATATGGGAAATAGGTTTTAATGCAACAAAATCTTTTATTCAACGCCATTCAAATTGAATTTTTAACACGTCCTTACGTGTTTTTTGCCTGTAATGGCTATGCGCTCCTTCCAGAGCCGTCTTATATCTGCCAGATATCCAAATTAACATTGAATGAGATTTCCCAGTCAGACAGGTCACTGAGTACTAATTTGGGAATCTTCTAAAAGGCTGATGCTGTAATCACTGTCCCTTCAGTCTTTAGAGGGTTCAGTTAGTTGAGTCAGAAAGTGGACAGCCTCCTGCTTTAGGTCAAAGTTAATCTCTGCAAGGAGCATCAATAATTGTGACATTTTTAATGTGTCACTAATGGGCCTCCTGTACTTTATGTAATCATCTTTCCTGCAGTGTTTGAGAAGCTCTCATATGAATGAGAGCTTTCCTAGCAGTTCCAGAAAAAGCTACCTTGTACAGTGCCTTGTAATGTTAGTCAGGTTTGTTTTAAAAGCTGTTCGAATTGCAAAACAGGTGCAGCCCCCTAACTGAGCAGTTCAGTGTGCATTCGAGAGTGGACAAATTATCAAGTGGCTGTCGTTTTGTGTTGGTTGTCATCATCTGCTTGGCTGCCGGCAGGCTCTCACCTTACTTCTGCCGTTGTCATTTATATTAATCCAGGCTGAAGGTCCTGTGGAGGCTTCCTAGGTCACTGAAGCCCTAACTGTATGCTCAGGTCCCCCATGGAAGACTGGCAGGAAAGCTTGAGAAAAAATTACAGTGAACGACAGACATCTGTCATCCCTGTATTATTGCTACAGCTACACCCCTTGTTCAAACATTATAATTTTTATTATGCAGTGATATATAATTGTATGCAATTATTTATTTTGTATATAATCTTCACATTTATGGTTTATACGCATCCTATGCTTGTTGGCGTCTTGAAAGTCTAGCACTTTATTAACTTTGCTCACTGACTCATTGATGTGAGTGAGAGACTTAAACCTGCCTAGCCTCAGGAAGGCTATTTCATCAAAACACATCTTCTCCTCACCCAGCCATAATGGCTGTTCTTGTCCCCGAGGTTCCACATTTCACAGCTTTCAAAACATACTTTTTTTTCTCTTTTCCAGCTGTGCTACCGACAGGGTCTGCTGTTTTGTTAATGAAATGTAAAACGTTCTCATTGAAGTACAGAACCTACATGTTCCTTCACAATCATATGCATTTTTAAGCCATGCCAGCCAGCCTGTGTCAATATTTTTAAAGGATTCTTTTGACTCGATCTTTATTTTTACAGTTTAGTTCATAAAACAGAAAATACAGCATTTGTGAAAATATTTGTGTTATTATCATCAAGTTAAAAACAAAAATAGCTAACTAGCTTCAAATAGCATGATTGTGGGCCAGGGAACCACCATCAAAGGGGGAACGGCTCCTCAGTAATTAGGAGTTATGTATCCTCTCCAGCTAGGATGCCAGTATAAAATATCACATTTTCCCAGAATTTTCCCCAAGGTGGATTTGGCTTTGACAAACAGAACGTAAATTTTGCTTCAAAAAATGTTGTTTTTTTTTTTCTTTAACTTTTTGCAAACAAGATTTGTTTGTCTTTGATGTCATTGCCATCTTGTGCAGGTTGCCTGGCTTGTTGTCTGGCACCAAATTCCCCTGCCCCGAATGGGCAAAAAAGCAAACAAACCGAAGATAGCAATGAAAATCACCATCATAAAATGTAGTGATCACAATGACAATGATAATAATCGTAATGGAAATCACCAGGTACCATGTGGATTGTTGTGTAGCCAGATCAACTGGTTTGGAAGAGGGCATGGGAGAAGCAGGTGCTTGTTTGTGTGTCTCTATCTGGAAGTGTGTCTGCACTGATTCATCCATTGCCATGAAACGTATGCAAATTTATACCCCAAACCACATACATATTTCAGATGTTTTGTTTGTGCAAGAGAAGGAAGAAAGATGCAAGAAAAACAAGAGAGGTAGATCACAACCTCTTTATAGCTGCAAAGGTCCTGTTTTTATTTATGGTTGATGCGGGGATCGCAATTACCAGTCAACGTCCCACTCTTCAGAAAATATTAGTTTTTAATGCCACATAAAGTCCTCACTAAATATCCATAAAATGTGGTACTCAAGATACTATGGTGACTTTTGTAAAAAAAACAAACAAAAAAAACAAAAAGATTTTTGACAGTCTTCATTGTAAAAATAAAACTGATGCATCTTTGATTCATTAATTTTTTTTTTTACCCATTTAGGTCACCAGTAAATTCCCTTTTGCTTGACTTTTCCCCCACTTGTTTCTTAAATGTTAATTAACTGTAGCTTTGAGAATGGCTTTGCTCAAGGCTGACCATATGGGTTAGCTATATATATAATGATGGCATATATTATTAATACTGTGTTCCATAAAATCATACGGACTTAGAATTGGGCTGGGATGTAGGAGAGCCACACGGGATGGTTAGTACCGACATATGCTAATTAAAACTGAAGCAGTCCAACGATTGGAGTGAATTTGAGTCCACCCAGGTTTTTGTGCGTCTAACGTTCCAGTCTTCATCCATCTCAGTGTGCACCTTTCTGCCAACTGAGCACTTATCATCCTGGGAAGTAACCGCTGACTCAGTGATGTTAACACGCCTGTGAATGAGATGGTCCAGTAGGTGAACATGGATTTGGCCTCAGCCATAATAAGTATCACAATGACAAGGTGGTGTTAAGTGCAAATGTTTAACAGTTGGATAATATAAGCATTAAGTTCTATATGAATATAAAGATTGTTAGATATTAGCCACATGCTGTTCAGCTGGGGCAGATTCCCCTTGTGGTGAGGAGATCTGAATAGTGCTTTTTTTCCACCACATTTCTGTGCAGTGTGGTTATCCATCAGCTGGGACTCATTATGGTTCAAGGTATATGTCTGTCTGTGAGCTTGTGTGCATGCGTGCATGTGCGAGTGTGTTTGTGTGTTGGGAGAGCGACGCCCTGATTATGTGCATACTTCACTGTTTGACAGGGAAGGCCGACAGACCAGGAGTTCATGCGTTTCACTGTGTGTGTAATACACTGCATCATGCTGCTCTTTCAGTAAGTGCAGCCTGGGTCCGGGATTGCACATGAATAGCGAGTTTCTGTGGCGAAAGTTTGGATACAAGTCCTGGATGTCGCAGAATCTGATAGTCCCTGGAATTTAGGTTCTGTCCCAGCCAAGCAGCGCGGGTTTGTCCCAGTTCAACTAACAGCACAAGAGAAATGGTCTCTGATTTACTCTGGGAGCTCCAGATAGTGCCTCCCTCAGCATACAAATGAACCACCTTCAATGGAGATGAGCGCAGATACTATTTCCCCCTGCGTCAGAGGCCCCGACTCGCATAGTCGCGTGCAGCTGGAATGCTGACTGCTATATGAAAAGTTCACAGGTGGAAATTATGGACAGCAGAGGCTTTTTTTTTCATTTTTCTTTTTACAGCATGCTTTGTGGTGTGATCCAAGTTCAACAGAAATGCTCGGTCTGGAATCTGTGCTGATACAGAGTAACGTGACATGTGCTCACTGTACCCAGTGTTCTAAATTAACAGATACACTCCAAAGTGCACATTTTAGATGTCTGCTGAGTCCTACCTCACCTCCCCAGCCTGTGTGTGTTGGTCACATTGGTTTGTAAATGCGTATACTTGATGCCTCGTACATGCGGCTTGCTAGTATTGGTGATGGAACCAGCCCCAATTTTACCTCGGTGCTGGGTGGAACACAAACTTTACACAGGTGGTTATATCAGGGGCAAGTATGAGTGAGAGATGAATGGAGAAAGGAAGGCCTTCTGCCAATGCAAATGACTCTTATGTTGCGTTACAGGCCAGCGAAACTTTTATGGTGAACGAAGATCCCTCCAGAGGCCCTGGACTGCCTGAGTGCTTTGTAGTGTCCGATTCGTACAGGGTATGATCAACCGCTCTATCTCCTGCTTCTTCTTATTGTTGCTGTAAAATGTTGTTTTAACCATGTTTGTGACCGATGGCCGTTTTTCATGCTTTCGGTAATTGCACCCGCAATCATGTCATTCTCAGCTCTACCCCTCAGCTGCAAGCCATTACCCTCATTATTTCCGCACGCACTCGAGAAAGCGCGCAGTCGGCCGCCGACCCCCTTTCTCATGGGAAAGAGAATAATAATAATGGTAATATGCGGCATGGAGGCTGGCGTCGAAAATGAAAACAAATCAGGGCAGCGCAGTGTTTAGGGAACCGTCAGCTAAGCACCTTTTGATTTATATAGATGGAAATAGAAGGAATATATGCAGAGAGAAAATATTTTAAAGTGCAAACTGAATGATGGGAGCACAGACCGATTCTCTGCCTTTGTTTTCAGTTTTAGTTTTAAGGACAACTCTATTGTAATCTACTAACTGTTCTGAGTACAGAAAAATACTTATAATCACGGTAGGGGAACTGGAGGAGGAGGAGCCTAAAAGCATGACATTTGACATTGGGAAGAATCAAGGAACGCAAGAACTGACTGTTTAACTACTTTTGCTGATGAAATGGCAGGAGAGTGCCTTACTAGTTCCTTGTTTTCCCTATCTGTCTTGCAAGCTGTATGTGCTCGAGCCGCTGACTTGGAGTGACATTGCTGGATTGTGGTAGAGGCAGCGAGACTGTTGATGGTTATGAGCTAGGAGATGGGATGATGCCGGGTGAGGGTGGGGAGTTAGGCGCGCTGCCTCCCTGTCATTTACATTTAGGGGGTTAAAATTAAGGTTTGAGGAGAACAGCAATGATGATGTCGAGGATACTGTGCACATTTTTTTTGTTATTTAGAATTCACTGTGATGTCATTGCCAGAAGTTTGAGTCACCTGCAATGCACAATGTTGCAACTGAACAGGGCTCTATGGTCTGCCTATATGCAATTTTCTATTAGGGCACATGATTAATTAGATCATTTTTTGAGTGAAAAGAGCCTCGTGCCTCCAGTAAAATACCTGTGAGATTAGCACCCTCATACCTGCCCATGGCCGTTTAACCAAAGTACCTTATTTGTTAGCTTTGGAGCCAGATGAGGTGGGTATACCGTAGCAACAGCATTGTATAATGCTAAACAGCAAATATGTACATTTCAGTGTGTGAAAAGGAAACCGCAAAGTCTGACTCTAACAATTACAGAGGGTTCCCCCATCTGTTTTTAAATGAGGGATTTGCTGAATTAAGCCATTGAAATGTGGGACTCATTTGAGGGTGATGGTAGAAGAGCACTTGGGCGTGCAGAAATCTGGATTCTTGAGTAATAAAGCATTCCTCCTACCCGCTGCCCCAAACCGCGTTCTGTAACCTTGCGCACTTGTGGTTGTGCGCGTTTGTTTTAATAAGTTTGGAGAGGAGAAAAAAAAAAGAATGATCCAGGCAAGAGCAGACGCCCGGCTTTGCAGAGAAGTTCGAGAGAAAGAAAAAACATGAGATGCTGCCCTGTGGGGTGTGGCGGCTTGGCTGGGGTGTCAGTAGGAGGGATGCAGGACACAGTGAGTGCACCTCCCCCTGCCACTAGCTCCCCCCTGGCACCAGTGGACCAGGTATAATAATGGATCCCGCGTCTGCTGAGGTTTCTGCACCCCTTGTACTCCTCCAGCTGCAGTGGGCTCCATCTGAGCAGCATAAGTATGGGCCAAAGTCTTATAAATCTGCAGAACGGTTCCAAGGCTTCGTTTTGCTGCCCGAAGCTGACATTAAGCCCCCCCCCCCCCCACCACCAGGACATCCTCTAGGAGTGTAATATAAAATCACTCTGAAAGAAGAAGTGACACTTTTAAAAACACATTCTCTACTTCTTCAAGTTCATATTTTGGATTGTATGATTGTCTGTGTTAAATGAGGCCCGCATCACCCAAAATAAATTGGTGATGATTCTCAAAGCTACCCGAACATGGTGCATTGCATGACAGAAACTCAGCATTGTGTGTGAATACCTTGTAGTTTGTCGCAAGCTTCGAAATCACCTTAACTATGCTATGATTTTATTAGCCAGATCTCAGGTGCTCACGTTAAGGGAAAGTTCCACCAAAAATAAACTATAAAAAATAACACCCATGTGGAAATGCTTACTGTGCATATTGCGCTTGACACGGGATCTGTAATTACTTCTTTGTTCTATGACTTGTGATCTTTCTCTGGTGAAAAGAGCTGGATCTAACCACATTTGAATTCGTACAGCATTTGTGAATGGTTGCTGATAGCCAGAGCGCACAAAGAAATCACACTGTGCACCCATAAGCCCTGTTAGATGGGGAAAAAACATCAAGGTGACAGAATAAATCAACACTAAGGCCAAACTGACGGGGTGAAAGTTCGCCGATATGTGGCATGCGCCAAGCAGCCGCCGGTACCTTCTGCAGTGTCACTGGCATTAAAAAGGGCACAGTAGGCAGTTCAGAGTTCACAATTCTTCAAGAATGGAGCCATGCATTTACATAAGACTTTTGCGCCACAGCCAGCTGGGGTGACAATGTGTCCTGCATTACTTCACTGACCTTGTGCTTAATTGACAGAGCCAGACGTGGAAGAGGACATTTTTATTAAATAAATAATATGTGGAAAAATACTTTTGAAATGATAACAGTAATGCTTTAATTTTTCTACTTGTTCCCTGTGTAACCTGTCAACGTGCAACATACATTATTAATAGAACAGGCACTGTATATGCGTGAGGCCGGATTCTTATACATGCTAAATTTTGGAAAAAACTCATTTGACGTATTTACCTTGTAATACCCTTAGGGGTCAGTCTGTATTATTCCAGTGCTATTGAATTAATGTTTGCATTATCAGTTGTTTTTTTGCAGTCGAAACATAATCATGTCCTATAAGATTTTAAATATGTATTAAACCGAACATGAGATAAGATGCCTCCCTGAAATTGTCTTTAACTGGCACTTCTGCTACTTAGCATACTTAACCCTTATACTTATTTCCCCTTCTCCACAAGAATGATAAATACTCGAACATTATCGCTATTGTGCGTACTGAAACGGTAACTGGTCCCAGTTGTCAATAAACGCAAATGTGTTTTGGTTGTGGGGCACTGAATTATGATTACAATATATGGCTCTTGTGTGATCGTTTTTTCAGAGCTGTGAAAAAAATGCTCTTTCGGGAGACAGGGAGCGAGAGGGAAGGGATAAGAGGCAGGGTTGAGGGAAACTTTTTTCCAAAGTTTGTGTAAGCTTTCACTTTCAGCCTTCGAGGCGGGGTTACCACTACAGCATGGAGTGAGTGAGAGGGTTCTGCGAGCGATTGCAATGCAGCACCACGGCGAACTTCATCCAAGTTAAACAAGCTCTCCAAATTATAATTCTAAAAATAACCATGTACTCCCCGTACTGCTTGACACAGGTAAAATCAGCCTGATCGTTTCTTATTTATGTCGAGTCTTAGCTGCTGCGCGTTTTGTAGTGTTCGCGGTTCTCTTGCTTCGGTCTTGTTTAATAATCGCTTTCAGGCTTCTTTTAACTGCCTCGCTTTTCTGATACAACTTTGTACTCCCGCTCTCTCTCTGTTTTCTGTTTTTTGGTGGCATTTATCCAGCAGTCTTTCTTTTACGTTTCAATTGCACATGGTTTGAAGAGAAAATGGCGCTTCTCACAAATCTATTTAATATAAAAGGAGGAGTGAAGAAGAGGAGGAGGAAGGAATGCTACTAGATAAACATCGGGGCTCGCTGAGTTAACTATACACATACTAACGCTTATATATAGATTCGTATATGGATGTTGGGGCGTTGAGAGTGTGATATGCAAGAATATTTTGTCCACAAAAGTCGAATCTGCGAAGTGGAAGTTGAATGTGGCTCCAGGCAGCCGCGTGACGCTCCATACTGTATTTGATACTGGAGCTGTACAGTATGGAAAAACGGTGTGAGTTTCACATAAATAAGCAGCGAGATCGTTGTAGAACGATATATTTGTTGCTCGCGGGTCATTTCCACGCTGTCACGAACTTCACGAAGATGATTGAGGGTAAATTATTTTGACAATGATGGCCCGCGATAGATCAATTTGTATTTTTCATCCGGAGTTAAAGCGCGTTTTTGGAGTGTGTATTTGAAAAACACTCGGTTAGAGGAAGATGATAATAGCTATACACCTGTCCTGATTTAGCTGTTGGAAATTCTGGATGGATTGCCGTCATTGTTATTTTTCTCAATTGCCGGACACTTATGGAAAGTCACAAAATCGACTAAGTTTATTGCTTTACACATGTACATATGTATGTTGTATCTCACCAGTTAAGTGCAATGCAGTTTCGGAAATTATTTCTGCCGTTTGTAGCTCGCATTCACTGTACAATTAGGATACATACGCATTCATAGTATAATACAGTGGGTATTTAATCCACGCGTGTATATGCACAATATGTTTCGACTCATACTCTGAGTGCCGAGCGTATTATCCTCTGTGTGTAAGAGGGAAAAGAACAATTCCATATTTTAGTAAGTTTACTTGTTTTTTGCGTAGAATGCCATGTTCGCATTATTTGATGCCCTCTTTGTTAATTTCTAAAAAACAATGAACACATATCTAACTATACCGGCTCTTCTCCACGCGTCTTTTTACCGGACTTCTGTGGATAGTCTGCTGTGTCTTCAGTCAATGCTCGTTTTCACGGTTAAGTACGGTTAACATGGGCATTTAGTATGTTAAACATATATGGTTCCTCAAGTAATAAAACCATAAAGTTAATAGTAAATATGTTGAAATCGCTGTCATTGGCTGGGACAATGTTCGCCTTTCTACGCATGTTCCCAGACTTCGGTCCGCTGTAATTATTGTAGAAGAGAAAACAGAGGACCGATTGTTCTTCGTTGCTTCGTATTTTTAAAATGTGCATTGAGAATCTGTAATGCCATTACCAATTATTTACGAACTAATTTTCGCACAGTTCTTGTTTTAATATAAAAACAATGATTTTAACACAAAGGATTCTCAATGGCGCCTGTACCGCAGAAAAAGACTGAAAGTCGCTTGCACGGCCTGGATTTGTTTAATGAAGCTTTCAACTAGTCTTGATATTTGCCAGTCCCAATTAATAATATAGCATAATATAAGAGTGTCTTTCTCTCACCTCCCCTCTTTTTTCCAATAACGAGTATTCCTCCGTGTAGGCCACATACAATAGCATCTTATTTTGTTTTACTGTAGCCTTTCTTATGTCTATGTGAAGTGTTTAAGTGTCTGTTTCTAATTTAAAACTGCTTCTATTTAATCCGCTTTATTTAATTGCAGGGTTAGTATGCGAAGGCTCAGCATTATGAAAAGACTACAAGACCTGAATTAGTTTTTAAATTGAATTATGTAAATTATATCTCCAAGGTATAACATAATATAAATGTGTGTGGTTACATATTTTAATGATTAGGGGAAATGTGAAGACAGTATTAGTTAATAGGCTCCTTCCCTTTATTGTAGCCTCGTAAAAATATTTAATATAAATAGTTTCGTCCTTCTCATCTATTAACATTACACGACAATACAACTAAACTAGGCTTACATCGTTTTGAACGACGAACATGATAATATACCTGGTCGGAATACTGAATAGTATTAATGAGAGATTATAACCACTATAGTAACTATTGTAACAACTAGTTGTCTTCAGGACCACGTTTGGTGAGGCCTTCACCACGTTCACGTCGGCTTTTTGTAATTTGGTGCAAATTCAGCGAAGGAGTCTTAGCGGATGTCTATAAACTGGGGAAAGGTCTGAGTTTCATGCACATCTACAAATATGTTTCAGTTGCATTATAGCACTTTAGCCCTCTTGCTTTCATCATTGGGTTTGTTACCATTCCAAATAAAAAATAGGCATATTTTTGCAGTTTTATTGTGCTGAAAGCATTTCTGGGGAACGCACAACTTTACCCGTTCATTAAAATAAATTGGCAACAGAAGCCTTCGCCCGCATAGTACGTCTCGCACAGTTAGCACTTCGCGTTCATACACACAGATATACGTTTTCTCAAGACTGTGTGGATATCAAAAATACTATTATTCCTTTGTTCCTTTATATGCCTAAAATAATGTTTGATTTTGTGTGAATACATCTCAAATAGTCTATATCTCTGTATTAATGGTTAGCGGCATTTTGTGGTCGTTTTTCTGTACAGAAATTTCGTGAACCGTACGTAAATTTCGTACCTGCGGAAATGTTTAGGACAATGTATCAATGATACTGATAGAGTCTGTGGCGCGAACACGTGGGTTACAGCTGTACATGTTCACGCCACAAGCCTTCAGCCCTCGATGGATTTGCTTGTATAATTCAGTGAACTGTTTGAGCAAATTCGACATATTCTTAGATTGTATTATATGGTCGGTATAAAGATTTGACACTCTGTTTATGCTAACTTTAATAGCTCTTAATGAAAATGCAACACATAACTGCGTACTTAAATGCAAACAATGAATTATTTACATTAACAAAAGCTTCGATATTAGTTTTAGGTCCTAGTTGTTATTTGAAGGGCTGTATGGAAAGTATTTTAAAATCCAGCTTAAACATGAATATCGTTAGCAATATAATATTTAATCAAAATGGGAATTTAAAGTGTTTGTACAAACTTTCCCGGTGTAAAGTCATTCTAATTAAAATTCTGAATTATAGTAATTCTAGTTTAATATCAAAAGCCACAGCACAAGCCCAGAGTGTGATTGCTTTCCAAAACCTTACTTTTCAAATATTTATTTTCAAATCTTTAATCATTAACCCTGGATTTTATTTTTATACGTTTATTACTTGTTTATTATTGTAAGTTTAATCTGATAGCCAGGAAATATCAGTTGGACTCTGTAGTACATTTCAAAACGACTTAATAGATTTACAAATTTCACTTACGGCCTGCTATTGTATCCGTTAAAGCTACGATATTTTTAAAGTCGACTTTTGTCGTACTGAGAAATGAGGATTTAAAGTAATTTGCATATCGCGTTTGGTACGGTATAATGCGCCTTAACAGAGCCGTTGAAGGGAGGCTATCCCTCCATGATGATGTGGGTAGTAGAAAGGGTACCTTCTCTTGCTGGCGTTGACCGTGCGCCGGGTGCGTCAGCACATCCGCACAACAGCTGAACGCCGCAGAGTGGAAGGGACACAGAGCCTGGCGAATTGGGGATAGACCGGCTAATATCGGTGAATGTTCATTGAGATTATTAGCATTGAGGGAAAGATTCTCGGTGACATCTCTGTATAAATTTCTAGAATTGAATTAACGCACACAACAGTTTACTGTGGCTTACTGACCAAAAGTTATATATATCATACATTAACCATCACTTTGCTTGAACTGTTTTGTTTCGTTTTGACCTGGTTTGTTCGTAATGTCACATCTCCTTATCTCCATCTCATTTTTTTCCAAACCAAAGGAACATGTTTGAATATGACAGAATGCTACTGTTTTCCTGAGAGTGTGTATATACGTCTGTTTATTAATGTAGCTGTCGTGTTATATTAATGTGTATGTACATATCTGTTTATTCCGTGATTTATTATTGCTATTTAATGTATTGTCTAAAAGGTAATCTGCGAAGTTGCGAATGCATTGTCTAAGGCAGAAATTAGAATAATACACGCACAAGTAATCATTAGTAATAGTCATCATCTTCGCGCAGAGCAATGGTGATTTATGTGCACTAGGATAGATCAGACACATTATTACTGAAATACCTTTAAATTACTTGATCACGTCTTAAGCTGTATGAGTGATTCTAGATTGAACGGCTGCATTCAGTTCCGATAGCTCACCATAAAGAATGATTAGTTACGTCCTTCACGTATTTTTTTCCCGATTTAGACATAGAAAATGTTTACATGTGTGTTTGTGCTTACATTGTAAGTATCTGGAATTTGGATGCTATAATACTGTGTTCTACCTTGTGGAATATATAGGGCCTATAATTGCAGTATGTATTTCCTAAACTGGCGCAGTGCACTGTTGTTTTAGCGTATTTTCATTGAACTGTTGCTTTAACTGGACATTGGAGCGGTGGTGAAACCAGAGTCGTCCTGTCACCCCTTAGTCTCCCAAAATGGCGTCTCTTTTTACGTGGCTGATATGGTGACACTGGAGAATAACAGACGGCATAGTGTCATTCATACACGGATACTATGTTATCTTTTTCATCTGATTCCTTTTCGCTTTTAATGGTGCATATTTATTAATGATAAGCAGACGGCGGACTATAGGCCTATGTAGTTCTTTTACGACAGCGGCTTTCATTTTGATGTATGCGTTCTATGTATTTTGTTAAACGTATTAATTAAAAATATAATTATTTTATTTAATAATAATTAAAAGAAGAAGAGGAAATCAAAACATCCCCCAACATTTTTTTTGCAAGTTACACGTGGCAATTAATGAACAGAACAACTGACAATTGATTTACCTACTAACTATGGATTTAAGATGAGCGCTGCTGTAATTCAAGTTTGAGGTCAGCAGCTGTGCTGCAAGTATCCCCATAAAGTTTTTCAGTGAGTCGTAATGGGAGTTTGCAGCCAGAGAGAATAGCAGGATGTCCTCTGTGTGGACTGCATTTGGTCAAGTAGAATCCCCCCCTCCCATTAGTTTTTGGGCAAAGTCCTGGCAGTGCCTGGGAGCCCTGGGCAGGGCTTCATCACCCCCATATATTCTATTGTAGCTGTTACCACAGCTACTGGACACATTTAGTATAGTAAACATAACTGCACACATCTGATGATACGCAAATAAGCACTCAGAAATGTAGACAGCGACATTAGTCAAAGGGAAGCCTGGAGATGGGTAGTCTCCTGGTTATTCCAGGCATGGCCTATGTTGCATTTCAGGCCATGGCAACTCGTATAATCTTAGATGTGTGGTTCCATTTCGGTGCTGTTTGCACAGAGGGCTGGGCGCTTGATTGCGGTGAGCGACGTGATATGGCAAAATTTCTTTCGATTGGCCAGCTGTCCAAATGTAGGGTCGCCTTTTGGTTTGTTACTATGGGGAATCGACAAAGCCATGTCTTTGGTAGGCTGATTTTGGGCATGTCACGTTTGGGCATTGAGACCTGGTGATGGTCGCGCCCATCTGGTTAGGATGCTCCTCCTTCATTGGGGCCACGTAGCATGTTTCCTTTGCACCTTTCTACAGCCCCTCCCAACACTACAACACGTTTGTCAGTATGGCCAAACACAGTGGAGCTCATTTATGGGCCCCAGCAGGATCCACAGGTGATTCATGATGAAGGGCACGCCCGATGGCCTCTTCGCGTTAAGTGTATGGGGTAGGCAAAAGTGGCCATTGAAGCTTTTGGACCATAGTGTGGGTGTATGTTTTACACACTTTCTGATTTGTGCGGTGGTGGAGCAGCGCGGGAAGCACTGGGCAGGACCCTTCTCAGTCAGAGGGGACTGCGGGTCAAACACTTATGAGTTTAGGTCATTTAACATACTGCTGTTTTAGATAATTGGTGCTAGTTTGGACCTTCAAAACACCTTTAATAGAAACCCATCATTGCGTTATAATTGCTATCGGTGATGCATGGCAGAGCAGATTTGCCAGTTGCATTGCCCTGTGTTAGCGTACCACATCATCATCAGTATGCAGAGCGTCAGGCCCTTGCAAGCTGCACCAAAACCTGATAAGGTGATGGACTGCGCAGGTGCCACACGCAGTAATGGCTCAGGTCTTTCATCGGGTTAACTGTGCCACATCGATTTCCTACTGAAGGTCACCTATTTTTACCCAGACAGTGTGAGTGTGGATGCATTGTTTGTGGTGGAGACACTGACAACAACCTCAGATAGCTATTTCAGATAGATAAATACCAAGATACCAATATAGTCTTCCCATTACACAGGGGTTTGATCCGTCTTAGGTGTTAATATTAGTGCAGTATCATAAATCCGTCAGCGAGCGCTGGCCTCTCATTTCGTTCCCGTTCCCTCCCTCTCCCACGCGCTGACCTGGGGACTCATGCATCGTGTGTTTACAAATGCGTACACACACACAGGCATTTTCTCTCCCACACCTGCGCGATTGGGCGCATTTGGCACAGGTGTGCATTCTTAACACTTCAGCACAGATCTGCTGGGGGGAGCGGGGCCAATCAGGATAGGTGTGCCAGTTGTAGTGCTGCCTGTATCTTGCTACATGTGCCAGGCCCATGGCTGACCCTGGGTGGGATCCTACCCCCCTCAGTGAGCACTACAGTGGGTTGCGGCTCGAATCCCAAGGAGGCGGTGGCGGAACACAGAAAATGAAAAGGCTTCTGTTTATAATCTGAGAAAGGAAGAAAAGAAAGCCTGTATCTAAAAAAGGCTAAGGTCTCAGATTGCAAATCAGAAAAATTTATTAACAGCTTAAATTAGTTTAATTAGAGTAATTAATTGTGTCGTAAAGGTTGATCCAAAATATCTGTTAGGTCACTTGTGGTCAAGCTCAGAGTCCCGCTGTCGATATTACAGGGTGCCTAGTAACACCAGAAAGTGTCTCTGACCTGATTATGAGAGTGAGAGAAAAGGAGGGATGAAAATCTAGAGAAAGAGACAAAAAAACAGTGTCAGTGTCTGGGCTATTTGGCTGCTGTGTCCAGTTACGAGGAACAAAGCTCTGCAGCCGGCTTTTTTGGGGGGGTTGGGACTGGCTTCCTGCCAGCAGTGGAAAATCTATACGCTGTTGCGCAACATACCATATCTTTGCCTTAGGTGAACTCTGAGGAATGCCTACAGCTGCAACACACAGACGCACACACACACACACACACACACACACGTACACACATGTTCATAAACAGCAGAGGACGAGAGGCCTGGTGCCTGGGCATTGCAGTGCTGTGGACAGTGCCTCCACTCGGCCGCGCCGCAAGTCGCCGTGTCCCTAGCTGTGGCTCCCCATGTGGCCCGGTGTGGCAGGGCAGCAGCCCCAACAGCTGGATAAAAGCAGGGTAATTCAACACGGCTGTGTAGTGACGCACTCTGACACTCAGTCAGTCTCTCATATTTGAAGGTTAGTTACTTTTTAACTGCGTTTTTACAGTTGGGTAAAACTTTTGTGTATAGCCTTTTAATTTAGGAAGGTTGCAAGAGAATAGCTGTTTATTTAATTGTGTAGTACTTATTTGAATGTCAAAAAGTTGTTTCCTCTGTCATTGCTGCAATTTGTCCTATATTAAATGCTCCTTTGAATTTGATTGGATGTGATTTCACTTTCTCACACAATTTGATATTTACTGATTTTTTGCTTTGATTTGAACCTTTTGTTCCTAAGCATGTTACCACATATCTCTGCATCACCGCTGGTAGACAGGGAGATCATCACTCTGACCCTTCCTCCCTTTCCTCCTTGCTTTTGGCCACATATTGGTGGGAAAGCCCCCCCACCCCCCACCCCACATCGATGTTTAGCATGCTAATATTAAAAACGAGGGAACTAAAGCACTGGAGCCAGGCCAGCGTCACATCTAGGCATAACTGACAGGTGGGGCTGCAGGGCTGGGGCGGGGGGTGCTGGAATGGTTGACCAGAGTTTAAGGTTGCTGCCCTGCCACGACCTCCAGCAGGCCCATCATTTATCGCCTTCAGTAAGGCCGCTGCCGGTACTTGTGGATTTATCGTTTCTATAACACGTTCTCATGTGGCGGTTCTGGTGTCTGACAGAGAAATAAGTATTTATTGGTGGAGAGTGGGGGAGGGGGGTAAGAGAAGCCATAGGCCCTCATCCAAATTTAATCAGACTGGAAGTTCCCAGCCCAGTGAGGACTGGTTCACAGCAGTGTAATCAAAGCAGAGATGTTTTGACTCTTGTCTAGATGTTACTTGCGAGCGAGAAGCATAAGAGCAGACCTTTTTAGGTGACCCCATATTTCTGTGTGTCATATTCAGTGCTGTTTTCCCCTTGAATGATTGTGCCAGTAGAACTCTAAGCATATGTACAACACATTAATTCCACGAACCCCCCCCCCCCCACTGCCCTCCACCATATACCAGCTCCTCACCTGCTGCTGAAAAGGGGCCTTTTACCACCATGAACGTGGCTAAGTGGAGGGGGTGGGGGTTGACGAGGCAGACTGTGATGTCTTCTGTGTTTATTGTATTCTACAGCCAGGTGATAAAGAAGAATAGACCGTGAGGCTGCAGGAAATGTGTTCATAAACATCGTGCTCACACTGATTCATGCAGTCTCATACAACGTTTCCCTCTGTCTGCCCGGCTGCCCATTAAACGTATGGTAGCGTGAAAGCAACTACTCAAATTTAAAATTCTAGAATTTCTCCCTCCTTTGACTTCCGTTGATTCTCCAAGGTCCATAGTATAACAGGACCAAATTTCCAGCTGTCGGAGAATCTCGTATATCATGTTATTTTTTCCAGTTACTGAACCCAGGGAGCCTGCCATTGTACCAGGCTGATTACGCACCGTATTGCCACTCATACGTCCCAGTGTTTGACGTCACCGACCCTATGGTATAGACGCAGGCGTGTCCCAGCTTTTGTTACTGGCACGCCCCAGAGAGGGCACCTCTGCTTTGGGTAACGCACCTCAGTGTCTGCACAGTTCCCCTCAAGTATGACCGGATTAGTTTGGGTGCTGAAAGGGAGGTCTGGAATATCAACACTTGAGTCGACTTCCTTTGTTACCTCACGCCCCAAGAACGATACCAAGGAGACGTCTGTCTCCAGACGCCAGGAGGAGCGATCAGACTTTTTAAAGACCATTTAAAGGCAAATGGGCGTGTTTGTGTATTTGTGAGTGTGTTCTCTGAAGTATTTGTATTGCTGGGTGTTTGTCTGTGTGTGTCTATGTGTAGATGTATCTTAGCGTTGCAGGATTTTCACCCCTGACCCTGCCCTCCCAGAATAATGGTTTACACGTTGCTCAGCTCCCTCTATTGTCTGTGCATTGGACCTCCTGCTCTGAAAGATGAATGCAGTCATCCACATGTCACATGACTACTGCTAAGGAATAGTATGTTGCATCTTAAATATCATTAAGAAGTTAACAGTTCTCATTGTCTGTAGGTTTTATTCAGTAAAGTAACTTGAGCAAAGAGGAGGTGAGATCCCTCTGTACTGACGAACACGAACATTCATCCCTGGAATCGCCCAGTCTGAAATGACAGAGATTCCCACCGGAGCTTTCTGGCCTCAAAATAGGGTATTTGTGTTATTTTGTGGGTGAAAGTTTAGTGTCTGGTATTTTGGGAGCAATTTCGGAAATTTGATTTATGGCCCAGTGATGGAAATGTGGGAAAACAAAAAACAGAGGCTGACTTCATATTATGATATTTGTTAAGCTGCAGCTTGCAAAACTCAAAGATTTTTTTGATCAAAACAGTTAATTCCTCAGGCATTATTAGCTCAGTAAACAGCAGTACTGAGTTCAAACTGACATATATTGTTGAAATTTGTTGGCGTAAATTCTAAGCTCACCTACGAAAAACTCTACACATAATCTGCATTGTGCAAAATTATTTCTAGAACTGAAATGTAATATGTTTTTTTCGTTAACAAGACGTTTAATTCTACATTGCTGGTGATTAGAACTTGTAATGCCCCTCATCAATATTTTTTCCACCCTGTTGTCAAATGACTTGAAATCACTGCACCGGGATGTGGGGATTTTTGTGGGAAGGTAAGCTGCTGTTTAAAATCATATGTGTCATTTCTGTTGTGATGGGAAATAGTCACTGGCGGGATCTTGGTTTGTACGACTTCTGCCCCGGTAAAACAATGACGTGGCTGTCTTGTTCAGCTCAGCTCTTCTGTTCTGAGGGGAAAAAAAACAACCGCATAAAATGCTATAGATAAGCGCATACCAGACTTTATGTAAGGTTCATGGGATATTTTGAATTGTTGACATAATCATATATTTTCTAAACTTTATCTTTGTACTCCGTTTTGTAAACCACAGGCTAACTGCCCGAATGTTGTCAGGAACTCATCTTGGTTAGATGTATAGGAGAACTGTTGCTAGGATATGCTCTGTTTAAATCAGAGTTTTTTTTTTATCAATCTAATAAATGTTGAGTGCTCTCTGCGATGGCGTAAATTTTTGACTCATGACCTAAGGTTTCGGCTCCTAGTAGAGGCCCCTACATTGAGGACTTGTAAAACACCCAGCTGTATAAATGTGACAGCATCAAAATACTAACAACAATGAGTGCATGTGTGTAGCATGTTGCGTGGCAGGGGAGTGAGGTGCCATGTTCCAATGGTCCTGTGTGTCATTCAGTGGGCCCTAAACCTGATGAAGCTGCCAGAACATTTGTGAAGTTCAGAGCAGGCTATATGTACCTCCATTGTTCCTCGGTCCTCATTCATGTGTTCCAGAGTAGAACTTTTAACCTCATCTCCCTTTATCCCCCCTCCCCAATATTCATCTGCTGTTTAGTTTTCAGCATCTCAACATAATAACTCTATCTTTATTAAGTCAGGAACACAGGAAGTTTGCGCAGGAACAGGGGAAAGAGGTGTGGAGAGTATTATTTAGCAGTAGGAAAAGGGTGTTAATGTCTCTCACCCTTATTTTTTTTTCAGACTAACTTCCCGCTCGTTTTCTTTCCTTGCATAGCAGGATGTAGCAGACTTACTTGCTGGCTTAGGAATAAACGCCTATGTGCGCTTAGGGTCCTCGGAACATTCACTGCTTGCTCTGTGTGTGCTGACTAAGAGCCATGTAGCACCTGAAGGACAGCTGACAAGCATTTTTTTTTTCTTTGCAAAAATACGTTGGAAATGCTCTGCGGGCTATTGCCGCACGTCAGCATCTCTTCCAGAACATCAATAAGGAGGCTACTCCTAGTGGTCGTCCGTGACGCCTCTGGCGAGAAGGTTCTCCGAATATTTCATCATTCCGCTGGAAACGAAAGGGAACTTGTAAAGATTGCCAGTCCTGACGGACCTTTTTTTTCTATAAAACTACAACTGCCCTAGCGTGAAGTGCAGCGTGGGAGCGTAATGGTCATTCAGGGATAGCAACACTGGCTTAGGGTAGTTTTCTTAATTTGATGATACATGTGGTTGAATGCTTCCGGACTCAATTTCAGTAGAATTAGGCCTGTTATTTAATGTTCAAACTTAAACTGCAATTAAATGCTATTACTCTAGCAACTGCTAGTGACTGTAACATGCAAGTGATGTGTTATATATCTGCTGTCCAGCACAGTGTAGTCTTTTATCTATTTATCACCTTGTGTGTTTCTGTCTGTGTATGGGAGGTAGCTACGGCGATGTCCAGCAAGTGCTGCTGTCAGTATGTGGCGTGCATCCTGGAATCCCTTGGGGCAGGCGTTCGGCATGCATGGACCTCTCACCCTCATTGTGAGCGCTCTTCCGGCCGGCATCGGACAGCCTGTGCAGGAAGCCGCAGTGGGCTGCTTTGAAAGCAGCCCTTCCTCTGTGCTCTGGGCTATACTGTTAACCCTCTCTGGTGTCCAACAGCATCTTCAGGCAGGAGGCAGGGTGAGATCACGATAGCTGGTCAAGCGCTCAGCCCTTCCGTTCTTCCCTCTCTCTCGAGCTCACTACCTCATCAGAATCACTTGCCTGGTCAGGGAACCTAGCTTGATTACACAACATTCCAGAAAAATACCTGGAGTGGAGCGAGGCTTTGTCATGTTGTTTTTAGATTGGGCTTGTTTCCTTCCCGTCAGAGAGAACGGGTGAAAAACAACGGTGTTACAGGCAGTGCTGTGAGATTTGGGGGTCAGCATGTGATATTTATGCGTGTGTGTATTGCGTGCGTGTGACTGGGCCTCTCCTATAGCTGCAGCTGTACTTCCTTCTGCCCTGAATTGCCTACGCTGCTTTCCTTCAGGTGTCTTGAGTGACTCAGACGAATGGTATTTGTACAGTATATGTGGAGCTTGTCAGGCATTTGTTTATTCTAACAGGACACTGCGTGTTCCACCAGTACCTTCTGTGAAGCCTCATTCACCCTGCCCTGCTTAGCTCCGCTCAATTAGCCACCCTTTACAGAAGGAGTGTTCTTCTACAAAGGCATCGATAATTTTTATTTTTACACTGTTTTTTTGCAGTTATACCATAAGATTGATTCTCTATCTTGCAAATTGCTAGGTGTGTGGTGGGGGTGGGGAATGCATTTTTCCCACTAAAATGGATTGTTTTGTGTAGATTAGAGGCTGGATGTTGTATTTCAGTGGTATATATTTTCAAGTTCTTGTGCCTATGAATGTATTCAAAGTGAGGTGACGGCAATATTGTAATTGTGTTTCGCCTTTTCGGGCTTTTTGGCGGATCTTGCAGCCAGGCGGCCTTTTGTCCGAGGCAGAGAACGGGGAAGGTGTTTGTGCTTCTGCATCTCTGTAACATCTTGTGTTAAAGAGTGGGAAAGCGGAGGGGCAAGAGACTGAGGGAGAAAAGAGCAGGCATGGGGAAAGATGGGGTGTGGGGGACGGGCGAAGGGAGACTGTGGCAAGCCATTTGCATAAAGGGCACACAACGCATCCGGCTGTAGGGAGCGCTGGCATCTTGCCCTGCCGACTGGCAGTGGGCAGACTATGGGCAAAAGAAAGGAAAGGGTGAGGGGGGAGGAGGGGGGTTGGGATTTAGTCTATAGAGCATCCCTTGTTCAGGGAGAGGAGGGCCCTGCATTCTGGCAGAAGTGCAAGGCGGATAGTTGGTTTGACTGAGCTACATTATTTCTGTAGCGTTTGTGTGTACTGCTGTGTGACACGCATACGCTTATGTCTGCTGCATGGCCATTCCAGTGTGTAGCTTTTTCAGACGTGTGTGTGTGTGTGTGCATGTGTGTGTGTGTGATTTGGCTGCACCTGACCGACACAGCCGACTTGACCTTTGCTGTAATCCCTGCCCCCCCCATCCCCTTCCCCACCCCCCCACACACATCCACTCACTGGAGAATTCTGGGCATTTGCATTCACCGCATCAGACAAAAATATCCCAGCAACAACTGGGACACGAATGGACAAGGGAGCGAGGGATTCGGCGGCAGCTTCTGCCAGACTACCAGACTAATACACTCCCAGCCAGTGTCCAATCCCCCACTCTCTCTCTCTGCAAACTCCCAAAGGCCTGCAGGAAGGAGAGTGTTGCAGAGTCACCGTAGTGTTGTCCTTTCTTTGCTCTGTAGCAACATCAGGGTTTCACCCAGAGGGGTTGATTGTCAAGCTTTACATTCACCCAGCTGAGGCTTGTGTGTGGCTTTGTCGTGGCACCGAATGCTGTGTGAATGCACTTGGTGCGGGGTCAATTAACATGAGTGACAGCATCAATAACCAATGGGGGCTAATGTTGGATGTTACTTGGGACACACGGTTGTCTCCAAGATTCCCTTGTCAATATTGTACTACCTGTATTCGGTTGACACCCCATCCTGGGTTGTCCTGTGCCTGTAGCCTCTGGTATAGGCTCTGGACCCTCCGCAATACTGTGTAGGACAAGTGGATAAGGAAGGTGGATGGATGGATGGATGGATATTGAACTATTTGGCGAATTCAGCTTTAACGTAAAGAATTTAGTCCTCTTTCTAGTACCATTTCCAATTAAGGTTCTTTCAAGGAATGAAGTGAATGAAAGTTGCAGCATTTAAATTTGCTTTAGTGAGGCTGTTAGTAGACTTTTGACATCCTCCATAATCAGGGGTGATGATATATTTCTGGTGTAATTAAGCCCCAAATTTTCTTTCACGATCAGTGAATGGAGACTAATTGCTGATTTACCTGTGCAGTCAGGGGGCAAAAAGTACTGAATAGTCCAGTTTTGTCAAGTTGCTTACCTGACTTATTTTCAGCCAAATTTTTTGCTTGTTTGTATAGCTGGATATTTTACTAAAAGCAATTAAGATTGGCCCAGTAGACGCAATCTGGGAACTCATAATAATAGCCTTCCTGTCACTCCTTTTTATTAGTTTACCGCAATAGTTGAACAAAATGGTTTGACATAGTAATCAGACTTAAGTCAATATAATAGTTAACACTTATGTTAACATAACAGATGAACATTACAGTTGGACATCATCATAGTCATTATTATTATTAAGTAGCAGTAATAGTGGTAGTAGTAGTAATATTGGTAATACGAATATTATTAGTATTTAACGCTACTTTTTCATGCGGTGCTCAGAATGGCTCCACAAAATGACTGCATATGTTCTCTGCAGTCAGGTGCTGATTTGGTGAGTGGCATAACAGCAGCACAAAAGACCCTCCAAAGTCTTGCACATGTGGCGAAATTTTGAAAGTTTGTGTTGTGGTTTGATTCTTCTTTCCTTGGAGCTCGGTGATTAATAGTTAATTGTAGCGATTAGAGTAGAGGTTTATAGCAATTGCACTACACCCGCTGCACTCAGCAAGAATGGCCATGCGAACAGCTGCTGGAGCTAGTTCAGTCTCTCAGAAGAGGCAGAGCTGTGAAACCGCTGAGCAGAGGCTTCCTATCTGCGCGGAAACTCTCAGTTAAATTGCTCTGTGGTGCAATCAGACACGGGCTGCAGCTGACAGGCTGGACGCGGTACAGTGAGCTCTTCTGGGTTCGGGAAAGGCTGGATTTGTGTAGAAAGGTGCTTCCTCGGTTATGTTTATGAGGCTCTACGAAAGGTCTTTTGATATAGGAAGAAAGAATACTATAGCGAAACGTGCACATTACATAAACCTGTCAATTGCCATGAGCTTCCAGTTATTGCAGTGTTTGGGTGGAAGCGGGGGTGTCTCACAATTTATGGAATAAAGCAGCAATTACAAGATGCATATCTAGCTGGGATGCTGGAGTGAAGCTTGGCTCACTTGTTGAGGGCCGTTGTTAATGCCTTATGCGCAAAACAACATTCACTTACCTTATATCTGAATGACCCTCCTTTTATTTATCTGATCACTCAAACGTGACAAAATTATCAAGACTTGAACAGTAAAACTACACAGAAGGTTCGAAGGCTTGTTTATTAAAATATCAAACATACATAAACAGATGTTGGTATACTGGTTAAAATTCTCTTATGCATCACTTATGTTTGTACTCATGTCACTTCAAAGGGAAAAGAAATTTGATCCCCAGAGAGAGCAGCTAGTGAGACAGTGTGTCTACCTGAGTCAGGAAAAGCTCGGGGTGAAAAGTTTATTAGCCTACGTCAGTGTGCGTCAAAAGGTATGGCATCCCAGACCCAAATATACAAACGGGACAAAGGCTGCGTTAATGAAGTGGGACTTAAGTTAACATAGGCGTTCTCATAACCGTGCATTACGGGAAAATAGTTCGTCTGAACTATGGATCTGTAGGCAGCTATAGATTTGGGTATAAAGACAATTGCAAACGGTGGAACTACTCGACCCCGCCGTACAGGATGGCGCTGCACTCAGGTTACCGTTCATAGCCACAAGATGGACAGTAGTTCCACCTGGTTACCAGGTTTGTGATAACGGGGGATTAACAAAAAAAAGGACAATTTAGGACACACTTGTTATTCGCCTATACTGACAGTAGGACGCAGTTGTTTTTCATCTACTTAAAATAAATAGATTTTTTTGGCATAGTTACAAAAAATATTCAAACGGTTTATCGTTTTAATTTACGAATCCACAAGGCAAGTGTAAATGCTGACTGTAGAGTGCTTCTGTACAAAGGTACGAGAGTCCGTGGCATGTTTTATTCGCCTATAAACAAGATTTAATCACTCATAAGATTCTTAAAAATATATTGGTGATGTTTCCAATTACACTTTATGTGAAAAAAATAATGAAAGAGGTGCCTGGTCGTTATCTGCTGAAACATTGTTCGCGCTCAGTAAACGATGTCTGGGGGATTGAGGCGGCTCTTGCTCAATTATAGTTAACCCATTCATTTGTTTGAAAGCAGGGACACCCAGATTCAGTCTTCGGAGGCAGCGGCGTTTTAGTCGCACTTAATTGCTTTACTGAAGCAATTGTTTGGGTTGTAAGTTACATCCCCTGTGTGCTTCAGGTGTAAATAAGGCGCTAATTAAAACGCATTCTGTAATGTATTGACTTTCCATCATCATTACAGAAGTGCGAAGTGTTTGAAACTTTAAATGTTGCATTTTAGATGGGAGAATGTCTAAGTTTTTTTCCCGATGTTCAGTACCATTGCTATGAACGACAGGTGGCAGTAATCAATAGTTCGCTGTGTCTTGGGCTTCCTCGAGACCCGCCATAGAGAATCCGCTATGTACACTGCTTTTGTTAATGGGAGCCTTTAATTACAGTAATTAAGCCTAACTTCGTTTTCAGTTGATTTTGGACCTGGATTTGACTTGACGCTTCTGTCAATCTCTGGCGTTTTTTTTTTCGTGTTCGTACTGAAAATAACATGAAAATTGCGCAGTTTGTTGTGTGTGTTTCCAAACAGTTATTAATTTAAAGTACTAAGTAGATATAATGTTGAACAAATCGAACAAATACAAAGTGAGTAACTATAATTATTCTACATAAGACTAATATTTTATTTGAGATGCACAAATTAATCGAGGTGAAAGAAAACGTGTTTCAACAATTCTGTGACTAATGAGAAACTTCTAACAGCTAATAGATATAACACGCAGATTAGTATTCCGTAAGTGTCCTGCCACGCCTAATTAATGAATGGGGAGGCTGGAGCAAAAATCAGTATCCGCAGTGGGTTCACAGGACAAGGACTGGCTAACCCTTACTTTACCGCACTTAAGTTTAAAGTACTTTGTAGTAGTGTGTAACTATAGAAGTGAAATGGGTTCCATTATGAAAACACCCCTAAAATATAATAATAACATTCTTAATAATAATAATTAATATTAATAATAATAATAATATTGTTTAGTACAACATTTTTGCACCAGATTGGATCTCAAAGTGCTGTATACAGAACTTAACATAATATTGAAACCAATGTGTATGATGACAACCAAACAGGATAAAATATGCAATAAAATAGTTAAGACCGTGAGACAGAATTCTGATTGTTTTGGAAAAACAGAGGAGTGCTTGCTCCTCTATTTCTTTATTTTAATGTATTCCAAAGCTTAAGTGCATAAAAGACCACCTGGCCAGTTTAATAATGGACTTTTTGGTCTTTGAAGGATGCCAGAAGTAGAGAATGCTTTTGGTGTGTATTCCGACAAGCAATCTGTAACATACCCAGGTGCCAAATTATTAAGTACTTCTAAAAACAATGATAAGTACAGTACAATACTATTCTAAACCTACTACTCTATTCTAAAAATTCATGGTGGTTAGTGCAAAATCTGTTTTGTTGCATAAGATACCTTTGCTTGGAAATTTAGTTCAAAATTAAGCATCATCTCTGGATTCGCAATAACCTATGTGGCACACATTTTGCATGTCCATCTGCATACTTTTCAAGTCACAGTCAAAAATATTTAGTTGTTAATTCACATTATATGCGCAAGACAAACATGAGAACCGAAATGCCGTGTCTCGCTCACTGGTGTGCGTACCCTCCGATTACAAAATTCTGGGCCAATACAGTGTATATATGACAGCAAGCTTTCATGTCAGTTAAATCCTTTAAACGTGCAATGTCGTTATAGTCCGCGTCAGGTTAAACATATATGCTATTGTCTGCACAACTTTAAAAGGCAGTGATGTGTTTTACGTAATTGTGTCAAATGGATGTATATATAGTGGAAATCAAGATCTCAAAAAAAATCCTTCTCAAAACACCATGGGAAGCATTTTTTTCAGTTATGGTCAATTCAAATCAAATAGGAGTGAAACCAGTTTAGAAATTTTGATGCAGTCATAGAGACAATTCGTACTTAATTTTACAATATTAAATACAGTGCTTAATTCAAAATGAACTGGGACACATACAATGTATAGGAAAACTACTGTAAGGTCATTTCCTATGTTAATGGAAGCTGTCTAATCATTACAATTAATTCTAAGACAAAACTGGAAGTTCAAGCCTTTATGTAGTGTATATCTGTTTCAAACCCAAACTGTACATTCTTTTTTATGCTAAGGAAAGGGAGATTTGATATAGGTGCAAAATTGCTAAGCACAGCAGGATCTATTGTACTTTCCTTAATGAGAGGTTTCACAATGGCAGTTTTCAATACATTTGGAGAATTGCCAATTGAAGGAGAACCGTTTACAATGGTTACATTATCTGACAAGCAGTCAACACCTCTTTGAAAAACCTAGGAATATGGTCCAAAAATGCAGGTAAAAGAGTTAATGTTAGAAATTGTTATTCTTTCCAGCTATGTTACTTGCTATAACTGAAGAATCTAAAACGACACGGGATAATATTTTTGAATATTCAGATACTGAGTTTTGCGTCTGTCTTTCCTACGTGTCATCTTATGTGACGGAATTTTTAAAGAGTTTTGCCACATATTCACATTTAATTTATGAAGGAGGCCCATCACAATAGTCTATCATTGGAGCGGAATTTATTTAGCACTCAATACAAAAGAAAAGCACTTTTGACCTGTACTTATTGTCCGTGCCCCCCGTTTTTGCTTACTTAACTTTCCAGGTAATTTAATTTGCGCTCTTTTTTCGGTGTTAAAAAACCCATTAGCTTTTCGCATTTACTGTCTTCTCTAAAATAATATATTTCTATAACCAACCATGGACTTTTGTTATTTGAAGTTTGTTTTTTTTTATTATTTTTTGCCTGAGTAGTTGCATTGTCACTGGTAGGTTTTTATTGCGCGTTCAGGTTTCCACGTTTATAAAATCGCGACAGAAGCGTATTAAGAGCAACGCAGATGTTACAATTGGATGTCGTGCATTCATGTAGCCAGCTCTTCCAGAATTTAAGACTTTCGCTTCAGTGGTGCTTCTTCCTTTGATGCGACACGCTCTCAAAGAACACGCTATAATGACCAAAGAGCAACACCAAGAACCGAAATGATAGTGGAAGGTTAACAACTTATGAATCGTATACGAAATCCTTAGGCACGTTAACTCAACATAAAAAATTGTATCCCTCTTTATATTTTATTGTATTAATAGTAAGTTAATTTAATGTGGGTATTTAAAAAAAATAGTAAACAGAAAATCCTACGATTATAAAATCATTTAAAAATTAAATAAAAAAAAAAACAAAAAAACAAATAGACTACTATACGTAAATACATAAACGCACAGTTTATACAATATAAATTGTATTCGATCTCGTGGTTTAAATGTATTAATCCTTTTTTGAACATATTTAAACTGACATCTTCTGTGATATCCTTTTATATAATATAATATCAACACTGTGTTTTTATTCATTCATTCATTCATTTAATGACTGATTCTATGTACAATATAATGGCAGACTGCTAAAATAGCTGTATAATTTATTGGATACTTCGCATTTAAAATAAACATGTGCATGAAGTTTCCTTTCACAGACTTTTAATAGACAAAATGTAAAAACCCACAGATGAACTTTTTTTTTTTTTTTACTCTGGCTTCTTCCTTTTCTCTTTCCACGTAACTCAGCAGGCTGAACGGAATCATTTATGTATTTAAACTGTATTCCGGTGTTGTATTATGTTCTCTTAAAAAATATGAAATATTCTTTTGAGTGGCTTCACAACTTTAATACGTGGCACATAAAAGTTGGAGAACGTTCTTTATTATTCGGCCCAGCGGCGTATCTGTATTTAACTGCTTGGCGCAGATTCTTGGCTTATTTTTAAGTTTGAAATAAGATGAAAATGTTCTAACAAAAATGAAACCCCACATCGAATTTTAATTATATAAAGGGGGTGAACTCTAACTTTCCTGAGTCCTTATGAAGGCATTTTCTTCATGTACCTTTTTGTGTTACTGCTGCATGCATAACTTTTGGTTACATTGTTTTTGGTCCCCAAATAATTAACTTCAGTCACTTTCTGTTCTTTTAATTTGTTCATATTTTATTCTTGCTGTCCCGTAAATAGCCAATAGATTCTGTCTTAGGTACTCAGGATTAAAGACTAAATACATATGGTGTTAACGCCGCTTCAGTGCCGGGTAATCATAAGACAAAGAAAACCCCTAGGCTTCGTGTAAAGATGCACCTCTCGCCAATAATTTTACGAACGTGTTGCATTTTTTGTTAGTCACGGAAGACTTGAACTAGGCAGTTACCGGGAAAATATAAAGTATTATTGTTACAGAAAAACTACTTTCTTAGCAAAGATATATGCATTCTTAAAATAATACAATTTGCCGTTATTTTAGTGATTCTGTGGTGTAGCTAATTTTCTTAATTACTCTGTAATAGAATATGTAATATATAAATATAATATATATTGTAAATGTCCTGTAACTGTTTTTATTATTTAATCATTTAAATAAATCCAAACAATCAATTCAATAATTGTTATATTTAGTTTAACTTTTTTCTTCTAGATTTTAGATGTATTAAAGCTTATTAGAACTGCGTGATTTTTTTTAAGATTTGAGAGTTTTTCTAAAGCATGATTGTTGTCGTATTATACATACGCCCGCTACACGCTTTTTTAACGAAATAATACAACGCAATAAACGGGGTTATAGATGATAAATTTACAACAAGGTATCTCTGTGATGTGACACGGTTGAAGTTTTATTGATTTTAATCTCACGTGATGAAGGGATCATTAAATGAAAAAGTACACGTGGTTGTCGGGTGTTTAGCCTATCCGTGTAATCCAGGGCGCACCTTTTATTTAATCCTTGAGAGCAAGTGTGGGGGTCCTACACTTGCCCAGTCTAACTTGGTGGTTTTACACGTAACCATGCAGTCTTAACAAATACGTTAATGTCCTTAAAAGAGCACTGTTATTTACTATCAAGCCTAATTTTAACACTGCCTTCTGTCCTAATTCATTCTCAGCAAAAGAATATTTTACTATCTCTTTAGTCAAGAGTAAAGCAATAATGTCAATGATCTGTTATTGCTGAATGTCTTATGGTTTGAAGTTTATCTGGATTCAGGTAGAGTTACTCTCTGGTAAATATTTTTCTCTGTGTATAATTATTTCAGGTCTCTGCTTTCAGGATTTCAGTTCACTTCTTGGAAGGTTTGACTTCGGTACGGTTGTTTTGTTTTCTGCCCGTATATTAAATCAAGTGCTTTTGGCTGGCAGCGGAGTCTCTTTCGACCGAAGCCTATATTTTGACTTGCACATTGACATTAACAACAACGTGGAATAGTTGAGTAAAATGAGCTTTAGCCCACGTCACAGCCGTCCTTTTGGTATTGGTTCATTTGTCTTTTTTATGTTGGAGAGCGATCCAGATAATAATTCTGTATTTAATTAACTTGGATGCAGAAAGATATTGTGAATTGTAAAAGTCTGGAATTAAAACATTTTCTAATTAGGTTTTTTTTTTCTAAATATGGTCGAAGTTGGAGATGATTAATTTGTGATGCCTCCGGATTTTATATCCCTATTCCTGTAATCTATATGTGTGTATTATTTGCAGTATATTAATTCTCTGAATACCAAACCTGCATCCCTGATGAAGCAACTACTTTTTAAAGTACTCAGTTTTCCATCGGAAAAAACTCGTTGTATGCCCAGTTAAGGGCCCAAACACACAGACTACATGTTTCTAACGAGGCTTGGCTTGTCCAGCATTGCTCTGAGTCGGATCTGGCTGCTTAGTACAACGACCACGTATGCCCTTCACTATTGCGGCAGAAGGACACACACAAGCCCTCTGACCCCGCTCTCCAGGCCCGTCTGAGATCCGGTTGCCATGGGTTTAGAAATTGTGCCAGACATTCTTTCGCATATAAACTTACTCGCTAAATTGTCTTTCCTGTGACATTTTGCGGCTCCGTATCAATGAGTTTTTTTACAGACTGTGGGCTAAAATACCGATAGTCAGATCCTGATTTTTTTTTTTAAATAGTTCTTGCCATATTTTATTTGTAGTGCTCCTGCAGGTGGGTGGATCTGCTGCGACTGGCGGTGTAAATATGAATGTTCCTCATTTAGGTAGAGAAGCACGAAAAAGTATTGCATTTCTTTTTTCCTTCTGGAAGTTATATGCAGGGACCTTTTTGGTGCTTTTAGTAACATTAATATGAGTCAGTGGTGTAGAAGAAAATCCACAGTAGCCACAATTTATAACCGAAATGGCAGAAGTCATACTTCGTGCTGCCACTGCGGCTGCCTTTTATATCACTGTCTTCTGAATGAATCGTTATTGCTGTTTATATGTATTTAAATTCACATTGAAGCACGCGGTAATAATTGTAATTATAGATCACTGAGACTATAAAGAAATAGTAATAAATCATTTCTCTAGGAACTGTCCATCGCCTACTCCTATTGAAGAAATAAGTCTTTTAACTTCTTTCAGTAGGGATTGCTGCTTTAGAAGACTTCTGTCGTCAGTGGTCTGTTAAAGCCAATGGATTTTTCTTTAAGTGTTTTATGGTGTTAATAAAGGGGGTAACTGTGATGTATTTGAATACTGGATTCACTCAGATCAGGATTTGCTGACTTTCATCTTGGGACTCGGTTTGGTTTCACGGTATGAAGAGTGAAGGACGGCGGGGTTGCAACGGATCGGCGTGAGGCCGCCTGCCGCTCGGCCGTCTCCTCGTAGCTCATTTTTTATTTTTGCTCTCCGGGTTCCGGCGTGTTTTATTTTCTTGCTGCTGAAATCCTTGGCGAGGCTCGGTGCTGCTTTCGTCTCGCTGCGTCTCGCGTCACAAACATCGCGCTCCCTTGGCAGAGACCTCCGCACAAACAGGAGCGCTCGGAATGAATGAATCCCTGCTCTGATTAAAAAAATGTTAACGAACAGGTAGCCGTTCCGCGCAGGTTGCTTTTTCATTAGCCAGTTTCTCACAGAACTTCTGTCGACTAATGTATGGGCGTTTGTGTTTCATGGAGACCCGTAAGTTAAAGGTGCTTTTCCCCGTACAAGAGTCTCTACTCTGTAAAAATGCCTGTAACAGCTTATCAAAGTTGTTGTTATATGTGGCCTGTTCTACACTCTATTATATAAAGGATGGTTTTTTGCGGAAATCAATCGTGCGTTCTGTGCACATTTTACTAGTTATTAAAATGTGTTAAATTACTGGACTCTACTAAAATGTTTGTTTTTTTATGTATGTTTGAACTATTGAACTTTTTTGTTATTTGCCCTAAAAATCGTCAGAGGGCCGAATGGCAAGTCAGATTTGCCTCTGGACAAGAGCTTCTGCACTACGTCAGTGTCGCCATGGCCTTCTGTGTGTATGTCCCACACAAAATGGGAGCATGTGGCAAGAAGGAGCAGGAGCTCACCCCATGCCTAGACAAAGCTCCTAGCTCAGGATCTGGCCTGTTGGCATAAGATGGCTCTTTTGAATAAAACCTGGGGTATTGTTTTGCAGTAATGCCGAATAGCACTGGACAGATAATGGCAAGCAAAGCCGAATCCTTGGTCACCTGCTTAACCAATAGATTCAAATTAAAGCTATAGATCTTATTATTTTTTTCATATTAACATATATTATATACCTATGTGTGTCTGTGATATGTAATTTTTCTTCTAGGTTTTTTAAAACTGGTCATTCCGCCATTTAGGAAAGTAGTTAAAGAAAATGCTACAGTCAATTATAGTGTAAAGTGCAAATAGACCTGAATGAATGGAGCAGTAGATACAACCAGATTCATTGGACGTCGAGGAGACGGCAAATATTTAAAATGTTTTTAACAAGAAAAAATATAAAATTTTATTCTGATTATAGTGCATGTCCAGGGTTAGCATAATGGAAAAACTACTAGCAGGTGGAGTCCGGCTAACAGGCGGTGAAGTATAAGGGATGTTTCTTTGAGTTGACATTTGTGTCACATAGTGGATGCATGGCGGTGCTTTCATTTCCTGCCCCATCTTGAGGACCCTCTCGCCTTTGTGCTTCTGTCTCCAGTGACTGGTACCGTGGCAGTGCCTTGCCGGCAGACGCCGCCAAATGTCCCGTCGCGGTTTTCTCGCCGCGTGCCACTTGCTGTAGTGTACCTTCTCACTTTTCCATTTTAAGATATATGTCCGGCTTCTTCCTCTTGGCTTCCTAGTGCCCCTTTTTACTATGGTTACATATGTTGGTAGTATAGTATGTGTGTGTCATTTTCCACACAGTAATATTACAGTAAGCAGCGAGGCCTCAAAATCTTTTTGGGGGTGGAAACACATGATTTTTGGGTGGCGCTCTGGCACACCACAGAACAACAGAGGAAAGATGACAGCTCTAGGATTTCGGTGCTTGTTCGAGGAGGAGTATAATTCCATGAATACACTGTGATAATTAATGGGCCATAGCATAGCAAGGCTTTGGGACTCTTTTATTATGCTGAAGCGGCGCAGGACACCAGGGCATGTGCAAGAGTGGCACTAGACACAGTCCTATATGTGACATGTTTATCCAAGCCTTGAAATGACTCTGCCAGTTGAGTTTGGTCTCATTTGTTTGTACAGAAGTCACAACACTGAACTGGGATGTTGAATTAAAAGTCTTGGTGTGGAGGAAGTTTCCTAGGCTAACGCTTTGTGTGTTTTGTATGGCTTTGCTTGTAGTAGTCTTGGCCTGGGATGAAATGGATGTGGTTGGCTTCCTGCTTTGTGTGGTCCTGTAGTATTGTGCCTCCTCACTTCACCTGACTTTGCTGCAAAGGCCTGGTTTTTTACAATGAGAACCACTTACAAGTGAAAGGACCATAGCTCAGGTGCGAAAGAGACCTGTTCACGCTTCTGAGTTGCAGAGAAAATCCACGGAAAGGAATGTACTTCCTGCAGGTCTGAGAGCACAAACAAACAGAATGCAGGGGAACTGGACGAATCAGGGCTGTGAGGTAATTCATTTTCTGTTTGTTTATTTTTTGCTGCGCAGGTGAAAAGAACAGCAGGTATGCTGTCGTTGAAGGATACATTTGTTTATTTGATGGATTATTATTTTTTATTATGGATATGCTCCTACAGGCTGCATTCGTTGTCTGTGAAATGCATTTAACATCTCTGGCACTCAGTCTCATGCCAACTTTGTATATGTGTTTCTAAATGGCTATATACCATATACTGATGTATTTATTGGGGGGTATTTGTTTCCTCCTCTTTGTTCGTGCGGTAAATCCGGGAGCAGCTGCTGGTTGGAGGGTCTAGTGGGATTTTGGGGCCGTGTTTTCTCAAGCCGTTCTGTGCCAAGGCAGTGTAGCGCCAGCGCCATGTGATGGTGGGGGGTGGGGGGGGGAGCAGTGCCGCGCGTGTGGTTTGCGGCGACGGTGGCCATGTTGGATATGGCGGTGATAGAGGTGTGTCAGATCTGCGTGTGAAAGTGCTCCCAAACTTTGCCAATACCATCAATAAGAAGTTGCTAGGCTTTGACGGAGCATCCGCTGCCGTACCAAATGGCGTCCCTTGCACGGACGCAAACGCACACGGGCGCACAAGAGCGCTCTCTCTCCCTCGCCACACACACTCTCCCTCTCTCCGCCACCGACCCCCCCCCCCTCCCCCTCTCTCTTCCCTCCCTTTCAGCTCTTGAAGCTAACGCATTGGCTGGGCTGTAGGCGCCTTGTTGCCAAATAGGTGGGGCCCTCCTCGCGTTGGCAAAGGCTCAGGCAATGGTTAGGGAAAGATCGTGAAGAGGACGAGAGAGAGAGAGAGTTGGAGAGGAAAGGGGGGAAAAAGAAGCAGCACTCTCGTTTGCCAGCGGCCGTACGCGCTCTTCCAACATTGATTCGGTTCTCTCCTTTTTTTTTCCATATTCTCCTCACCCCCCATCCGTCTTTCTCTCCCTCTCTCCCTTTCTTCAAGTCTTATGCAGGGCCCACAGTTCCGAGCAAACACCAATACCACTTATTGCTTTGCCAAGGATTTTTTTTCTGTCTTTATTTAGCTTTTATTTTTTTTAATTTGGAAACCGCAAAAGAAGCGGGTTTATTTTTGGTGATTGTTTTTGTCTTTTTTCCCTCTTTTTCCAAGTTGTTTCTTCTCTGGCACTTGACATCAGCTTTTTTTCCTTTTTTTCCTCTCTCTTAAAAAAAAAAAAAAATTCTCCACCCGTGCCACCACCAGTGATCTTTTCTGGTGGTGTGCTGTACCCCCTCCCGTGTTTTTTATTTTTTATTTTTTTTTTTTTACTTTAATTCTCATTTCCATGGACAATTGAATTGAGTGCTTCCTGCTTTTTTGCCACTTATAAATCTTTTTAAACGTTTGGCTTTTCAATGCTGACTTTCTTCCCCGGTTGCTTGTGAGCTGGGGATACAGCTAGTATCCGGTGCAGGATACTTTTCTCACAATCGTCGGGCCGAATTTATGATGAGAGTGCAAAATGGTAACTACAGGCTGCCTGATATTTTTTTGTGCTGCTGTTGTTTTTCTCTGTGCATTTAAAAATTAATGCAGATGGATTAAGCTACAGAAAATGATGGAGATGTCCAAAGAGCAAAAGATGTTTTATCCGCAGCTTACACTCGCTGTGGGGTTAGCAGCGGCTATTTTGGCGAGCGTGGGCCGTGGCGTGGTGGCTATGGCAGTGTGATGGTGCCTCGGAGTTTGGCCGCTGAGAAGTCAGTGTACTGTGGGGTAGTTGAGCGGATTCTACAGCGGGCATCACATAGGGCCACCGTGCGCAATTTGAAACGCGTTACTCTCTCTCATGTTTATTTGCTCATACATTTTGCAATCCATAAATTTTGAAGTAACCTTTGTCTTTAATTTTCTTTTGCAACTACAAAAAGGAGCATTTGAGAAAGTCTTAAATTTTAATAATTAATTTTATGCTGATTTTATTTTTGTTCATTTATTTCTTTCGAGTAAAATGCGTTTTGTTTTGAGACACTTTACAGTCTAATTATAGTAATTGTTAGGATATAAATTCCTTATTTTAAATTTATAAATACAAGTATTTACAGCCTTTTGAACTTTAATTAGCGAATGTTTTCTATTTGTTATATTTGGGATTCATTTTCTTGTTTCTGGGGGTCGTTAAAATGTATTCACTCTCTCTGGATATAGGGCATCTTTTTCTATGTTGCATCATTGTGGCATTATTTGCACCTTATTTCCTTTGCCTTTTTTTTGCTTTTCTTTTCTGTGCTAATTTAACATGAGGTCATATTTTCAGTACTTCTTTTGGGAACCCTCCATAAGTTTGGTCTGTCTCTCTCCATACCGCAGGATGAGTTCCACCCCTTCATCGAGGCCCTCCTGCCGCATGTGCGTGCCTTCGCCTACACCTGGTTCAACCTGCAGGCGCGCAAGCGCAAGTACTTCAAGAAGCATGAGAAACGGATGACCAAGGACGAGGAGCGCGCGGTCAAGGACGAGCTGCTGAGCGAGAAGGCCGAGGTCAAGCAGAAGTGGGCATCCCGGCTGCTGGCCAAGCTGCGCAAGGACATCCGGCCCGAGTTCCGTGAGGATTTCGTGCTGACCGTCACGGGCAAAAAGCCGCCATGCTGCGTGCTGTCCAACCCCGACCAGAAGGGCAAGATCCGGCGCATCGACTGCCTGCGGCAGGCCGACAAGGTGTGGCGGCTGGACCTGGTGATGGTGATCCTCTTCAAGGGCAGTCCTCTGGAGAGCACGGATGGCGAGCGGCTTATCAAGTCACCCCAGTGCTCCAACCATGGCCTGTGCGTGCAGCCACACCACATCGGAGTCTCCGTCAAGGAGTTGGACCTCTACCTGGCCTACTTCGTCCACACGCCAGGTGAGCGGCAGGGCCCCAGTGCCTCCTTACACCAGCCTCTTCTGGCAGCGTCTTATAGTTTACAAGTTTTTCTTACCCCTATCCTAATTCCCTCCGCCAGCACAATATGTACCAGCACAAAACACAAAGCAGAAACAAAGAAACACAAATGCAAAAATCTGACAGTGCTGCTAAATGAATTTAAGCATGGCAGTGTGTCAGGGTTTTGCTTTTCTTTCCCCGTGTGCCGCACTTCGTACCTCGCTGTGCGCTGACAGCTGGCCTGAACCCAGGCCCGTGCGAGAGGCGAGCGGGAGCTGCATTTCTCCGCCCGAGGCCAAACTTCAGCTTCCCGCCAAGCTGAGCCGAGCTGAACCGAGCTGCCAGACGCGACAGCGTGCTGTTGTCCGTGCTGTTGTCCGTGGTGATGTCCGTGTTGATGGCCATGGTGTTTTCTGGTTGCACCCCAACTCTCTTAGCCAGTTTGGTCCATTTCCATTTATCCACTTTGGGTGAAGGGTAAATTTTACATGCCACGAAAATGTAGCCTGTATTCCAGTTAGGCAGGTTAAATTTGCCTGTAATATTTTACTAGTAAAAAATATAGAATCCATTTTACAGTAGGCTGTAAATAAATATTTTTAAATGATAATTTACTACTTTAAAAATTATTAATAAATTATAGGTCAACCAAATAATTGACAACAAATAAGCAATTCATAATATTTTTGTATTACTATTTTATTATTAAATTAATTTAGTCTTTTTAATTAGTTAATATTTCAGATTTTGCATTTAAGAAATAAGTTTGAGCATTCTAAATTAAGTTTTTCTTCATTTGGTAAAGAAATGTCTATATTTTTATGCACAGATATACTGAGACCTTTATATCTAAATTATAATTAATTTATTTTTAAATAAGCTAATATAAAATTACCTGTTATCCCAGCTTGTGCCAGAAGGTAAAATTTTTTTTATTGTTATTGTGTTTATTATATTTTATTATTGGGAGAATGGATTATTGTCCTAAATTAATATATTTAATATTAATACTTTTAACATGTTTTAAAAACTAGTGTTACATTAGTGTGCTATGTGTAACAAATAATGTCTAATAATGTGTTCTAAACATGCATCATTATGAAGTTTTTTGAATAATTTGTAATACCTGCAGACACAGTAATAGCCGTAAGAACAGCGAACCCTGCAGGTTTTTAGTGTGTTGCAGGTTTCGGGCACTCGGCCTCTTAGGCCAGCAAAGTGACGAAGGGCAGCCCGCATCACCTCGCTACAATGGCTCTGTTATTGGATGTGGAGAGCATCCCAGCTACGCGTTATACCGCTAATGCAGGGGGGCCTCGGTCCTGTATTCACCCACAGTAACTGCAGCTCAGGTCGGCTCCTGAGGAGATCAGCCCTAGGCGGCAGGGACATTACTGTTGCCTGGTGCCAGCCGGCCCCCCCAGCAACCCCAGCCCCTGTTCCCCTTTCTTTATGTTTTCTGTTGCCCTCCAGCTCCTACCGTAGTGTTTCCCATAGTGTATTGTGTGTATCTATTTGTGTGTGGCTGTGTGTATGTTTATTATGGGTCCAGTCCAAGCAGACAGATTTTGATGGCGGAAAGACTCCTTTTCTTTTATCTCGTTTTGTCCCTTTTTGTTTTTTAGAAAGATCCTGTTTTCATTCTAAACATCCTCTTCATTATCACCAGTTTATGAGTCGGCTCCCTTGGTCCCTTTGTTTAAACGGGAGGAGAGGCAGAAAGTGCTGGGCTGTGTTGGGCTTGTCGTCTGCTGTAGGGGAGTGTCTGTTTCGGTATGTGACGCAGCGGTGAGGAGAAGTCCTCCGTTGGCCTGTTTCTCAGCAATTCTTTTTCTTTTTAGTGCAAAGAAGCTTTCTATCGTCCCAGTTAAGACGAAAACATCGCATCTCTTCTTCTTGGGTGAACAGAACCAAAGGAACAGCTTTCGTGTTTTTAACCTGCATGGCTAACTTAGAGAGTTTACTTGCATGCAGGTGGAAGTTGTGATGGAATAGTGAGCAGTGGGAGGGGGAGCTGTTTGATGGAAGCCCCCACAGTTGCAACTTTGCAGTTTTATTCTTAGCTCGAAGCGCAGCTGTCTGTCTTTCGGAAGCTATCGATTGCCTGCCCTGTAATTGCATTACAGCTGTCATAGTGAGGCTTGCTCTGGTGAGGGCCTGGGAGGAGGGCAGTGTTGGGGGAGAGGAGGTCACATATCACTGTTACCGCCTAGTGGCTGTTTTGACACGGTAGGGTGACGAGAAGGCCAGTTCCCATCGCCTTAGTACTGTTCAAATAGTAAAGTGCTAGACTGCCTTTTTTGAATCTGACCATTCTCTGTTATCCCAATGTTCCATTACTGCTAGCTTATTGTTTTTTTTTTTGTTTTTTTTTTTGGGGGGGGGGGTCACTTTGAAAAGAGATTGTCACCACATGCATTCCCAGACAGTCCACCGATGCTAGGAATTGTGCCCTAAGAAGTGGGCCCATTTCAAGGTTGCATGAGCTCCAGTGCAGCCCTGCTGCTTGGAGCCAGAGAAATAATGAGGAAAATCCAGCGTCGCTCATCAAGGCCCGGGGCAAGAGTATCGCTGCTTTAGGAACAGTTTTGGGTTTGAGAGTTCTCCTCTTGTTTGACACATAGCATCACTGAAAACCCACACGCCATCAAACACCCTGTTTGGCATGTCAACTTAATTTATATCAAACTGAAACACCTTTGTTTCTTGTACATCGAACACAATCATTTGGATGTTTGCGTATTATGCTCTGCTGTGGGATAAATGGCTGAATGGGCTCTAAGGTTCTTTGTTCTTATTTGTGAGACAAGTGTTTTTGTTCTAGCAAATGCACCAAACAACGGTGATTGAGTGCAGCAAATAGTGCCCCGGGGTGCTTTTTGTTATTGTTTTCCATTGAGATTTTTTTTTATAATTAATAATTTCAAAGGGGAAACACCTTTTATGCCAAATATCAATTCAAGAAAAATATTCCACTGTCGGCCGACTAAAAGCGCTTTTGAGTTTGGATTCGCCCTGTCTGTCGTGTTGTGGGAGTACGTCCATGGCTGGTGGTGCTCAGCCTGGTCTTGTTACAGATCCAGACATTCGAGTATTAAACCCGAGCTCCCCTCTGCTGACAGGAGTGACCCGCCAGTTCCCAGGCGAGGGGACGGGGTCCAAGCCAAGCTCCAGACGATGTAAATACTAACATCGCTAGAGGCAATGAAGCAATTATAGGAGTGAATGAAGAGACACAGATAAGAGAAGAGAGAGGAGGAGGCCTCTCCTTCACAAAAACCGCACATGAGTCATGGCCGTTATGGAAGAAAACGAAAGGACACATTCAGAACCTTGGAAGCCAAAGGACTGACCTTTGACACAGAGTAGCAGGGAAAGAAGAATGGCATGCTGGGATTCTGCTTTCTAAAATTAAGTCAACGGTAAACCAAAAATGATACTGATCTTATATATAAAGCGAGAGGTTCTGGCTGCGTCGGAGCTGCTGTTTGTGAGTGCGGTTCACTGCCCGCTGTCGTCCGGTCTGTATTTGGCCGTGTCGTTGACATGTCTGCCCCGGCAGAGTGACCTCGAAGGCCACATTTCCCTCAGCAATATAAAATGCTCTTCCTGCTTGTTCCCTTTACATTCGCATACCGAGACTACAGGTCTGCTGAACACATTACCGCACCGCCCTGTCCTGCCTTTCATTTGTCGCTGCACCCTCTTAAATTAAAATGCACTTTTCCTACAAAGAACGTTACTTTCCAGGTGCGTCAAGTGGCTGATTTCTCAGGACTCCATTAACGCAGAGTTTGTTAATAACAAGTGGCATTAATAATAACAATAAAATATTGCCTGTTTTTAGATTTTTTTTTTATATAAATGCAATGCATATATATTTTTAAACATCATCTTTAGTTATAAGTAACATGGCTTGCCAAATCGGTTGTATCGAAATTTTTAATCACTGTAACTTTAATAATAATAGTGTTTTACACTTCCATCATAATAAATGACTGATGGATTTTCCTTCAACTAAATCACTTCTGTGAATTCCAGCATATTGAATATGCAGATTCAAATACAAACATTATATTGTATTCTACTAATGATCAAAAAAGTGGTCTTTATCTGTAGGAATGCCATATTAAGCTCTGTAAAACAAAACCACCGTGTGTACTGGTCAAAGTAACCCAGAAGGGGGTAAAGAGAGACTGAGGAAAAAGCATGGGGGGGTATTGTCTTTTCTAGTAAAGTGTCCTCTCAGTGCCTGGCTTCTTTTAGCCTTTTGTGCAGACACCAGGCGTGAAATCCGTCTGTCCCCAAAAGCATATACCCACACAGGAGGGGTGAATTGGCTTCCGAATGAGAGAAAGAGAGAGAAAGATACAGATGAGAGAGAGAGAGAGAGAGAGAGAGAGATGGGAAATCCTGGGCTAGGATTGGGTGCACCGTGCACTGCTCAAACACAGTTGACATGGGGGCTCCTGTTTTGATCTTAGCAACCACAGAACACCAGAGTGGATTCCGTTATTACATCATAATCAGTGTCCCTCTACGTGTGACAGAAAGGCAGATTTATGAGGACGGAATGCCAAAAACCAGAGGTATACTGCAATCGTAGTGGAAAGCTCAAGAAACCATCTAAATAAAATACTGAATTCTGAAATGTCGACTTAAACAAAGGGGAGAAGGCAAGGGGGAATAATGGCAGTGTGGCTGGTTTGCTGTTCTTGGCATTCATCTGCGTAGCTGTGCTGAGAAGGTGCCAGCGTTTGAAATCACCACGCTGTCTCTGCCAACTCCCCCTCCTCCTCATCCTCTCTTTCTGTCTTTTTTTTTATCCTTCTTTTATTATTCTTCATTTTGAGGGGGGGGGGGGGGGGGGGGGGGGGGGGGGGGGGGGGGGGGGGGGGGGGGGGGGGGGGGGGGGGGGGGGGGG
>JAODJX010000048.1:2984693-2996247 GCA_026776945.1 Isichthys henryi | reverse complement strand
TTATCCTTTGTTGTACTAATTTCTACTTACATTGTCCTTTGTTGTATTTATTGGTAAGATGTTTCCTCTCACAAAGACCATTTCTTTATTAATTAATTTCTAGGAATAATATGAATAAAAAATGTATTATTTCTTATTATTGCTTTTGTTCAGTGTTTAGGTTACTCTTCTGAAATTTTAAACACTAAATATAACATAATGTAGTTGATCATAAGTATTCTTTCTCCATGTGAGAAAAGCAATTTTTAAAAATTATTTTATTAAATGAAGTTTTTTTTTTTTTGTTTGCACGCATCTAGAACATCGTTTGGTGGTGCTACTGAAAGTCTCTCGGATAGGAACTTGAGAACCAGTGCAACATAAAGAAAGGGGAACCAGTGCAGTTGCATTGAAATTGTTGAGTGTAATGGCTGTGTCCTGCTACCGGCAGCAGTATGTTTCCCTTCAGGAGTGTGTTTGAATGGCATGCACGTGTGAAGCAGCACTGGCGTATTCCTGGGCTGTCGGCTATGGCACTTTGCTACGCTCACACATGACGATGAGATTTTCAGATTTTGTTCATGTGCTTTGTGCAGGGAGAGTTTGCTTTTGAGTGTGCGTGTGCGTATGTGTATGCATGTGTGTGGGGTAGCGCCAGTGCTACGTCAGCTTGCACATGTCTTAGGTGTCCCCATACTGTGTGGGGTAATGCCCCCCCCTCCTGTCCCCTAACTGGCACGCACTCAAGGCTCTATCCTGCCTGCCCCGCTCCCCTCAGCCGTCCGAGCCACCAGCTAGGGGTCGTTGGGCGCCAACTAGGTGCTAATGCGTCCCTTTGCGCATCGCGTCCGTGCAAACGTTGCTAATTAGCTGCAATTGAATAACTAAATAAGTGAACCCACCAGGGCTCCAAGCAGCTAACCGCACAGTGTCCCAGAGTTACGGCACAAGAAGCAAAACAGAAGCCATCTTGAATGTCCTTTTATACAAATATGTGGCCACCTGTCGAAGTATGTGTGTGAAATACGAGGGAGCTGTTTTTCTTTACCTATCCGTTCATCCCTGTCAGGCTTCGGGTGTCCTTGACACCGTTTTTACGTGCGCTCCCTGCGCGTACTGAGCCTGGTCGGACTCGGCCCATGGTGCCGCCACTCCGCCAAGTGGGTACTGCTGTGCTGTCTGACACCTTCCAGTCCGGGCCAATGCCATCAGCCAGGCCTGTCAGGGGCGGCTGCTTTCCCAGAAATGCGACGTAGATTTGTTTACATTTTGTTGTACTAGAATATTAATCAGGATATTAATACTTATAATTATTATTACTGTAAAAATAATTATTATATAAAAAACAAATTAGAAATCAATGTCAAAAATATACTTTCCGCTTTATGGTTTTTGATTAATAATATACTCTATGTAATATACTCTTATAATGTACTCTATGTCAGTAATATATTGTTCTTTTTATTGTTTTGAGTCAGCGTGTCAGCAGCACTGCGTACCATACTGCAGTCGGCAAGATATAATAAAAAAAACCATGGCTGGGCTTCGGGGATCAGCCTGTCTGTTTTACTCTGAAGGGGTCACCTCCTGGTGATCTCCTGGTCCTGGGCTCACCTTTGATGACCCCACTCAAGTTGTAGTCTGTACTGTGAGGTTCTGGCTTAGGCACTCTTCTGTCACCTACACCGGAAAAAGCATCTAAAATACCACATTTGGTCACCATGAGCCTGTGCTTGTGCTGTGTGTGTGTGTGTGTGTGTGTGTGTAAGAAAGTGAAAGGTGAAAGCCTTCACTGTAATGAGCAGTACATAGCCGTCATTCTTTACTTGGTGTAGGGGACAGTTCGTATTACTTGTGCAAAATAGCTAACAGTTAATTAAAATAAAAGAGATCTGTATCACAGGGACCTGCCACAACCTGCCTTGGTTTTTCCTCCCATTTTAACCCCTGACATTGTTGCAATTAAAACGTTGTGTAAGCTTTTAAATGTCTTGAAATTGCCTTGCTTTTGAGACCCTGATTCTCTCTTCTCATTAGCTGTAGCTTAGCCCTAATTTGAGCAGACTTAAACGGGTTAATTTGCAGTAAGGCAGCTAGGTATTTCATTGATGCAGTACAGGTTAAGTGCCACGTCTTAGGCTATGACGCTGTGGCCGCTCTTGAAGCAACGGCGACCTTTCACATCCCGCGTTGTGTCCTTCACCGCCCTGCTACCTATGGACTTAAAACTTTGAGACAAAATGAAGGAAATATTGCCAAGTCACTGGTGCAGGATGCATGCCAGGACACCCGACACCTGCTTCGCACAGCTGTCAGCAAGTTTAGCTTACCTTTAGTCTGTGGGATCAGTGTTGGTGAGGAAATTAATATCTAAGCAAAAAATGTTCTAAAACCTAAGGCATCTATCTACATTTGAGCAGTGTACCTTTGTTGGGTGTGTACCTTTTACCTAGTTTGTAGCTGACCATCAAATCAACTGCTAGAGTTGCCATGGCGCCACCACCCTGACACCACTCCCCCAATAACTCCCCATTCATTGGCTGTGGACTACACTGACTCCATGGCAACGGAGCCTCCTGGCGTAACTTGCCTGGGCGGTATCCAAGGTGCTTCCAGGGCAGCCCTAGTTGGCACGCCATTGGTGTTTCACTGCTGTCGTGACAGTCTGGCCTGGACTGGAGTTCAGCATCGCAGAATGTGTTTGTCCTCCAACCTTCCAGCATCCTTAGTCGTGTCTGTCCCGTAGAAGTGCTTACTGTGAAACACGGGGACAAGATGGCGGTGAAGGCATTGCCAGAGTAAGGCTGTAGGCTCTTTGTAAGGCCCTTTGTTGTCTTTGTCTTTCTTTGATTTTATTGTAACTAACTCGCTCTTGCCAAGCCCAGAATGAAGGATGGGTAGTTCCAGTCAAGTCAAATGGGTTTCATTGTCATACTATCCATGTATAAGTATGCAGTGGTATGAAATAACGTTCCAGGACCACAGTGCAACATACAAACAGTAGGTGACTAGGGGAGGATTGTCTCAGTACTTAAAGTGCTAAACACATGACAGTGTGATTAGATGGGGTGGACACATGAGTTTATATAGATATACACAATGCCTCTGACATTCTGTCTCAATGAAAAGATGGATATAACTGACGGGGGCTCTGTCTGGGGGCTCGATGTGAACATTCTGTGCAGATGATGCACTGAGAGTAACAAACATCCATGCCCCCCCCCCCACCCCACCTACGTCACTCCCATCACGAGCTTACCTCCTGGACCCCAGCCCGCACCTGGTGCCTGATTGCATGTGCACATCGCAGAAGAATGCAAGACTTCACACTTGCAAATATGGCTTCAGTCAGCAGCCCCCGCTTTGGGGAGAGGTGCTGTTGGTGGGGCAGAAGTAAGGGATTTTCCCTTTCCAGGCTGATGAAATGGAGTTTGTCTTTTTAACCTTAAATGTCTAAGACGGGGGCATGAAATGTAGAAATCTGCCGGACTGCTGATTATTCTATTTAGGTAAACTTCCGCAGTTTGGTCAGCACGGGAGTGCCCGTCTCTGTTTCCGACAGAGTGAAGAGGTACACTCTGGGGGGCATGGTGCTGGTAGGAATCGCTCTCTGTACCCCTGCTTAATACCATGTCTTATTTAGCTAGGAGAGTAGAAAAGCCTGTTTCCAGGATAAACTATGAAGTGGCCAAATGAGGGGGAGAATAAGAGAAGATAAAAAGAGGAGTAAGTAACAGTATGAAGAGCAGAGTGAAATTTGGGGGTGACATGTTGCTTGAGGTAGGTTTTTAGTTTTTAAGAATGCAGTTTTAATAACCGTACTCTGGCTTGAACAACCGACAACGAATGAAATAAATCTGGGCCTAATTTGTGGGCAGATCTTTATCTGCGGTTACGGACCACAAAGTACAAAGTGTAAAAGCTTGGAGCCTTTGGTTTCATTTTGTGATATTAAGGGTTTTTTGTTCTTTTGTCCTGCACCTTGGCCTCGGTGGTAGTGTTCGCATGTAAGGCCAATCCCACGCATAGCTCTGGTAACAGCCCCTAATTGGCCTGTGTGCCCTCGAGTCACGTGTCATGATGGCGCCAAGGGCACCATCAGCAGAAACCAAACACCTCTGGATACAGCATAAATCTTTAGTCAAATTTCCAGCCGAGCCTTTAACCCTTTGATCTGTAAAATGTATGGTCATACATCTTTGATTATGAGAGAGAATTGGCATAAACACTGATGTTATGTTTGAAGGGATCCTTCCTCGTTGTTGCTCGTGGAACAATCCAGTAGCATTGGGGCAGTAATCCCAATACGGTTCTTTCACAGTGCTCTGACTGGTGTCACACATATAATTAGAACTGCTAGAACTGATGAGAAATTAGCAAGAACGTCCATAGCCCTGTCTGAACATGTCAGTCTCATCTGGGATATGTTTTATTGTCTGCGATCCTTCCCCGTTCTCTAGGACTCTGTACCCATAACATTTTCTTTAGCCTAATGCAAAACAAACAGTTCCCAATTATAGTGTTTTCCTGAATGTCTTCTCTTTTCTCTTTCTCTAATGCTCCTTCTCTCTCTCGTGCGCGCATTCTCTGGCCGAGGAATGAACACTTGCGCAAAGAGGTTTTTTTTCTCTATGTTTATTGGTTTGATTTCTTTTCCTGATGGTTAAAGAATTGTGCTCTACAGTATTAGTCAAGTCTTCTGTGCTATTTGAATCTTTTGGTTTACCTAGAAATATGCTGTTAGGGGACACTTATTGCTACCTAAGTTCCTCAACTCCAGTTATTTAGGCCTAGATTCATTTACATATGTGTCAGCCGGCCGGATTTTACAGAATATTAGACAGTCTTTCATAAGGTTGTTGCTGGATGGGGAGGGTGGGGGGATACTGGCACGTAACCTCAGTCCCGGGAGAAATGTTTGTGAGGCTGACGGGTCAAACAAACATGACAACGGAGCCATTCATCCCCCTCCACGCTACCGAGGAGAAGCCTTCACCCGCCACACCACAAATGAATCAAGCACAGGAGCAAATTGGGTGTCTTAGATAAACACAGGGTAGGGGAGTTTTGGGGAGGGGGTGAGTTGGCTGGGAAGGAGTGAGTTGAAAATCGCTTAGGAGCAACGCCGATTGGGGCGTTCAGCCTGTGATTAGTGGCCGTTCGTTATTCCACTCAAGAGCTCGTGTTCCACAAGCGGAGTGTGGGGTCTGATCATTGGAAGGAAATGGGACTGCTACATGTATTAATCTACTCTTCTGTTATTTTTATTAAATGGGCTAAACAGGCTAGCTGCAGTCATCCAAATGCGGGGCGGGGGGGCACACACACACTCTCACTCACTCACGGCGCCGTCCGCACACAGGCCTGCCTGCCGAAAGCCCTGTCATTAGTGTGGCCTTGATGTGGTCAGTGGGTGGTATGGAGGCTTCTCATTACTCTGCCATTATAGTGAAACTTTCACTCTCCCTCTCTCCCGCCCCTTTCCTCTCTTGCCAGATCCCTCTCCCTTTTTTTCTGCGCACACCAAACCCCCATTTACTTTTAGCTGGCTGTGCCGCACTGAGCGGGTGTTCAGCTGAGTGTGAAAACCGCACCTCGCTCTCCATTACGTCATTTCCCAAGGTGCCTCATGTCTCAAGTGCTCCTGCCAACAGACCACTGTTCCCAGCCTTGATTGTAAAAGTAATCCAGAGCCTGTTTTAGCTCAGGCCTGACAGTGACTGAGAGTTATTTTAAATGGTACTTTTTACAGCTAAATGGAATCTGAAACAGGCTTGTGTGCCACTAATCATCTGTTTATCCTAACCATTAAAAAATCGCCTTTATTCTCTGTGGTTACTCTTAATGATAACATTAATCACTTCAAGAAGGTAAATGAACTACTATTTGGGTGTGAAATGTTGGTTATCTGGAGGTGCAAAACGTTTCGGCTTTTTTGTGTAAGAATTAATTTTTCTAGTCATTGATGATGAGTATTGTGGGAAGCCTTTGGAATTACGGGAAGCCTCGCTAGTGACGGGAAGCTTTAGAAGTTACTTTGTGGCTTTGTGAACTGCACAGATGAGGAAATCCCAGCAGAAGGAGAAGAGAAACGAAGGATTTCCTCATGCCACTGTGGATGGATCTCCCTTCCTCCAGTCGATCCTTCGCAGTCTCCTTGAATTTGCTTGCCCTGTGTTGCGGACTAAAGCAGGGACACGTTGTGCGCTGACACTTGACTGAGTGCAGGGCAACTGGTCAGCCTTCCGTTAAAGGCAGGTCGACAGCCAATCACATCGCATCATTTGATATGTGTCATATCGCCTTAAGGTGGTTACAGTCCCTGAATAGAAACAAGCTGTTTAACTGGGCAACAGGTCACCTGGATCTTTAATAAATACAGGCTGAATGAGGATTGCCTTCCTGATGCCTGTATTATCTGAAGTGTTTTTTTTGCCTTTGTTATCCAGGCTAAGGTTGCTACCACCAGATTTATTTTTCACCACAGCAAAGTACCCCGAAATACAGGAGAAACAACTTAAAGGGAAAAAGTAGTTTTATACTTCTTTAGGCTTTTATAAACAGTTTTTATTGTAATTTACTTGAAGACTTAATGTCACTCGGTGTAGATGCGCAAAAATAGATTATGAATTGGATATCATATACGGAAGGACTTGCACTGCTAAAAATAGGAGGTTGTTTGTGCAATAACTCTTAGCCTCTTTTCCTAGTTGTGGAAAGACACTGAGCACTTTATTCTATGTTGGGGTGGGTTAACTCTATATGGCAGAGTTGGGTCTGTCTCACCTTGTTAGCGCGAAGCTGCAATTAGCATGCTTAGTCCTGAATTTCACTGAAAACCTGTGACTGGCCTGTGAAGTCCTTGTTGAGTAAGAAGTGGTGTGTTGAGCAACTGGATTAGGACAGTACAAGAGTGTGTTGGACAACAGGGTCTGCCCGCATAAGAGGACGAGTTCTATACTGGAGTCTGTGTGCATATGAGATCTGATTTATAGAGGGCTGTGTGGGAAACAGCCTTTCAGGGGCAGAGAGACTCACTGCCAGGTGGGCAGTGGGCCCTCGATGCGGTGGGTTTCGAACATCACAGCCACACGTGGAATGCTGAACCTCTGCCAAGGCAAGCATGCTATCATGGAAGCTGTGAGGCCTGCGTTCCCATGACCAACCCATCCAGCAGTGCTAGAGCAGAGTACATCTCCACGTCCATTAGCACCCATATCTTACAGAATTAACGCTCTTAAACAGCTCTTAAACACACCCTCTCAAACAGCCCTCGACCAGAAATCTCATCTTTGTCCACATTTTTTCCCCCTCCTCTCTGGTGAGGACAGTGGAAGGGTTTTTTAATGAGGCGTCTTCACTGTTGACGTAGCGGACACAGTATAATTCGGGATATGGAGGTGTAGTAGCAGTGAGGGGGACGCAGTTCCTAACGAATGTAAGAGAACTTTGGCAGGACTGGAGTCAGGTTTGAGATGATTGATTGAATGTGCATGAAATTTGGGGGCAGGCAGTTTGAGGCTAACCAGGTCTTTATGGTGCTGTGTTGAGTTGCGTGGAAAATCCGCCATTCCGAGGGTTATGACTCAGATGAGTGCTGTAGAAGAGATCTGGGCTGGTCATTGGATTTTTTTTTAAAACTCTACAAAACCACATGGAGTATAATATAAAAGGGAACACCTTTAAAAAACATGATGGTTAATTACTGCCAAGAAAATGTTCAATGAGTTCTCAGTTTTAATGCCAAGATGAAAAAAAATCAATCCACACATTTGCTATCAATTTAGGGTCCCTAAAATAAACTGTGAAACACCAGGTGTTTGGACAGGTATTGGAAATTAGGAATGTTTTTTTTTACCAAAGAATACCCAAGAGGCAGTGAGAGTCAGGGAAAAGCGTGGTGATTGGCTGGTGTGGGGTGGGTGAGGATGAGAGACAAGGTCTAGAAGAATTGTTGGAGTGAGTTCTGTGCTCCGGGAGACCTTTGTTTGGATCTGAGTCAAAAATGGCCGAACTGCCTGTCACAAATTGCACATCGTCCATTTGTGTGTATGTGTGTATGCGCTTGCACATGTGTGTTTGCGTGTGCGTGTGTGTGTCCTTTAACTTGTCCAGGTCACTCTTGGATACGTCTTCTGCATGAATAATACTCTTGTGAACATCTGAGTCTAGGAGCATGAGGTCATGATGAGGTCCTGGTGAAGAAAAATAACCGTTATTTCTTTCAACAACCATCAGCTCCTCTCTGATGCTAAATGGCAACAGATTTCAAGCGCTTTTCTCTCTTCTAGCAGAAGTTCTAGCTTGGTCCAGGTTCAGATGAAACCCTACGATGTGGCAGGTTTAAAAATTTGCTCTCTCAGTGTAAGGCGACTTCTTAGACAGGCAACTGGATTTGAATACAGCTCTGTAACTCACGTAACAAAAGATACCATTGAGGGTATGAGACTGTAAGCTGGAAGAAGAAGAAGAATTGGGGAAACTGGGATGACGCTTTGTGGCCGTCATGGTAAGGCAGAGAGACACCAGATGTGCCTTTTTGTTTAGATTGCAGCTGAGGCAGAGGAAGGGTGTAGAGGCCAGAGAGGAATTTCTGTAACCAAGCCAGGCTGTTGGGGGCGTCTGTGTGATGGTCTGCTAACGAAAGCCCATGATAAAGGTCTGTGTCTAGATCATGACTATTGCCTTGGCCACCCAGGTGGAGTAATGAAACGCCAACGAGCGCTTGAGCACTGGAGCTTCGCTTCTCCTGATCTAGGCTCTCCTGAGGGGGAGCCTTTTGCTGGAAGCTTGGCAGTAACCATGCAAGAGCCAGGGCACTGAGTAAATTCATCCAGGGTCTCTTGTTTCTGCTGTGTCCAGACCTTTCTGTGCATTTCAATGTCTGCATAAAACCACAGCAGGTGGATTATGTCATGAAATCGCAGCAGGTGGATTATGTCACATATTTCACATGTATACGTACAGGAGTGGTCGAGGGTGCCAGGCATTAATGTTAGCGTAGGCTGTGCTTTGTTCATTTGGGCTTGAGATAAGACAGCCCACCCCAGGACCAGACTAGCTATGTAGCCTAGAACCTGGCAAATGCAGCAAGATTCACCTGTGTTTTGTGTGGGCGTTTCTGAGTCTTGGTGTTTCGGTGCTATGAATATAGCAGGACAGATGGGCATGTGAATGCATCTTTGTTTTGTTTTCTAGGGAACAGTACAGCACATGTCCTTGGGTGATTTTCGTACACTGGAGGTAGAGCCGAGGATGAAGTTTTTAGACATTCAAAGGCTCATTCCCAGCGTGTACAGTCTGTTTTCATCTCTCTCATTGTCCTGGAGCTGTATGTAAATTGCATGTGCATCAGTGTGTGTCTTTCTGTCTGTATGTATGCCTGCGTGTATGTGAATGTTCCTGTTGCCGTGACAATGACTTGCATGTGGCTCAGTTTGTGTTCCTGTGTGTGTGGTTCTTTTTTTAGTTTTATTGACATTGAACATCAATTAAACATTTCCATAGAATACATTCAAGATACTGTATATATCATATATTCAGATTTGCTACAAATCTCAAAAAACCAGACAAAAAAGAAACTATGTCCAAGCAGGGAGTGATCTTTTTTCTACAACATAATCAATGATTTGTAGACATAAGTGTGTGTGGTTCTGTGTTGAAATTCCTTATGTTTTGAGGAAAAACAAAATAAACTAACTCCTTTTTTTTATACATCTTCATATAAAAAATTGAGAACTTTTAGAGTTTTGGTTTTTGCCAATTAGTGATTGAAATTTCATAAAAATAAGGAATTATTTATGTGACTCTCTCTGTAAATACATGCGTATGTCTCTTCTGGTCTGTCTTACCCACTTGGTGCCCGGAGCTGTTTCCTCCTGGTGGGTGGGGGCGTGCTGTGAGGTGGTTGTTCTGGGAGTCGCTGGAGCACGTCGGGGGTCAGGGGTTAGAACAACTGTGCCTCCCAGTCCCTCGTTTGATGTCAAAGCCGCAGATCATTCCCACATTCCTCTGACACGTTACAATAAGCGTTTAGATTCTGACACATATTTCATCTCTTCAGGAGAGCTGGTGTGTGAAAGCCAAGCTGGATTTGGGAACTTTCAGTCTGCCCCAGGCGCCTGTTGAGAGTCAAATTATACACTGTCTCTTTCTCGGTTGTCTTAATTACGTTCTTCACTGCGCACATACACAGTGAATAAATCACAGTCCCTCCAGCTGTGGGGAATTCGGTGTATGTGTTAACAGCGAGCTCTTTCATGCCTGCCTGGCCTCAGTACACCTCCAATTGTAGTAAACGTTACAAGAGTAGTGAATACTTTTCCCTGCGGTCCGCTTTCTCTCCTCTACTTCAACTGGCTCTGCCACCACGTACTGTACATCTGATTTGAAACGCTCTACGTTTTTTTTTTCTTCATTTGCAGGGAATTGACTGCGCATTTATGGGATGCTTCTGATTGGTTGGACAGAATTCCTCACCTATGCTCATTGGATGCTTCTGGTTAATCAGATGATATTCTCAGCCACAATACCTTGTCACTTCTCTCTTATGGTGAATCGCTAAGGGCTGAATTACAAATCTTGTATCCTGGTATTTTTTTGGTGTTACTGCCGACAAGTAATGTAGTATTTCAGTAATGAAACTTGTAAATTAAAAGTTCTTATTTCATTAGGCCCTAAACAAAAGGATGGCAATTAAGATAATATTACTGATGAAGGTGGCAATGTTTGTGCTTTAGATGTCACGATGTCACTTACTATTCGGTGCCAAACTAAACGCTATGGCTCCTACCAGGACCCTGTTTTTGTGAATTCAGGAAGTGTGCCTGTGGATGTTTACGATAATACTACTGTTAATCATCATACTGGTGTGCATCCTGTGATTTTCAGGTACAAACAGCGCCACTGTATTCACACGTATTGTGTTATAGACCTTCATGTATGGAATATAAATATGTCAGGCAACATGTGTCCCTGAAATTAACAAGAGCTTTTTTGCTTTTCCTTCCCTGGTGCTGCTCCTGCGTCTTGGATGGGTCCTCACATCTCTCCAGGTAAGAGAAATCGCCCCTGCCTGGTCGCCAGCCTGGCACTTCTGACCTCACACCCTGACACTGAATGCATATGTGCGTTAACTGCACGTAGCACGTAGTTCTCCCTGTTTCTCCAGGGCAATAATTAGACTCCCTGCTCCCAGTTGCCATCGTGATCATATTCTGCCTCCCACCCCCCAACATTAGTTTGGCAAAATTTCTGTACACTTCCAGATGTTTTTACTCAGGAATCAGTGCCTGATTGGTTTTTTTTTTCCCTCGAGCTGCCGAAGTCACTGACAGAAAGTGATGGTGTGGCACTGGGGGGTGGGGGAATTCGGTAACAGGCAAAGACGGAAAGAAAGTAGTGCTTTAAAAGTAATTACTCAATCGGCGAAAAATAGAACTCAGTGGAACTTTCATTTTGTTTCTCCTTTTTTAATATAAATCACATCTGTTGGAGTGATTTCTGGGGGGGGGGGGGGGGGGGGGGGGGGGGGGGGGGGGGGGGGGGGGGGGGGGGGGGGGGGGGGGGGGGGGGG
>JAODJX010000048.1:2963436-2976651 GCA_026776945.1 Isichthys henryi | reverse complement strand
CCCCCCCCCCCCCCCCCCCCCCCCCCCCCCCCCCCCCCCCCCCCCCCCCCCCGCCCCCCCCCCCCCCCCCCCCCCGGGAGCGAGTGAGTATTGAATCATGAAATGAGAACCACATTTCCTCACCAAGCTGAAATGTGGACTTTCCATTTTTGCTACTGGCTGACACGCTCCCCCCCAGCTCCCCCAGAAACAGGCAGAGTGCAGCAGTCTGCTGTTTGTTTATGGCCCTTTCTGTCCTCCCACCCCCAGCTCCGCCTGCTGTTAGCTTCTGTGAACCTTCCGGGGAAGCTCAGAGCCAACTCTCTAAACAAAAAAAATTATTTAATGGACCGCACTTTTTTGCAGTTCAGTTATCTGGGCGAGGCCCTGCACGGTCCTTCACATCGTGCGTTTACTGCTCTCCTTCCATTCCTGACACATCTGGCATTGCAGAGCTGGAGTCTGGGACCCACCTCAGACTGTTGCCACTGGGTCGGACACAAGATGGCTGCGAAAAAGCCCCCGAAGGGTCAGAGGGCAGCTGCTGCGCGGTGGAGGCCGGGCAGCCTGTCCTCCCTACCCTTCTGTGGTCCCTCTTGCTCTCGTACACTCTGCCTCCTTCCCTTTTTCCACATAAAGCTGTTTTTCATAAAGTCGTGCCTGGAGTTACAGTCCCAGAGGCGCTCCGTGAAACACTAGTCCTGTCTGACGCTCTGCCAAAGATCCCAGCAGAAGATACTTCTTGCTTTGCGCTTTTGTGTTCCTGCAGTCAAAGACTGTCAGAGTCCCTCAACTCTTTAAGGACAAAGGACAAAAACAGCCATAAGGACAGAGAGGCCTATACAGTGAGCGGTGTCACCCCTCTTTCTTCTTCTCATCTCCTCTCCTCCACACAGCCCACCATCACATAAACCCCTGGATATCCCATTCAGGGGGCCCTATCTTATCGATATGCCAATGACGTAAACCGAAATACCGACCACTAGATGGTGATCCAATGCGTTTGCTGCCTTCACTTACTATTGTCATTCTTCTGGGCTAAGCTCTCAGGGAAATACAGCTAAAGGGCTCGTCCCATTGGGGGTGTCAGACGGGGCCTGTGAGCGTACTCAGCCTGAACAGTAAAATAGCAGCAGCATAAATGGGGAGCGATTAAGGGGTCTCTTGTGGTCACCAGGTTAGATAAACATCTACTAGACAACTGCATGTCAACAGAGGGTCATGTCCACCTGTTCACAGTATAGGGTTACAATGTGTTTAAAACACTGTTCAGTGTAGGGTACCTCTTACTACAGCACATAAGGTCAAATTTTGGTCTGGGAGAATGGAGGGAAGAGTTGGAGATCAGTTTATGTGTCTCTGCATGTGTGTATCTATGTATGCAAACATTGTTGAAGCTGTGATATAAATCTTGAAATCTGAGCCGAAATACTGTATGTCCATGAAACATACTAATGTCAGAGCAGGCAGTTCTTGACTCATGGAAGTAATCTGTTCCACAAACCCTTACATAAGTCAAATTTTATGCAAGTCAGCTCCACGCCCCCCCCTTGTTCACTGAAATGCATAAGCCAAAAATATACTATTAACCCGTATACACATTAATTCAATGAAAAGATAAAATGTAAATATATTTTCAGTGTATATGATCTTCCGTAAACTATAGCAACATGAATAGTTGGATTTGCGCAAGTTTTACATAAATCGAAAGTTATCTGTACTCAGAGCTTGGATCAACTTACATCTGGGCCATAAAGGAATAAATTAGCGCTATTGGGGATACTAAGTGAGCAGATTAATTGATTGGATGTGTATTTGCAAGCAGCAGATAGGCATTAATGGTGTCCCTAATTTGGGTAAATTCCCCCAAATCAGCAGCACAAGCATCAGTGTCTTAGGGTTTAGAGGTAGAATCATATAATAAATGTGTTTTTAAATGGGAACACCCAGGAGACTGAGCTAATAAGCAGAGTGATAAATTACAGCTGGGCCAGAAGTTTATACTGAAAGAAAACACACACACACACACACACACACACACACACCGAGCCACATCGGTGCCGGATTCCCATTGACTCACTTTTAATGTAATTAACAGTGCCTAACTCTGTCTGAAAAAAGATCAGTAACAGGAAAACACTTAAGTTAATAATGCCATTTGTGTTATAAGGACAGGCCCACACCCATGGATCTACATATACATCCCAGTAAACTTGTGCAGGATGGTATGGGTTTTGAGTTCCTGTAGAGGGACAATCAATCAGGACCCGCTTTTGTTGAATGACCTAGACTTTTTTTTTTTTTTTGGTATCCTAATGTAAGGTGTTGATGTCACGTCTACGTGAAGTCTGGGGCTTTTCTCGAGCACCAACCTTTTGGCAGCAGCCTGAGACTTTGCTGTATCCCACTTCCCCTGGGAGCCCCTGCTGCTCCTGGGGATTCACTGAGATGGCAGAGAGCCATGCGGGGGGAAGCGGGGGCCCGTGTGCTGCTAGCATTTGCTGCACCCGCCCAGTCGCCCTCTGTAGACGGTTGCTCATTTCACCTTATCTGCCACCCTGGAGCACTTAGCAGGATGCCCCCCCGCACATTTCACCCCCTGCTCCAGCGATACCCCACAGCTTCCCTGGCAGACAGGGACTCTGAGAAAATGCTGTCTGACACCGACAGCTGGTGGCCAGCGTTGGTAGTTCTTCATTCAATACTTTGAAGTTTTTTTTTTGTTTTTTTTTGCCCTGATAGTTTTATTTAGTTTTTTCCTTACCCCTCGTCAGGTTTGGTTTTCCAGAAAAGCCCTTTTTCTTTGGTGTCTTCATCTGGCCCCCAGCACTCTCGCTGGTGTTCCTGTTCATTCTCGCCGAAGTTGGAGCCAGCCTGGAGGCAACGGCGTGACGAAAGTTTGAGGAGTGCCTGATCATGACCCGATGAGGGCTTGATTAGTAAGTGACGAGCGCCAGAGGGCTTTATGAGGGCCTGATGAGAGTCTGGCGACGGCGTGCTGCTGTTTCAGCAGGCAGCCCGTTGCCCAGGTTACAGCAGAATGCGCCTGTTTGCAGGGTGACCATTTGGGGGCACGTGGGCCTTTGTCGGTTTCAGCCTTTTGCATCAGCGTTGGGTCTGAGTTTGCTGGTGACACGTGTTCTTCACTGGGATTGTTAAAGCAAGCTCATATTAACCCCCCCCCCCATTCATGGCCGTCCTTTGCCTGAATGTGACTCATAGATGTTTCGTAAACATTTAGGGTCTCGGTGTTGAATGAACATTCTGAGTTTGCCGCGTATTCATTTACGCAAACCCATAACTGGGCACCCAAGGGTTTTTTTTTCTCCCCGCTTGGAGGTTTTGGTTCCATTGCCCTCTGCCGTTTATTCTTTCTTTCTGTCTTCCTTTTTCCCAGTTTCATGTATTATTATGTATAAATGATGTAGTAATGTTCTACCGCAAACCCATGTGAAGTGCCTTGGGGTGACACTGTTGTGAAAGGTATATAAAAATAAATTGAATTGAATTGAACACTGCCAATGCAATAATGGAAGACATGTCATTCGCAGTCACTGAAAACATGGACGCACTCACCACTTGTGCGTCTGTCACGCCTCCTGTTTTAAGTACTGTGATAGGACCTCCTGTTGCCTGTTAGGTCTTTCATTAAGTGGCAGCCGGCTCTATGAAATGCAGACATGTTGTGGTCTGTAAGCATTTAATAATTTGGGAGGAATACATTTGGCTTTGATTCTCCAATTTCCTTGCTACTCTCCGTAACTGCAGAGCTGTTTCCAGTTATCCATTTTTCCATCCTGTAGTCCACACTCCTGTTTGCGCTGTGACGAAAGCCCTCCTCGTAGTAGGGGCTATATCGCAGTAATCTGCTCGGAACACGACGTCTCGACTTACAGCCCAGCATGTCCACACATCTGCGTGTCCACATTCACATCCCTGCCATCTGCATCTGTTGGGGTCTGCCCAGTCTTCCGGAGTTCACAGAGGACACGGCTATGGAGATTGCACGGGGTTAAACGGGGTCGTGACCCTGTGTGGGAGGCCAGTCGAAGGAAATACTGCACGCTCTCCCTCGTACATTCATGGAAGCCCGAATGAGCACATTAATGCCGTCCTCTCGCACACATGCAGGCACGTACCTGCACACACGCTCTCCCGCGTACATTCATGGAAGCCCGAATGAGCACATTAATGCCGTCCTCTCGCACACATGCAGGCACGTACCTGCACACACGCTCTCCCGCTCGCCCCATTCACAGGCCTGCTTGTCTCGGGTTTGTAATTCGATGTTTAATTAGATTTTCTGGGTTATGGGTGTTTCCGGAGAGACTCTTGCTGCTTGTTAAATGCAGCCCAGGCAGCTGCCAGAGGCCGCAACAGCAGCCGTTTCAATCTCCATTTCCTGTCTGTCATGGCACTCTCCCGCTCTACGCTGTCTTTATCCGCTCCGCACTGTCTACCCTTACTTGACCCCCTCCGTTATGGCTCTGCGGCAGAGGACAAAGACTCATGGACTTGCAGTTGATCTTTAAAGTCCCCGGAAGGAGCCCCACTGTTACAGCCTTGAGTCTGAGTCAGCGCCTGATGCGTTATCCAGATGTATAAATGCATAAAAATTGTTAGTTGCTGTGGATAGAGCTTTAACTACTAACAGGATAAAGGTGGGGAACTGCACTTATGTCCAGGACACTTAGGTGAGCAGAAGCACTGTGGAGTCCTCATCTGCTCATTGTCATTATCTCCTGAGACGCCCTAAACACCAGTGGTGCCCCCAGTTGGTAGCAGCAGGGTCTTCTGCGTATGTGTGTCATTTTTTGTATTTTTTTGGTCCAGCAAATAAGAACATTAAGTAATTTAAACGGCAAAGATGATTGCTGGAATTTTCAGTGAATTTGGGTGTTTTTGCACTTAATGCCACATGATTGTGTTCTTCCGCCTTGTCTAGCAGCCGTTGGTTGGTTCAGTATCTAACAACGTACTATGGGTTTGTGTGTCAGAGATGCACGATATATTGGTTAGCATATCAGCATTGGTTCAATGTGTCAGTCTGGGACAATATTACTGGCAGATATTTAAATGTCCTCAAATATTCTATGACGAAATGTTTTTCCGCTAATCTGCACTGTCAAGCTCGGCAAGTTTCCGGTATCGATATCGCCCAATATTAGTGAACAGTTTTTCAGTTATCGGGGCAGGTGAAATTTTTCTCATTGGTTCACCAGTACTCTTTATTAGAAGCCATAGGTGTCTGTCTGTCCTCCTTCTTCTCTAAGTCTTTGTTCATGTCGTTGTTTGAGGTCCTGGGACAGTGTTATTGAGGTTGTGCCGGCGAAGGCACACAATGCGCCCCACGCTCTCCTGCCGGGTCCCCATCAAAAAGTCTGTCTGTCTCTTCTGTCTTCATCCTGGCCAGTCACCTCCTCCTTGGCAGAGTTTGCCTTTCTTGCAGTTTTACCCCAAACCCCCTGTCCTCTGGTGCCAGGCGCAGGGGCCTTGTCACACGATCTGCACACCCACGTTCCCTCAGACCCAAAGCGCTCTCTGGGTGCCCTTACCCCAGCGAGCGTGGTGCTCATCCCTGCCACAGACCACACCCATTTCTTTGCCTCTCTTGAATTCAGATCCAGTGCCTCGGCACAGAGCAGTACAGCTGAACAGCCACTGCCTTCCGGTCTGTATCTGCCATGCGTCCTGCCGCCTGGCTGAGTGGACGCTCACACGGTGTGCTGCTGACACAGAGCCTCTGCCAGGTTCTCAGCACCGGTCCAGCCAGTGTTCGGTCACCTGGGTGGGGTCTCAGGTCTGGGCTGTGTCACCCGTTTCTGGCAGTACCCCTCGCTTTGGGATTGGGGTTGGGGCAGATGCTGGTGGGGGGGGGAGACCTGAGAGAAGCTTGGACATATTTTTGTCCTGTATATGAATGGGGGAATGACAGGGGAGTTCCTCTCTGCCGGTTAGCTTACATTGCTCTTCTGCTGGAGGAGGTGAAGCAGCAGCTGTAGAGACAGAGCCGTGGGGGGTCCCCTCTTACAGCCCGGTGCAGATACCCCTACTGTCCTTCCCCTCACTTCCTACAGCCTCAGTGCTCCTTCCCCACACTGTCCCCTTGCTCTTTCCATGTCCTCTCACCCCATTGTCTCTCCATGTCTCTTTTTCTTGTCCTCTTACCCCTAACTCTTGCACGGTGGAGTATAAGAGCGTGTCAGAAAGAGGCAAGACACTGAAAAACACGCAGATGCACACAACGCATAGCATGGACAGAAACCCGCACACAGTATCACACACACACACCGAGCCTCCCCTGACGGACTGCTCAGAAAGCACATTCTTGGCATCAGAACACAACAGCAAAAATGGATTTCATGCATGGCTATGAGCATAAAGTGCCATTAGTTTCTGTTTACTCCAATCTCACTCCTCGCCACGTGTTTCAGTCTCACTCTTTCCTCGCCTTTTCTCAGGCATGTTGTTTGTAGCGTATCTCCAAAGCATTTTAAAGTGTTTTACGGCTGAGAACCTTTGTGACTTTCCACATACTGGGAGATTTCCATTCGGACACACTGAGCCTCTTTGCCAGAAAGTGACACCTGGTGGTCAGAAATTTTTAGAAGCGACAGGACTGTTGTGGGCGTTTCCTTTTTAAACAGCTTTCTGATTGACAGATTCATATTGAGAGAGGTCAGTAAATCTGCTTCAACAAAATCCTGTCGTTAACGTCCGCCAGCATCAACAACATCAACGTCGTTAAAGCAGGGATGTGATTCAATGGCTAACTTTAGCCCTAACAACACCTACACACTTTGTGAATTGTATAACGTCGACATGCACAGCGTGGGCTGGGCAGCCAGTGAGCCGTGGACCTGCAGAGGTTTTACTTCTAATATATTATGCGGAGTTAGGGTTAGCTTCTTCTGTGGTGTTCTGTTCACCCCACTATTTTCAATGTACAGCTGACTTTGCATCAGTTACATATTGCATGTCTTTATTTTCAGTTGAAACAGTGTTTTATGAAAGCATTATATTACAAAATTTATTGAATTGTACATTATTGTACATTTACCATAATGTTTCCTTGGGGTGTTTGTATGTACAGCTGCATGCAGCCCATTCTGGTAACTCTTTGTACATTTATGTTCAGTTAGAGATTGCCTCTAAATAAGCATTTATACATATTGTACATCCTGTTAGGCTGAATATATTATTGTATGTTTAGTGGATAAACTAACCAAAACTAAAGATTGCCGGTCACACTGTTGCTGGTTGGAATTCCGAGGATGATGCAACTTAAAATACAACTTGCTTCATCTTTATCAGTGAAATGTTCTGAAATATTCCATACAGACAGCATAATATTTATAGTATTCAGTATAATATAATATAATATTCATAATATTCATAGTGTTCGGTAAAGTGTAGCAATAATAATAATAATAATAATAATAATAATAATACACTTATGGCACTTAGCTATTCAGAATAAAAATCACTTTACAGAAGAAATAATATGTATAAAAATCCACAACTGGAAAGTTTATTAAAATTCAACTGAGAAGTGTCATTAAAAATCCAAATGAAGATAAAAATATATGAAGGAACACACAATAATTAAATAAGATAGCAAATGCCAGCAATAATGCCGCAAGCTATTTTTGGTTTGAAAGTGCAAGTTACTCAGTCTGCCAACCATTCTAGTGTGCGGTAAATAACTGAATGAGGGTGTTTACATGGATACAGCAGGCAGGGAGAGATGGAGGGCACAGTGTTTTGCGTTTGTGGATGGCCCTGGGGTCCCCGCTCACCCAGCTCGCCATGCTGTGTGTGGATCTGGCCGGGCACAGGCGCCAGGCACAGATGGGTACGCAGATGGGCAGCTTCGAACACCTGCTCTCTCACCCAGCCAGCCAGCCAGCCTGCTTGCCAGCCTGCCCCACCGCCCCACCCCAGTCTCGGTAGGGCTACACACCGCCATTCTCATACCACTTACATGGGCAGCTCCAAGTTAGGCACTGTTTGTACTGTTATACATAGTGTCCAGAGTCTTACGGGCAGCAGGTAGCAGCTAGGATGTGCAAGCAGAGAGTTGCTCCTACTCTATAAATCTTCAGTAGACAAACTAAATTGCTTCATTGTGCCTAGCTATATAAAGAGGTAAAATGGGGTGGTGTTTTGGGCAAAATGAATCGGCAGCAGTATAAAAGCGAATATTTTGGGGTTATGAGCTAGTCCTCAATAATCAGAGACCCCGCCACACGGTGCAGCTTGAGTTTCTGAGCCGCACTATCAGGACTGAAGAGCATTTTGTGGAACTTAAGCGCAAACAGAATTGTTGGCCCAGTTTAGCCGGGTCTTTTTGAAATCAAGACCCAACTCAAGGGGTGTCCGCAGAGAACGCCAACAGAAAGCCAAGCACTACTGTCAGATGGCAAGTGGTATTATAAGATAGGAAAATAATAAATAAGTGGCAACCTGGAAAAAATAAAATAAAGTCCAATAAATGAGCACTGTGAACATCTGTGTGGGCTAGCCTTAGGGATTATGTGGGTTTGGAACATTTTAAGCGCATTAAGGATTAAGAAAAAAGGTCAGAATGTTTAGCAACACACTGATAAACCTCTTAAGCGAAACTCAATTGGGAAGCTGTGCTGTTACCCCAGGTTGGCGCAGATTTGGCTTTCGTCCTCTCGGTGAGGAGATGTACTGGAGAGCACGCACACACACACATACACACACTCGCACACATGCACACACGCCGCGTACATGCACACACCGCGTCACACAACAGTGTGTTTGTTTGTTCACAGAGGCCGTCAGACGCCATGGTGTGCTTGTGTGCCTTCGCCAGCACGCAAACCCGTGTCTCTTACCTGTAAAGAAAGAAAAAAATTATCAAAGCTGCTGTAAATGTGAGTGTAGGAACATGCTTGTATTCCACACATGAACCACCCACACATGTACAGAATGATTTACAGACTCCGCACACACCAAATCTAAAGAGGCTCGACTGAGGAGTGGGCTCCAGCTCGCAAACAATTGCTCCAGACTGTCATGTACTGCTCTTCTGTCGCCTACATAAATGAAGGATTATGGGTAACAGTGTTCAGAGTAAGACACCGTGTTTGGAGTGTGTTTGTCGGGGCAGTCTGAGCACACCTGCGCCACCCCTAGCCGCTGGGTATTTGGGTCCAGCAGCCTTGCCTCGGACTAATTGCTTTCTGGCAGCTGTCCGGGTGACTCCAGTCCTCCCCTGAAGCCTTGTCCTCCACCGGCCTTTAGCAGCACCTCTGGGTTTCTGGCATTTTCCGTTTGTAATTATATGCTTATATTCACATGCTCACCTGTCAGTCCTGAGCGCCAGTTGGAGCCCTCTGTAGTGCCCGTATAGTCAAAGGTGAGGGAAGGTAGCCTCCACAAATGAGCTGGGACGGGGGGAACATGCTGTAGCAGGTCATGGCCAAGGCGGAGGGGCCTGCTCTGTCTTTGCCAGTGTCTGTCTGGGTGATGAACATCAAGCTTTACTCACTGGAGGCCAATTTCTTCTGTCACCTAAGCCCACATTATGCACCATTCAAAACATACACACACACACACACACACAAGCTGTCAGTCTATTAATAGCTCTGTGTTTCCATGTGGTTTCATCTGGGAAGTCATTGTGTTTTTTTTTTTTTTTCCTGGTGAGTTTCTGACACCCGATTGGCTCACTGCGAGTGATGGTGTGTCAGACAGACCCAGAGGCCAGTTTTTTTTGATCTCCCTGAACTTTGGGTCTAATCCACGTCTGCTGTCACAGAGAGAGCGAGGACACATAACCTGCTGTCATTGCTGCCATCGCCGTACCCACACGGCAAGCTCTCGCTGCCTGACAATCACAGACAATTCTCAGTGTTTCACTTTAGGCCCCAGTAGTAATCATAGAGACAGATATGTTATCCATCTGTGTTACAGTGCATGTAATCTTCAAAACATTAATGTGAGGATTGTGGTGTGTGTCTGCCTCTCTGTCTTTGTGTGTCAGTGGAGATGCTGCTGTATTTAGATAAGACCACTGTTGGCTGACTCTGAAGCCGGACTGATGATGAACAGAGACGCTGATTCCCCCATTCATCACACAGTCTACCAGCTTAGGGTCTGCTTTACAGGCCTCAGTGGGATCTGTGTGTGTCACATGTTGCACTGTTTTGATCATTTTCCCTCTACCCATTGTCCTTCTTATTTTTCCTAAGGACGGTCTTTCCATGAGGTTGACCTATGAGATGGGAAGCTCACTAATGATGGCAGGGGGGTTTTTGTGTGTCCATGTCATTACTGATGGCTTTTCATTTGAGACGACTTGGAGATTTGATCAAGTGTAGAGCTGGGCCATAGAGCAGCTCACAGAAGAGCCGGACCCAGTTGGCACCTCTTTTGCTGCTCGAGGTCATAACTGGGTCAGGGCTAAGCTTAGCATCACCACACCACCTGCTCTGCAGGGTGAGCCACTTTCTTTGCTGAGACTCCAGAGGAGTCTGTCCCTCACAACATCCACACGGGTGACTGAGGAAGACCTAACTGTGTGCCTCATTCAGAGCACCTCCGGCAGAGGTCAAATCACAGGTTCAGATTCAGTCACCTGACTCCATTAGTTCTGTCGATGACATAAACTCTTTATTTGACAATTGGCTCTTTGAGGGCACTCTCAGCATTCACATGAAAACAATCAGTATTCAGCGACATTCTAGTTCTCCCATTGCTGAACTCTCAAGCAGTATCCGTCCATTCCACCTGAAGATAGCTGGGAGTATCGATGGCCTGGTTCCGATCGTGCTTCTGATCGATGCTCGATAATGTGCGTGTGTGTTTGTGTGCCTGTGTGTGCGCTGTCAGCAAACAGGAATGCATTGGTACTGCCAATAACTAAGATGGCTGCCAAGCGCTAAGATGGCTGCCAGGATTAACTGGAGCGAATGTGCATGCGAGATGGAAGGAGAGAGACAGAAAAACACAGGCAGCAAGGAGAGGAGCAACTCTTCTTGCTTTGGAGAGGGGGATAAACGGCACAGTGATCTTCGGCTGTTTTTCACGTTTTGATATACTTTTTTCATTTGTTTCTGTTTTTGAGCGGTTTCGTAATCTTGTTGGGAGTGTGGAGAATCGTGTTGCTGTGTGCCCGCTTATTCCGGCGCACCCTCCACGGCAGCAGGAAAACCCTGGGAACGGATGCATGCACATGTCACGGTAACCGTGCCGTGCTTCCAGGGGCTCATGCACGAAAGCCAGCCATTCTCAGAAGTGACGCATTCTGTCCCATGTGAATGTCCTCTGTAATATGCAGTGTGTATACCCCCGTCTCCAGCCTTAAGGAAAGGTTTAAAAACAAAGGAATGGAGAAGTGGAAGGACTGTGTTTTTGAGCGATATAAGGCTCTAAGTAAAAGACACTCCCACACTTTGCATTTTGCACAGAATAAATAAAGCCAGGTTAACAGATAAAAAGTCCTTCCCACTTGAAAAGGGTAAAAAGGTATTTTCCCACATTTAAAGCCATCGTCCTTCCTGCTGATTGCTTTCTTTCTCCTTTGTCTCTTGTGCAGAATCAGGACAATCAGACAACTCTAACCAGCAAGGAGATGCCGACATTAAGCCTCCACCCAACGGTGAGGTCACAGCGCGGACATGTCTCACATGACCATTGCATGATCATCACATGAAAGCAGTGGCTTCAGCGTCCGGTCTTACACTTTACCAAAGTGTTTACAAATGTGTAAAGCATATTAAGTACAGAGTGATGTTTGGTTGATGGGGGGGGATTTGAAACCATCTTGGGAAAATGTCTAAATGACATAAATTTCCGTGAATCTCCCAGGGTGCCTGGCAGTACCTAACATTCTGCATCCTTTCCTTGTCAGGCCACTTGAGTTTCCAGGACTGCTTTGTGACGTCAGGAGTGTGGAACGTCACCGAGCTCGTCCGCGTATCACAGAGTGAGTGATTTCTGACCCCTGTAGCACCCTCACTGTTCCCATCTCCCTCTCGCTTTCCCTGTGACATCACTCCTGGCTGTGCTCTGTCTCACTCCAGGTTTCATCATCGGATACGCTTCCCTCTGCCCCAGAACATTTAGTATCCTGAACGTTTCCTGCCACAGTTCCCCGTTTTCAGGCCGTTCTCATCACTTGTTGTTGTTGTTTTTTTTTTTTATTTAGCCCCAGTTGCAACGGCAACCGGCCCAAATTTCTCGCTGGCGGACTTGGAGAGTCCCAGCTACTACAATATCAACCAGGTGGCCTTGGGACGCCGATCCATCACCTCTACTCCATCCACCAGGTATGTGTTCCCCAAGACCGCAGTGGCCATCAATAGCAGGCAGCTCTTTGAAAGGTCTGTACTCCTGAGCAGTGACTCAGCCCCCCTATACACCCAGACAGCGTCTGCAGGTTATAGAGGGTTAGAGGAAATCAGGGTACCACCAAGGTTTCTTTCTCTGCTGACTTTAAGCTGTATACTCTGTGTAGTCCTTGTGCATGCTCTATGCCTCTATGGTCTATGCTGTGAATGTGTGATGGGACCTCTCTTTCTCTCCCTCCCTCTCCTCCCTCTGTCCCTCGCTCCTGCTGTCTCTCTCTGTTCCTCCTCCTCTTGCGCCACAGGACTGAAATGGAGCTCTATGCAAGTCTTCCACGGAGGTAGTTTCATTGACTCTGAATTCTCACGCATGGTGGCACAGCAGGCCAGTCCTGCAGTAGACAGACACACAGTAGGGAAGATAGGGGGCGTGCGTACATGTCAGCCTGTGTGTTGCAGACTGTTTGGCCGCGCGACTCAGCAGCTCTCCTGGCATTGGTGCTCCAGGTAGATGAAAGCTGCCAGATCTTGCCCGTTTCGCTTCTCCCCAGTTTCTCCTCAGAGGTTACCGCAGGTGCCCTCAAGGGACTAGGGTAAACCTTGAGCACACTGTCTTGTATACCAGTCACACGTCAATGACTGTGCGTGGCCTGCCTTAAAGCAGCGGCTCAGAGATGGAAAACCCCAGCCCCTGATTCCTGTACCCCACAGTTCCAACAAGCGCAAGTCCATTGATGATAGCGAGATGGAGAGCCCGGTGGATGACGTCTTCTACTCCGGCCGCTCGCCCGCCGCCAGCAGCTCCCAGTCCAGCGGCTGGCCCAACGACGTGGATGCAGGTTTGACTTGCCTCTCTTTGGAGCCGTCTTCTTCTTGTTTGCCTTCTCTACTGCCCCCCCCCTCCCCCCCTCCATTG
>JAODJX010000048.1:2948908-2963381 GCA_026776945.1 Isichthys henryi | reverse complement strand
ATACATCCAAACTGGGGGGAACAGCTCTGGCCCTGTCAGCTTTAGGGTGTTCTTCAGTGACTTGACTTACATGTCTAATGGCAGATGAGTGGTCTTCCTACTCTGCCTGCTGCATTACACCCTGCAGCTGTGAAGGGCAACGATGAGGTGACACAATTTGCACTGTAACGGGTTCCTCAGATGGAATAATCAGCACTGCACCAAGCGAGAAAACCCAGCAGAGCATCTGTATGCAAGATCAGCTGGCGAATGATACCAGCATAATTTATCATGCTGCAAATTGCATATTTTTGCATTAGTATCACAAAAGATAATAGTTAGAACTCATGAACAGTGATTTTAGTCATGTGCCATTTTGTAGTGTCAGTTATGAAAATTAAATAAAACTTTCACAAGTCATGTCACTGTCAGTTGATCACTGACTTAATTGTAACACTACATTTTTGGGTAGAAAGAATTAGACGTATTGACACTTAAGCTGGTTACTTGAGATCCAGTAGCTTTAATGCACAGGGAGGCATGACTCGTTACAGACGTGTTACTATTACTTGTCACTGTGATTATGGACCTGACAGAAAGTCCCTTCTAATATGCAAATTGCAGGTTGTGGTGAAATTCAGTTTTTATGTAAGGAGTTCTGCACCTAAGAATCCTCAAGCACCGGCCAAAGTATTGTCAGATGTATGTTATTGGATCATTCAGTCTTCAGGGCGTTATAGTCCAGCCCAGATCAATACAAAACGAAACCTGGCCTTTAGAGGAAGGTAGAGCTGAGGCACAGCTCATGGACTGAGCATGATTCCATAAGGCTCTGGTGTGGCTTTGTGGGGCTCTGTATGGTTCTTGCATGGTTTTCGAGTCCTTCCTGTAGCTCAGTATATCTCTTTCTGGTTCTTTATGGCCCTTTGTACCTTCCTGTAGATGTCTGACTCTAGGTCTCTCTCTCTGATTCTGTATGGTCTCTTTGCACCTCAGTATAGCTATCTCTCTGGTTTTGTGTGGTTCTACATGATTTTTTTGTACCTTCCTATAGTTCTGTGTCTCTGGTTCTGTGTAGTTCTGCATGTTTCTTTATACCTTCCTATAGTTCTGTGTCTCTGGTTCGGTATGGTTCTGCATGTTTCTTTGTACCTTCCTATAGTTCTGTGTGGTTCTGCATGTTTCTTTGTACCTTCCTATAGTTCTGTGTCTCTGGTTCTGTGTGGTTCTGCATGTTTCTTTGTACCTTTATGCAGCTTTCTGTGTCTCTGTCTGCCTCTGTGGTTTTACATGGTTCTTTACACTTCCATGTAGCTCTCTGGCTCTGGCTCTGTGACGCTCTACATGGCTGCATGCATAGTTCCGTGTAATTTGTAATCTGGTTCAAATGAGTTTGTGGTGCGAGGTGAAACAGGACTGTGTTCAGGGTCCAGATCAAGTAGAATTTTTGTACATATTAGATTGAGTTTTGCTACTCGCTTGAATATGTATGTGGTTCGATATGCTAGGTGTCTGGATTTTAGCATCCTTCGCCTGATACAGCTTGGAGTAGTCTTGTCTACATTTGCTTGCCTGATATTCTTGCCTAATTGTCATTAGAATGACTTCTTATTGGAATGACATTTTTGAATATTGATTGTATCATGATAGGACATTGTAGATCAGGGCTGGGCAGTCTTATCCTGAAAGGGCCGCTGTGTGTGCAGGTTCTCGTTGCAGCTCCTTAATTAGATTACTAATTAGAGGACTGATTGGCCGAAGAGTCCTCACACCTGGGTTTGGACAGAGGTTCAAAACCCAAAAACCTGCTTACACACTGGCACGTTGTGTCACATTGTAAAGAAGCAATTACATTCAGTGAATTAGCTAGCTGTTATAAATTACAGATTAAATGTGAAATTAATATATTAAAACCTAGTCATTTCCTCAAATGGACACCACATACCTTCTATTTAAAAAAAAAAAAAAAAGAACTTGCAAGCAGAAATTCTGGTAGACATTCTAGTATATATTTAACAATTGAAATTTGGTCAAACATCAGTCAAAATAAAAAATACATATTATGATCTCCAAGGTAACTTTATTTCTGTGTCATATCCAAATTATGTAGCCTTTTTGATCAATTAAAATCATAGTTGGACAGGTGGACTAAAATGTCACCTTTCAGTCATTCTAATGTCATAAGACAGTGGCCAAGAGCAGATTGTTACTATGGCTACCAAATGTTTAGCGTTGCTAAATTAGGGAAACATTTAGGCCAACTCCCTGTGTTCCTCCTACATTATTCAGAGCTGCTTTACGTTTTCACCCGCGACAGTTTGCCTCTAAATTTGCCTTTTGATCTCCCTTTTAATTATGGTTACACATATACCTCTCGGAGGATTTCTAGCTTGGATGGAAATTGTTTTGGAGCAGCTGAAATGGTCTGCATTACGCTGGGTACACACCAAGTCAATCACAAAAATCTAGCACCAACCGAGTCCAAATGAATGATCAGCGCCCGTCGGCTCATGACGATTGTGAAACTTTGTGCTGGAACACTCCAGCACAACTGAAGGTGACGGTTGACATACAGCCCAATCAGAGATCTTTGTTTCACCATCTAGCTTTGGCAGGCAGTCACTGACTCTCACCAACAGCCTGAAGGGCCAATGGCCCCAAACTTTAGTCATCTGGATTGCTTATGCTGTACTTGTAGATCTACTATTGAATAAAGTTGAACAGTCCATCTGTCCAAATAACCATTTAAAAGCAATTGATATAATATTTGCAGCATAAATTTCAGTCTCAACTAGTTTCAGCTGGTGCAGGGCAGTGAGGGCCTTGTGAACTCAGATCCGCTCTGACCTTCTTAATCATGCGTATACATCATTGCCACTGCCATCCTCATTGTCAGTTTTGGAGAAAAGGGCACACGTCCCCCCAGTCAGCCCCTCCTCAGTCTATACCCCTTTCTGTGTGTTTCTCTGAACCCCCCTGCCCCCCCCCCCTGTTTTTTAACAATGCCCTTTTCCCTTTTGGACTTTCAGTGCAGCACCATTTGGCCAGTGTGCAGGAGAGGAAGATTAAACATGAATCTGATGGCGTGCAGTTTCCTTACCATGGTTAGAACACATTACACTAATATATTCATGTCTGTTTATTTCTCCATTAACTACAACCTATTCATCTGTAATCGATCTCCATGTCTCATTAGTTCCACTTGCTTTCTGTTGTTGATGTCAAGCTTGGTTTTCATTTGATTTCTGATTACTATCTGTTCCGGGGTACTGGTCCTTAGGAGTGGTCTGCCAGCAGAGTAGTTCACTTTGGCTTAACCAATAGTAGTACTGTGACCCTGTGTAGAGACTGTGATACTGTAACAGAGTGGCCCTGTGTAGTGAATGTGTGACACTGTAACAATGGGACCCTGTGGGGACAATATGTGAGACAGTAACAGCGTGATCCTCTGTAGAGTCTGTGTGAGACTGTAGCAGTGTGATCCTCTGTAGAGACTGTAACAAGCTGGCCCTGTATAGAGACTACGTGAGACTGTAACTCTGTGATCTTGTGTAGAGACTGTCAGACCATAACAGTAAGACTCTGTGTAGAAATTGTGTGAGACTGTAATAATATGATCCTGTGTAGAGACGGTGAAATGGTAACATTGTGATCCTGTGTAGAGACTGTCAGAGACTGTAACAGTGTACTTCTGTGTGAGACTGTAGTATTGTAATCTTGTGATACGACTGGGTGAGATTGTAACACTGTGACCCTGTATACAGACTGTCACCCTGTGTAGAAATTGTGAGACTGTAAAACATGACCCTGTGCAGAGACTGTAGCAGTGTGATCCTGTTTAGAGACTGTGTGAGACTGTAACAGTGTGATCCTGTTTAGAGACTGTGTGAGACTGTAACAGTGTGATCCTGTGTACAGACTGTGTGAGACTGTGACAGTGTTATCCAGTGTAGAGACTGTGTGAGACTGTAAGAGTGTGATCCTGTGTAGAGATTGTGGGATGGTAGCAGCATGACCCCGCATTATTTATTCTTTACAGTCAGCGCTTTAGCTCAGGGATCAATCAGAGCACTTCCTGCCACAAAACAAGCAGAAACAAGCAAGGTGAAAAACACTCTGGTGTGTTTGGACGCATATGCACACACATGGAAACACAAACATTTACAAACAGCCAGTGTAAACACGTACACACGCACACGTTACCCATGAAAACAATCACACACACCAGTGCTCACACACAATCTGGAGGGACTTGAGCTCCAGTTCCAGATGGTGTCTCCGTGTGCCTGGAGTACTGGGAGCTCCTGGGTTACAGGAGACATCTGTTCCACGGGGGGGGTCTCCAGAATCAAAGGACGACATTTCTCTCCAGATGGAAGGGGGCCGGTTTTAGGATGAGGTGGTCCGATACCTGTGTAAAGAACACGCTTCTTCTGATGTTTACCTGATCCTTCTCTTCACCTGACTGCACTGTCATCTGCCCCCAAGGGTGTTCAGTTTCTTTATTGAAAAATTGGTGGAGCTCTGCTGAAGACTCTACAATGAGGAAGCCTATATGGATATGAGGCCAAGATATCAATACGTGGAAGTGCATTTGAATGGGGCTGTGTGACTCTATGTTATGACTGGGAGTTAGTATGTGTTTGGGTGTGATAGGTGTCTGGTAGAGGGCCATTATAATGGGCTGCATTTATATGCCAATAATGGTGGCATCAGGGGAGGCTGCAATTTGATGGCTGGTGCTTGTGGATAAGTTGGTTTCAAAGTTTTTCCTGGGTGTGTGTGTGTGTGCGGGGGTGTGTGTGGGTGGGTGAGGGGAACAACTTTTTGACTGCTTGTTGGCCCACTAGCTGTGTCCGATGCACGCATGCTCGCACAAACACACATACATACATACACAGACACACACACGTAAACCTTCCACCAGACTTCTCATATCCCACACTCATAGTTGCGGGAGAATTTCACACTTTTTGTCAGTACAGAATGTTTGAAGCCACCCACACATTTCAGTTCTGCTCTACAGAGAATGGCAGCCCTGCAGATGGCCATCCCGCGGGCTGCATTTTATGCTGCGTATTGGCTGTAGGGTCATCTGGATGACAGTTACTTCAGTGAAGAAACATTTTTACATGTTTTTGTACTATACATGTTTTGTACAGCCTCATATCAGGTATCCGTGTCTTGGTGTGTGTGGCACATTTCATTTTTTCTGCCTGTTGCTGTGGTTGGGTTAATTTTGACTCTAGCTGAGTTACCAGGCTGTGTAGTATGACCGACATCCTATCTTTCCGTTTAGCCCAGTGCTGTCCTCAGACATGGAGGCACGCTGTGTGTGATACTGTTCTCAGACGTGGAGGCACGGTGTGCGTGATGCTATCCTGAGACATGGAGGCACGCTGTGTGTGAAGCTGTCTTCAGACGTGGAGGAGCAGTGTGTGTGATGCTGTCTTCAGACATGGAGGAGCGCTGTATGTGATGCTGTCTTCAGACGTGGAGGAGCAGTGTGTATGGTGCTGTCTTCAGACGTGGAGGAGCAGTGTGTATGGTGCTGTCCTCAGACGTGGAGGCGCGGTGTGCGTGATGCTGTTCTGAGATGTAGAGGCGCGATGTGCAAGTTGCTGTACCTCAGACGTGGAGGCGCAGGGTGTGCGTGATGCTGTCCTCAGATGTGGAGGCACGCTGTGCGTGATGCTGTCCTCAGACGTTGCTGTACCTCAGACGTGGAGGCGCGGTGTGCGTGATGCTGTCCTCAGACGTGGAGGCGCGGTGTGCGTGATGCTGTCCTCAGACGTGGAGGCGCGGTGTGCATGATGCTGTCCTCAGACGTGGAGGCGCGCTGTGCGAGTTGCTGTCCTCAGACGTGGAAGCGCGGTGTGCGTGATGCTGTACCTCAGACGTGGAGGTGCGGTGTGTGTGATGCTGTCCTCAGACGTGGAGACGCAATGTGCGAGTTGCTATATCTCAGACGTGGAGACATGGTGTGCAAGTTGCTGTCCTCATACGTCGAGGCGTGGTTTGCGTGATTCTGTCCTTAGATGATAATAGATGATGATGATAGATACTTTATTTTTATTGTCATACAACAACGAAATTGAAGTGTCTCTTCTGTACAACATTCATCTAAGATAACTTAATAAATACACATATGTTCATTCTGGCCACTCCACCTGTGTCCACACACCCCTTTCTTTGATAACACCATAAATTAGATAATTTTATTTCAGCATTCACTAGCATAATTGCCTTAGGATAAAAACTGTTTTTTAAACCGTTTGTCCTTGTTTTTATTGCTCTAAATCTCCTGCCTGAGGGCAGCAACTCAAACAGACAGTGTCCTGGATGTGTTGGGTCGTTAAGGATTTTTTTTGTCTTTCCAGAGCAGCAGGAAGCATAACGTTCTTCTAGCATGGGGAGAGTACAACCAGTAGTTTTTGAGCTGTAGTGATGACTCTCTGGAGCGCCACCTTCTCTGCAACTGTTCAGCTGTTATACCACACACAAATGCAGTACGCTTTCAATGGAGCAGCAATAGAAGGTTACTAGCAGCTTCTAGGAGAGGTGGTTCTTCCTAAGAAGTCTCAGGAAGTAGAGTCTCTGCTGTGCCCTCTTTATCAGCTCTGTGGTGTTGACACACCAGGTCAGGTCCTCCTCAATCTGGATGCCCAGAAACCGGAATTTTAAGACCGTCTCCACCTGGTTTCCATTGATGTAGAGTGGTTGGATGCAAGTTTTGTTCCTCCTGAAGTCCACTATCAGCCCCTTGGTCTTTCCGGTGTTAAGGACCAGACTGTTGTCCCTTCACCACCTGGACAGCCACTCCACCTCATCCCTGTAAGCCGACTCCTCCCCCCTAGAGAGAAATCCAACCACCGTGGTGTCATCCGCAAACTTTATTGGAGGCGCAGTGTGCGTGATGCTGTCCTGAGACATGGAGGCACAGTGCGTGTGGTGCTGTCCTCAGACGTGGAGGCGTGGTGTGTATGATGCTGTCCTGAGACATGGAGGCATGGTGTGCATGATGCTGTCATAAAACTTGGAGGCGCGGTGTGCGTCTTACTGTCCTGAGACATGGAATAGAAGTATGCTGATGCAGTCGTGAGACTTGGAGGTGTGGTGTGTGTGATTCTGTCGTGAGACGTGGAGACGCGGTGTGCGTGATCCTGTCCTCAAACGTGGAGGCGCAGTGTGCGTGATCCTGTCCTCAAACATGGAGGCGCGGTGTGCGTGATCCTGTCCTCAAACGTGGAGGCGCGGTGTGCGTGATCCTGTCCTCAAATGTGGAGGCGCAGTGTGCGTGATCCTGTCCTCAAACGTGGAGGCGCAGTGTGCGTGATCCTGTCCTCAAATGTGGAGACGCGGTGTGCGTGATTATGTCATGAGACGTGAAGGCACGGTGTGCGAGTTGCTATCCTCAGACATGGAGGCGCGCTGTGCGTGATTCTGTCTGCCACGCCTCTGACACCTCCATCATAAATCAAGGTGTCCAGCTTCAGCCAATGATCCACATCACTCAACAAGTTCCGGGACAGAACTCGTTGTGTAACAGCACCAATCCCTGTGTTTATTTATACTGTTCTATAATTACTGTATATTGCACTTCCGTTCAAAAGTGAGGGAGCTGCTCTGGGCTTGTGTGGCAGCCAGGCCTGTGCTGTCGTCACTCTCTCTCGTTCTTCTCTCACTCCCCCACACACACACATACACACACATCATCCGCGTTCTTTTCTTCCTCGTTCCTGGGGCTGGCGCTGGACCATCTGCTCGGCGCCGGGTCTGAACAGCTTGCGGGCGCATACTGTGTCTGCTGCTGCTGAATGGAAGCCTCATTACGACCCAGGCGCCGACGAATGCTCGCAGGATAAAGGCGGCCACAACCTCAAAGCCACCCGCATCCCGCGCCGAAGCACGGAGAGAGGGATGGGCGTATGGAGGGGCGAGCAGAGGATAAAGAGAGCCGTGGCAACATACAGGCAGATTAACAGATACGCAGGGAGCGTCATTTTAATAAAGGAAGCCATCTGATACCGACTTAGAAGTAACTTGCTAAATTGCTTGAGTTTTTAAAATGGATGGCCACCCATGGGATGGGATTTGGGGCTTAGTATATGGGAAATAACGAAGTGGATTCTGTTTGCTTTCCATCTTTAAAAGAAAAAAAATCACACTGTCATCCAAAAACCCCAGGCTGTTCTCTCCAACTGCGTGCTCTGCATGAGTGAGAGAAATCCTGCACCTCTTGCTTTTATAATGGAGAAAACATTGCCCAAGGTGATTCGTGCTGTCGCTGTCTGCAGCTGAGGTCACGTGACAGGACGTCAGAAGTCATGGGACTATTGTTCTATTAAATTAGCCGTCAATTTGGGGGGCATAGCAGAACCTTCAGGTGGGTGGAGGAGAGTAGAAAAGGTGATAACTTACCCTGAGACTAAAAATTCAAAATATCAAAATTAGCTCTACAGCCTTGTGGAAACCCACATATGATATGGTGGGTGCTGCAGATGGAGAAGCCGGAAGCTCCTGTTTTGCTTTTTTGTTGCCGAGCGTGATAAGGTTGAGAAAATTTAATGAGCAAAACGCACATTAGAAGAGGCTAACGGTGGATCGTGTCGAGGCCTTTTAGGCCTTTACCCCAAGCTGTCCTTACCATCATGCACTACGTACCAAATGCCAGGTCCCACAAGCAGATTTCGTCATTCAGTAGTGAGGTAATGGGCCCCCTGGTCCCCAGAACAGCTGAGGCATTACACAGACATCAGATAATCGTGAGGTGAGACGTGAGAGCTCAAGATAAAGACAAAGGTTTCTTGAGCACATGAGGGACAATAAGTAAAGAGATCACTCAATCATACCTAATTTATCTAGAACTTAAAAAAACATCAAGAGTCAAACCAAAGCTTGTGAATTAAACCCACATCTTTGTTCTGCCATTTGTTGATCCCATTTTTGCCAGGACTCTCCTCGCCTGGTTCTCTTAAGAAGCCGGGAAAGTTCGATTTCAGCGCCCTGTCGCCCCAGACGAGGTCGCCCCGCATGGCGTTCACCCACCACCCGCTGCCAATGCTGGCGGGAGTAAGACCAGGTGAGACACAAGGCGCCTCGCCCATCTTTGTCCCTGTCCCCACCCCTGTCCCTCCAAGGAGTGAGGGTAGGAGAGAGAAGGGAGCATTCCCTGTCCTGGGGACGAAACCCTGAAGCTGATCTCTGAAACCTTTCAAAGTCCCTGCTCCAATCACAACAGTAGAGCTGAGCATTGATTATTTTTTTCCCGCCCCTCTTCTAAATTAACCAATCAGATTTGTTAAGCTTCTGAGTGATTGTTCTCCTCCACCTGCCCCTCCCTGCTTCCTCCCACTTGTGCTGGTGTTGTGTTAAACTTTACCTGAGTGGACAGAGCAGGTCACAGCAGCCCCGTCTTCTTATCCCTTCCAGACTTCTCAGCTTGGGCTTTTGGCGTAGATCAGCGATTTGATCATGAAGGGCTGGTCAGTCTGTGATTCAGTTTGCCTGTTCGTAGGAGTCAGTGCGGTTTGTTGGATTTGAAGGTGGCTTGGGTGAGATCAGAAGACAGACCTGTCTGACTATTTTGTTTTCAGTTGAGGAAACGCAGAGGGTCTCTCATTAACTACACCCTCTTCAGATGGGCCACTTGACAGCTCAGTCAGTGCAGACAGATCTCATTCTCCATCATCTCCTTGTTGTGTCTGCGTAGTCCGACTTCTCCACCCTCCGTCCTTCCCACACCCCCTGCCCGTCCCTTGCCGTCTTCTCCCTGCTTTGGTGTGGAGGTTTCTCTTGCGCTTCCCCTTGGGTGACTTGCTGTTTTCCGCCGTCCCTCATCCCTACGTCTCTTCTCCGTTGATAGATCTGTGTGGCCCCATCGGAGGAGGCTTCCACCATCCCCTGGGTACTGGCAGCATGTTACAAAGTCTACTTCACATTGGAAATGGAATGAGAATGAAATGCAAAGCCTTGCTACCATTGAATGAAATGGCGTATTTGTAAAAAGATTATCATTGGCGTCAGCAGACTGCTGGTGGTCCATCCAGCGTTGGTTGAGTTGGCCGAATTTGGTTCTGAGACACGGCATGTGGAGTTTGGGGAACAATCCATCTGCTGTGCAGAATATCCTAACTTTTAAGCACGGGAACTAATTTTAACCAATCCGTTCCAGAGCCTGTATTTCTATTCCTGTTTTTATTTCTCACCTCTACGGTAGAATAGACCCAAAACAGAATGAGGTGAGATTCTTTCTGACTGATATAGGCACTCTGTTCCTCTATGTCACTGACCAGCACTGCAAAGTAACTCAAAGTAACGGGTACATTTTGGATATGGGTTTCACAGTACTGTCTTATTGGATAAACCTGACGCTTATCTCCTGTGATGTGCATGAATGTGTGTGCGTATGTGTGTATTAGTATGTATGTGATTCAACGCCTACATGACTGCATGTCTGTTTGGTGGTGCAGTCCATATATTTGTAGGAAAATAAATGGGTTGTGTTGATCTGTGTGTAGGTGGGTTGAGATATAGTGTTTATTAGATTGATTTAGGATGAGTGTGGGGTAGGGAGAGGGGAGGGGGGGCACATTAGCTGGATGATGTCTCGATGCATAATATGAGAAAGCAGAAATAAAAAGAGAGGCAGTGAGGCATAAGGAGACCCTGTCGGCCAAAAATGCCCCAAAGCTAAGATTAAGGGACATCCTGGTTATTGAGGTGACAGGAAGTGTGTGGCAATCTCTGTAAACCACTGACTAATGTTGTGTGGATATGGCTGATAACGTAATACTCGGACACTCTCTCCTCTTCTTTCAGGTGCTCAAATACATTCCAATTGATATAGCGATTTAAGTTTACACTCCATCCCATGACAGTAATCGCACTCCTTGAAACTGCTTCTCACTGTTTTGTTAAGCACGTAACAAGAACTGACTGGCCCCTGACACTAGGTGGCAGTATTTGTGAATGATATGGTTGTACCGTGCCTTCCTTTTATAAAGTGGTTTGTTGTAGAAGGCCCTTGATATGGGTAGTGAGGGAGAATTAAGGAATGTTTTGAAACACATTGTATTAGGATGTGGTGAGCGGGGGGGGGGAGGGTGTTCTACAAAGCAGGATTTCTACTTCAGCCAAATGTAAGGATTGTCCAATAGGAATTTACCTCTTCTCCTGTTGGACAGTTTTTATGTATGGCTTAAATTATCCAGCCAACTGGGAAATTCTGCTTTGTGAAATAATCTCCGGCTTGGCTTGTGGAATGCCAGTCACTTTGGGAAGGTTTTCATTATTTTTCACCCTTATAATTTTGCTGACTCACTTCCATGCTCATGTCACTTTGGCCCATTAGTGCCAGTATTACGTGTTATGTCACCACTTCACCTCAGGAGGGCGGTGTGATTTTCCATGGGGTTCTGTCATGCGGCTGACTCACAGTGGCCCTGTCTTTGCCCTCCCAGGGAGCCCCCGTGCCTCGGCCTCCGCTCTGCACTTCCCCTCTTCCTCCATTATACAGCAGTCCAGTCCCTACTTCGCCCACCCCACCATCCGTTACCACCACCACCCGGGACAAGACCCCCTCAAGGAGTTTGTGCAGTTTGTCTGCTCTGACGGTCCCGGACAAGCCAGCGCACAGGTAACCACTGCACACACCAGTCTTAGGTGCACACGTGCATGAATGGACAAGCAAGCTCACATGCTAATATCTTACTAAGAGTAAATGTTAGCTAGTAAACATTAGCTAGCATTACAGTCCAGTGTTAGCATTAGAAAGCATTACCGTTTTCAAGAGTTTCTGAGAGCGCTTAATGAAAATATTTGAGTCTACTTTAAAAATGTGCTTCATTAACTAGCCAGTGGGCTGCTTATAGTAAACAACCACATATGTGAGGAGATTTTGGAAGTGAGACGAGTCGGCCAGACATGCTCAGATGAGGTTGTCAAGTTAAATATGTTTCAGATGAGCAATTGCTGATTGCTGATCTTAGGTCTTTGGCAGTGAGTGATTTTTTTTCTGCAGACTGTGCCCTATAAAGCTCTGAAGCACACATGCTAGTTCATGCTGATGGTTGTAACACATGAGCTGCGCCATTGCTGTATGAAAGACTGTGTTGCATTCGGTTGAATGTGGTGCTGAATTTCACACTAAAACTTTTGGTCATCCAGATTATGATTATTGCTTTCAAAACATCCATTTATTTTGTATTTTCCACCATTTCAGACAGGGTTTCCAAATGCTGCCTTCAAGCTGTCATAGACTAACACTCTGCTGCTTTCCCTCCAGCCACACTGCACACCTTAGTCCAGCAGATGTAATTGTAGCCATTCATCATAATCACTGATATGGGGACAGTCTACAGTGAGGGCGGGATATATTCAAGATGGAAAAATGAAAGCTGCTAGTGTTCCTTGTGACTGGAGACGGACACATCTCATAGATACACTTTAGTTGCTATGAAACATGTCCTCTGTACAGCTGTCATTTTCACGCTCAGAAGCTGCAGGGTCCTTCTTCAGATTTTAACCCACAACCTTTTGATCAAAAACTCCTTAGCCCTTTTGCTCCCTGTTCTCCTACGTTCCCCCCATAATGCCACTGCTGCGAGGTTATCACTGACAGAGCACCATTGTGAAACAGCGCCCCTTTGAGATAATCCGTGGACAGGTTAAACATCAAACCGCTCGCATCCTGTCTGTATCGCTGTTGTCTGCTTTCCTTGAGGACTTTTGGAGAAGAACAAAGCACACCTTTAAAAGATGTTTTAATGTCACTGTCTGTGTCTTGTCAGACTTATCTACTCTTTCAGAGGAACTTTCTTTCTTTTTTTTGCTCCGCCCATCCCCGCAGTCTGTACTCCCTAAAATGGTAGATGGAGGGCACACGTGTCAAACATGGAGTCGTGTTTTTCCCTCTTTTTTTGGTTTGGCATGCAGATATGTCACAGCCTTTCCGCCACTTGGATCAGGCTGCCCTTTCCCTGAGGATCACTCTGACCAATCCCATCGAGGCTTTAGCTTTGGCCCGCCCCCAGATCCCTCATTGACATATTTTGGGACATTTTTTATTTTTTTTTCCATTTCCTACATATCCGCACATGACTTTTGCATCATCTTTCTGTTGTGGCTTTGAGTTTGCATCCTCTGCCGGTGTCTGACCACGCGTCCGGAGCCACATGTCCGGAGCCACCCGCCCGCCCGTCGGCCGTGTGCAAGCTGCCCCCGCCGCTCTGACCCTGTGTGTGTCGTCCGCAGCCCAGCGCGAGCGGCCAGACCAAAATGGCGGGCTCCTTCTTGCTGCCGCCTCCTCCCCCCGTGGCCCGCCCAGTGCCCCTCCCCATGCCCGACCCCAAACCCAGCAGCACGCCCCCTGACGGCGGACTCAGCTCGCCCGCACCTCCGTGTAAGTGACGCCACAGACTGCCCCCCCACCCACAGTACCAATAAAGACATTAATTTTAGGCAGAACCAAAATACATCCCCCATTAGCGATCCCAAACCATGCAGCATCCACCCCACCCTCTCTCAGCAACCACCTACCCCCCCACCCCTATCCCTGCCTGCCCCGTTACACTCGGCATTGAACAACTTTTGCACCCGGCCTTCCAACTTCTGGTCTTCAAATCGATCAGTGGCAGGTTTTTTTAATTTTTATTTTTAAACTCACCAAAGCCTTATTCCCCGCGTTGTGCCAGCACCCATCTCCATGTGCAAAGAGCTCTGGCAGGACAGCACTTATATCCCCTATTTTTTCCGAGCTCGCTAGGCTGGGACACGTGTGTCTGGGACTCAGTTTCTGAAGCTCTCGTACTTTAATTTTATTCTTCTTTACATTTTTTAATAGAGAGTAAATTTAGGCCACACTGTCTGTTGCATCAAAACTCATGGCCACACTGATAGAAATTCCTCAAAAAAAGAAGAAGAATATCAGCCGCATGATTTTTCAGTTCTTTGAATCCTGTAAGAATCGTTGGCAGTCAGTAGGTGCATTGCAGTGAAGTCATGTACGCACAGAGTAGTCATGGCAACTGAAATGCCTGTGAAGTCATTGGGGGACTTTCTTCCAATGAAGAAGTTGGATCATTCATTTTTCTCACCCACCATGAGGGGCATTGGGCGGAGCATTTTTTTTTTCTTTTTCCCCCTGAATTTTCTTAAAATATACCTTTTTAAAATTTAATTTGAAATTGTTCCTTTTTGGTTTAAGGTTTCATTCTTTGTCTAATTGTTTTTTTTTTTTTGTTTCTCTTGTTCGAGACCGTTTCTTTCCTCTGTTGAAAAGTAATGACGTTTACTCATCAGCTGACAGACTGTGTGCTCCCCCTTGTTGTCAGTCTCTGCCCCAGTCTTCTCCCAGTTCACGTACACAGCATACTACATTCCTGTATTCGTCTGAAGGCGGCGCGGGGCCCCCCCCCGGCCCCGGGGGCCGGGGGGCGGGGGGGGGGGGGGCAAGGCCGAGAAGTGGTGGGGGGTGAGAGGAATGGAGACGCAA
>JAODJX010000048.1:2937898-2948898 GCA_026776945.1 Isichthys henryi | reverse complement strand
CTGTTTGGTAGTTTTTTTGCCATTTTTTTGACCCTCGTAAGAAAAATTAAAAATAATTTCTTTTTTTTTTTTTAACAACACCCCCCCCCCCCCCCCATCCTGTCTACGTGTGTCTGTGTGTACATAGGAACCAAACATTTTAGTTGTGAGCATTCTGCGGAACCGCACCAAATCCCGCGGTGGATTAGGCCTTTCCCATACATCACTGGAGATTCTCTTCTCAGCTCACTTCTGTGACCCTTAACTACGGGGATAGATACCAGCCTGCATTTCACAGTCTCTTCTGAGCTGAAGTCTGTTTCATTGTATTGTAGGGAGGTAGAGTCGAGCACAAGCTGGTCTATGGTTTATGTTAGTTGCCTTGACTGATTCCAAGCTGTACAGCAGCATTTCTCAGGGTTTTGAGCCAGTGTCCAATGCAGGTCTTTAACTATAGTGCCCTCTGCTGTCCACCGGAGGAATGGTGTTGGCATTCTTCTTCTTAGATCCTGTTCATACATTATGGCTGATACAATAACAGCAAGTGTATAGGCGAGTAACTGGCAGTGGCATGGTACTAATTACAGTGAATCCATATCAAAGTAATCACTGATAACTGATTTTTGATTATGTTGAAATAAATGAAATTTTAAAAAGCAATATTCTGTAAAGAGGCAGGGCCAGGCTGGAGCATGGTGGGTCATTTGACAGCTGTCTCTAAGACCACTGCATTGAAAGCAGAGTCACTTCGGTTGAGAGCAGTTCAGGTCAGCTCAGTTGGGTTCGGTTGAGTTCAGTTCAGTTTGGACTCTCTCTCTCTTCCCGCAGCATACCCCACGCCAGGCCCCACAGCTCCCAACAGGTTTGTCAGCATCGGATCACGGGACAACTTTCTGAACATCCCCCAGCAGACCCAGGTAAGGCTCTCATAAAGGTGCCACTAGCCCACATCTATCAAACCTGCCGGGTGTATTCAGAACTGCTTAATTTCCTGCTCAAAGTGTGCCATCAGGATGCATGCAAAGTATAGCCACCTTTGTAATGATTACGGTCGGCCTGTTCTCACTGCTGAACTGGCTGCTGTGAGTGAAGAGACTGAATTTCACTCTGATTGATCAATTTCTAGTTTCTGGTTGTTTGAGCACAGTGTGTGTGTTTTTTTGACACCAACAAAGGTGTCAAGCTGTGAAACTTAATACAAGACTTGTTAAAGCACGAGTTCTATTGGAAGGCAGTGATTCCTGGGCTCTCACTGCATGCATTAAAACTAATCAGTGTAGAGTCAAACTATACCCACCTGAAGTCAGTCCGGATTGACACTTCCACACTTGGATATAGTTTGTACTCCTCCCTGGCTCCCACTCTCTTTCTCTGCTGTCCATCCCTCTCTTCCACTTTCTGCCAGAACAGCACAGCAGGGCTGGCCCCCACGTTACAGCCACGTGTTGGTTTCTCTGGGACGCTACATCTTTGTACTCAGAAAAGCTACGCTGTTCTCAAATTACCCGTGGCCTGAGAGATGATGAGTAACAGACTGCCTCCGGGCCTGTGTGTACAGCCCAAAGCAGAGCTCTGTGCACTGCCGGGAGGAAGGCAGTGAGATATTGCACTACAGCGTCACCTGGTGGGGGAAGTGAGGGGATGGTGCGTGGAGAGGAGTGGCACTAAGCCTGTAGGAACTGTAAGCCATGATCTCCTCTGAGGAGTCATTTCCCAGTCGTCTGGTTGCTGGCAGCAACGAGACATGATGTCATACCTAGTCCAACATGGCCTTAATGCAAGAGAGGAGATGTTTATTGGGGAGGGGGCTGGTTTAAAAACAGAGTTCTGCCAAGGATCACATGGAGGGTGAGCGAGATGCAAGAAGGGAGAAATGAAGGAAGTGGGGGTCCATACTCATAATCCCTGCAAGCCTGCTGAGGGAGAGAGGTGGGAGCTAGAGGAGCACAGCAAAATAGACACTATTTCCCAAAGCAGCGGTTTCCAGGACTTCACTTCTGGAATGTTTCTGTCAGATTAGAGTCAGTTGTCTAAAGTGGCCTTTAAATATAGTGTTAGACCGCAGGTCTCAGATCCTATGCAGGTTGTCCATGTATTGTATCTTTCAGCTCTCAATGGACCAAACTTTGGTCTGGAGGCTCTGGAGATAATTTCATACGAAGGCCTTCTTGCATCTGTAATTCATAAAATGCACAAGCCAACTCCAATGAAGGAATCGTTGTATTGTAGAGAGTTTTGAAATGTGCAGAGTTTGTATAAGACTTAGTGCCTTGCTTTAAGGTACAGTATGAGTCTCTGTTCTGGTTTAGTAATTTTTAAAGCTATTGGGTTAAACTTTCAGATGTTTAAACACTGCCACCTGCAACTCAATAAGTAATTACTATATTCACTCCATTTTGAAAATAAAATATGTTGCATCAGTGAAATGGTGGTCAAATTTCTGCCGTAGAACTGTATATTTAAAATTAATTGCTAAATTCATGTTTTTTTTACCTGTATATGATGATGTAATAATTTCACATTAGGTTTTCTCCAATCTAGCAAAGCTTCTGACCCTGAATTTTTAACTGATATTTATTTAATCTTTTCTTTGTTTTGTTTTACAGTCTTGGTTCCTCTGACAAGAGCTGGTTTGAATTAAGCAACTATAATTCTGTAAATGAAAATCAGGAATTTAAAAAAAAAAAATGACTCATCAGAAATTCACCCCTTATCTCAGAAAGAAACATTTATAAAAAAAAAGAGAAAAATTCACAATGATGACAATGATCGGAATAATCATGACGTTACCAATTAAATATTTAGAGATATAAAAAAATTAAAATGCAGAAATCAGAAGAGGAAACGGAACATGGAGTCATCTCTCAACCACGGAACAAAGGAGCGACCGCCCCACAGCAATCGTTAAAATATTCGTTTAACAAGAATGTGGCCTGCAGTGGCAGAGAAGTCAACAAAACTGCTTTTGAGCAAATATAAAAAGCAGAGGAAACAATAAATGAATGGAGTTAGTTTTAAGTTATGGTTAAAATTTGTAACTGGTTCAGTGCAAGTGCTGATAACCTTTAATCGGATCAAATTGGACTGTCCTGACCTGGAGGTGTGGGTCAGAAGCGCTTGGTAGGACCCCGTCTCGCTCTGGGGGGTCACAGTGTCCTCGTGCCATGATGTGGCATGTGCAGGCCTGCGTCCCCTTTGAGATCGGTCTGCTCAAGCGTGACAGGAAGTGGAGACTGCGATCTGATGCGCCGTACCGTGTAATTCCACAGACTGGCGTGAATACTAACACTGCGACCGAACCGGAACCAGCATGCACTGTTGGAACATATGAGACGTTGGAACACTTTGTACATCCACGAATAAATGAGTAAGGATCAGTGTAGCCCCCCCCCCTCCACGCTGGGTTGACCCCGGTACATCTGTACATATAAACACACAGTATGTGAGCATGAAGCAGAGCCAGGCAGAGAGCCACACTATCACTACGTGGCACACACAGAACACACCGGAATAGCACCCAGCCCCGCAGCTGAGACGGCTGTCTGCGTCTCTCATCCTCAGCAGGATTTGTTTTTTCCATTAGCCCCTTTCTTCCTATATTCCCTCTTTTCATTTCAGTGCAGATTTTTTTATTTTTTTGGTTTTAGTTTGGGTTCCTTTTTTATTCTTGCACTATCCATGTTTATGTTACAGGCGCTCATCTCAGACCCCCCTCCCCCCATATAGTAGCACTGCCACGTGGCTGGAGGGTGAAAGGGTGCCAGCTTCTCACCCCCATCCTCCTCTGTAAGGTTTTCAGCAATGTTTACATTCCCCATAGCTTTGGGATGATGCCGGGGGCCGGAGGAACATTTAACTATACTTCAGGGGTGTCGGGGAGGTGCTCGCTAGAACTGGATTCCAAAAAAGGTCTTTCATAATTGCAAATAAAAATATTCACGTGGCACGCTGCGTCCACACAAAGGGCGTCCTCTGGCAGTCTGCGTCCACACGAAGGGCGTCCTCTGGCAGTCTGCGTCCACACAAAGGACGTCCTGTGGCAGTCTGCATCCACATGAAGGGCTTCCTGTGGCAGTCTGCGTCCACACAAAGGGCGTCCTCTGGCAGTCTGCGTCCACACGAAGGGCGTCCTCTGGCAGTCTGCGTCCACACGAAGGACGTCCTGTGGCAGTCAGTGTCCGCGCAAAGGGCTTCGTGTGTTAGTCAGCGTCCACACGAAGGGCTTCCTGTGGAAGTCTCACAACACACAAGACACGTTTTGACTCCCAGGCCTCTTAAGTGACCCCTGTACCAGCTGCAGGTCCTTTCGTTCCGAATCTGATCCGTTCCGGTCGCCCTTTACGGCTGTTCCAGGCAAAACCAGGGCCCATAAAACTCAGCTCGTTTTCCATCTTGCACCTCATGCATCACATCACCAAAATAGTGACCCACCTCCCAGCACCTCTAAGTTGACCACCGCAGAGCATAGAGGTTCAGGACCATCATGCCCTCACCGTACCAACTGTAGAGACCACTGGCAGCTGTCTCCAAGCTTGGAGCCCCCCTGCACAGCTACATCACTACACTACCCCAGTCAACACAGTCACCCTGATGCTCCAGGACAGGAAAGCCCCTTCTTTTGGGTTACATAAAGCTTTTTATTTCACTTTCCCATATTGCTCTTTAATTTTAGGTAAATCTTTGTATATATTTCAAAGTTCAAACCACTGACCTCAAAAAAAATTAAATAAAAATAACTGGACTGCCTAACAGTTGGTTTCATTGCAGGGACAACATTGTAGCCAGACAGTAACCTCCTGATCAGCTTCATGGAGAGATAAGATGATTTCATTTTTCATCTATGGAAAGTGCCTCTGTATTCCCATTATGCAATCTGTTGAACATGAAGTCAGGTTTTGTCTTTCACATATAAGCTTTGAAGAAATGTTATGTCTGGGAATCATTGGTTCTACAAATAACAGATGACTAAAAGAGATTGCAAGCATCTTAATATATATATTATACACATATATTATATAATATATATATTATACTCGCCTAAATGTATTTATGAATATATACATTTTTTTTTTATTTGCAAAATAGGCAGTCTAGTTATTTTCAATGCCTGGCACTGTCAATGGTACACCGTAAACTGCAAACTTGTAAAAAAAAAAAAAAATGACTAAAAAAAACCTTCACAGTATCCAGAAATATCACAGGAATTCCACTGCAAAAATTGCTTTTACAAAAAGAAGTGGCAATAGATTCGAGGCAACAGATACAGCCTAATTTTCTTGTATTTTTTCCAGTTTGGATGGAAAGTATTATTGAGAAATAATGTATGTTGATTGAGCCATGTGCAATGGGTAGATAATTGTGTTCGTCTGTTAGAGGTTGTTAAGAGCGTTGAGTGAAAAAAGAGGAAACCTTTTTTTTTTTTTTAAGTCCTCTCGCTTTGGGACTCTAAACACAAGGGCGGAGAAAAAATCCTGGTCTTTGTATGTTCGGGGAAATTGTTAAAATCTTGTTTTTGTTTATTCCCTTTTTAATGTTTTATTCATAATTGTTTTTAAACATTCATGGGAGGGCTGAAGGAACAATTACATGGAATATCAAGAAAAATGATATATCACTAATGAGACTGGTGCTTTTTACTATATAAAGTACATTTAAACTTTATTATACATAAATAATGATAAAGGAAATTAAGTGTTGTCATAAAGCACATTTAGGAAAAATGCATTTTCTTCTATTTCTCTTTTTGTATCTTGGGGGGGTGGGTTGGTTATTTTATTTGCGGTTATGACAAAAGGCATTTTTATTCAACCTTTACGCAGCTCGTTGAGAGTCGTCACCCACAGCATGGGGGGACGATCATCGATCTCTAACATGAAAATCGAAGTGTCCCTTTTACAAACGTCTAAGGCTAGAGGCGAATGTTAGGCCGCACGCAGCTAACTCGGCACGCCAAGCGAAGCAGTGCAACGCGGACCCCTAAATCCGAGTCTGGGGTCGGCATCCGTTTCTCAGCAGACAGAACCTAAAGAGATGCCCTTCCAGCATCCCATTACACAGCTGGAACCGAGAGCTTGAGGCTCTGAGCGCGCACACATACGCAAACATGCGTGCTTTCTATGCCCGTCTTCGGCACCGGTCTTGGACAAGATCTTCCCAGATTTGGAAGATGCATCAGAGAGTGGGAAGCTGCCCCTAGCTGACACTGAACAGTGCCGAAAGAGAAGAGCGGAGTGGTCTGTGACATGGACTCTGTTCTTGTCCATACAGCAGATCAGCGCCTCTGTTCCAGCACTCCAGGTGGAGAGCAGATGCACATTCACGCGACGGTCACACATCCATGCGGTCATGCAGTGCAGATTTGGAGCATTTAAAGGTTGTCCCTGAAAAGTGCCTTTTGTCCACAGATTCCAACTTGTCATCCAGAGTGCCCTTCTCAGTCCCTTTCCTCTTCCTCCTTCTGTATCCTCCTCTTCTAGCTTTTCAAAGCCGTATATATAGTACTAAAGACAATTGGTGTGATTTAGCTCTTTTTATCGTTAAATGATTAAGAAAATACAAAAGGCAAAAAAAAATGTCTTTCTCTTGCTTTCCTCTGTCTATCCTTTTTCTCTCTTGGACACTGGAGTAGTCTAGCTGTGCATCTGTCTCCCCTCCCCAACCCCAAGCAGAGGGGTTTATAAAAATTTGCAAAATCTTTCGTCTGAGCAGAATGCAGTTAGCTCACTTGTTATTCTTGTCTGTACGCTTCACGATGTATCACCATACCCAACTCTTCAGCTTCTCCATTGAACAGCTAATGTAAGTGAACAAGTTACACCTATGGGCTCTTGTGGGTAGCGGCTTTGAGGAGGGCTGGCAGTATTGGGTGATTTACCTTTGTGTGGGGGGGGGTGTAATAAATGGGGAGAGGATATTATTTGGCCTTGAGATTACACAGTCAAAGGAACTTGATTTGTGGTCAAGTCGGGGGTCACAGGGGGACGACATACGAATTGTGTTTTTAAGCTATTTATTCTGTTTTTTATGATGAAATTTGGTTTTGCTTTGATATTTTTGTCATTTGAGGAAAAACAAAAGTAGGCAAAGTATAGGCAGCAGGAATTTATGCTAATGATTTTGCATTGTAGAGAAATTGCACCTTTTCAGTGGTTGTATGAGACCATCTGTTTAAAGTATTAAGCGGGAAATTGTACCTGAGAGCTCAAAGCACCTTATAACTGCCTGAGTTCATGCAAGGCTGAGCGCAACAGCTGAAGTTTACACAAAGAAACCCTAAATTCAAGGTTTCAGAATGAAGAAACTTAATCAAAAAGCCTTAGGCTAAATCCAGATTATCTCCTAGGCTGCCTGTACATTTGTTTCCCTGTGGAAACAGTAAAGTTGAGAAAAGTCTTGGCATTAGTTGAACACGAGAAACTGAAAATAATAGGCTGACCATGCACTGGTTAAAAATGTGCCCAAGAGCTATGCCCGTAACCCCTCCTGCTGCCCTCTACTGGAAATGGAACAGCCCTGCGCTCAGTTTTCATGGACCAGCCATGTTTTTGTTCTGTTTGTTCTGTAGCACCGTATACCCCAGGCTATGAGTGGCCCCGCCCCCCACTGTGACCTCAGTGTCTGTGTTCCAGAAAGCCCTACCCCTAGAGCCCATGGTGAAATGCATGTGTTAATTACTGTTTTTTTTCCATGATAATAAAAGCAGTTCCTAAAGAGCAGCGCCTTTAACTGATTGAATAAAAGGATGTTCTTGGCTGTAACCCGCACTGTGTCCTGGACTCCTTTAAATGTATTTGCTGTGTCAAACATGCATATTATTGGAGTGCCGCATACACTTTTTATAAAAGCAGATGAAAATGTTCAGTTCAATTTAAAATATTAGTAACAAAAATAGAAAAGCAGCTGGCAATGATTTATGAGGGATAATTGTTCATGAGTGCAGACTAACGCTCCGTAACAATTGACTCACATAAACACTCAATATTTTTTGTCTGTGGGCAAAAGTAGGATCTGCAGATAAAAAAAAAAGTAGTTTTTATTGTTTTTGTTAAATATATTAGGAAATTAAATTGTGAAGATGATTTGTATTAATTTTAGTTACTTTAGATTGTCATGTTCTGTTTTGTAGGTGTTGTTGGTATTAATAATATGAAGTATAAATATCTGAAAAGCAAAGACCTCTGGTAGAACATTGCTTCTGATATGCAACAAAATACAAAGGGAGCCTGTATCACAAAGCAGTATTTGTTACTTAGCCGGATATCTTGTCGGATTTAAAGTAGTCTGGGCTAAATGTAAGTGGACGACAATAAAGGCCAGTTAACCTGGGGCACCTTTAATCTGACAAGTTATCCGACAGTGAGAAATCCTGCATTGTGATACAGGCCTCTACAGTTTGATTTCATAAACAGTTTGAACACCTTATTTAAGGAATTAAATGAAAGCAATAATTATTCATTCATAATCAAAAAAGTTCTAATTCACCCACATGGGTAGCCCTAGATCTACTCAAACCATTATATGAAACCTTTCTCATAAGTTGGTTTCACTGCCTTTTTCAGTATAAATGGATGTAAGTCACGTGATATTTGATGGACCAAAGGATGTCTGTCTGTTAACTAAGATGTAGATGGCTGTAGTTTTAAGCAAAAATGCCTTCTGAAAACACACAGCAACAAATACCAGATGAGTTATATGCATTTAACTTTCTAACATAATCATTCATCGGTCATCCATACGTCGATCCATTTTTATCTGTTTAGTTTGTTTGCCTAGTTCACTACTGAGTAAAAATATTTATTGTAGTATGTATTGCCGAATGTATGTGTGTATTACACTGTGGTTTTATGCTGTCCCTGAAAAGCTACTAATGGTGCTGAAGAGTCCAAATTCCAATGGCTATTTACATTCAGACATCTAATCTCTGACGATTAACTCCCAACTCTGTAAATATATACATTAACATACATTAATAACCGGGCTGTACAATAACATGAATGTCAGTATGACTCATACATTTCAGTAGGAAATGACATTGTGACAGGGCTGGATTGGCCAACTTCAATAATGGGCATTTACTCAGTGGCCTGATGGGTGGCAACATTTATTGTGGGGCCCCTAGTTTTGCAAAATACAGAGGTGGAAATTTCTGGGCCAGAAAGTGAAAATGCAGACCAAGATTTTGTTTCAGCCAACCAGTTGCGTATTCTGTGACTGTGACTCTTAATACTCAACTAATTGGCTGAAACAAAATCCTGGTCTGGATTTGTACTTTGTGGACCTGAAATGTCCACCTCTGGCAAAATGTATCGCTTGGCAAAAGTGATCATGGGGACCACCTAGCTTTGCAAAATTCATCATCTCAGTTGTACAAAATTGTCATACAGTACCACTCCCCACCTCGGCAATATTTACCATGGGGGCTGAAAGCGCACATCTGAAATTTAATCCCAGTCCAACCTTGGTTAGCACAGTCCCCTTACGTTCTCCGGAGACCAGGGTTTAAGTCCGTGCCCCGTCATCGGGGTTTCTCCTGTTTTTACCCACTGTCCACAAACATGCTAAGGTGAAATGGAGATGCCAGATTGTCCGTGAGTGTTAACTCTTTGGCTTATGGATAGATGTTGCAGTCTACAGCTAGTTCTAGCCTATATTTGAAAGAACTGTAACTTTCCTGTACAAACATTCCATAGTTTAACAACTGTGAAAACACAGCAGAACGTGTGATTTTTTTAAAAACTTAACCAGTCAAGGTTGTCCTGCTTTGCATATTGTGTACTATTCTCGGTTTAAATTCATAAACATATAAAGTATTACACAATAATAATAATTTATTATATTATCAAAAAGTTGTATTACAGTGGTCATTCATGTTGATTGTTTACTTTTGACTCTGGGCTCGTGGAAAGCTTCTAGCTCGGAACACGGCTCGGCTGTAAAAAGCACATTCTAAACCCATCCAGCTCATTTCCAGAGCTTGATCGCCAGGTGAGTCTCAGTTTTTAATGCTCCTATTTTATCATATTTTCATGTTATTTCGTATTTGCCAGATTGTACATTTTTATGAACATGTATATGTGGTGAGTAAAGTTTGATAATATGTAAAAATGTAATTGTTCTAGGCTTCTGTATGTTAGTGTCTGATGTGGTAATACAATAGCTGATTGTTGAGTTTGGATCAGTGCACACGTATGTGTCTTATGAGTGATTGACAGCTCCTTCCTATTGCCTACATGTTGTTTTTCCTCATTCAGAAGCAAGCAAATGGTGAAAGCCGGACAAAATGATGGGTACTGAGCGGCCTGGGACATGTGGGAGGTCATTGAGTGGGGAGCAGAAGATAAGGTCAACTCCCCTGGAAGACCATCCTCTGATCAGGCTGATTGTCCCAGTGTCTCATGAACCCGAAAACCGACTGCAAAACCAATTAGTTGGATGGATGATGAATTCTGGCAGGCCTGGGATGCGTGGAACGAAATCATAGACCGGGGAGATGATGGAGGATGGGAGATGATGGAGGATGCTCGCCAGGAGCTCCACCAACTGACCAGGCTAGGAGGTGTAACAGTGTAAACACTCATGAGGTGATTTGGATGGAGAAAAGATTATAATAAAGCCTGTAGCTAATCAAAATGGGCTCAAAATTGAAGCTCTACTGCTGGACATCTTTGAGGTAGAGCTAGAAGATGTAAATGAAAGTGATGTCAAATTTCAGACTGATCAGATACAAGCTGAACAAGTCTGGGAGAAATTGTGAAAATGAAGTAGTAGTGATATGATTGGAAATAATTATCAGCAAAATGATGCTAGTGTGGAGGTAGCTGAAACAATACTGAGGTTTTACTGGAAGATCTTTGGAAACAAACAGGGTCAAGGTGTCGGCTGCTGAGGGAAATGTGCTGAAGGTGCCCTTGTGAACGACATGGCAGGAGAACAAATATCAGGGAAGATCAGTGGCCTGTACTACGAAGCGGGGTAACTGGCTTATCGGGGTAACTTTGCGAGTAACTTGATGACGTGTGGTG
>JAODJX010000048.1:2920688-2932807 GCA_026776945.1 Isichthys henryi | reverse complement strand
CATTGCTTCCGGGATAGGCTCCGGACTCCCCGCGACCCAGTAAGGATAAGCGGTTTGGAAAATGGATGGATGGATACTTGTGAATGTTCCACTGCATGGAGGGGGGGCGGGGGTGACAGTAACCTTGTAGCAGATAATGCTGCGACATCACATCTGCGGGGGGCAGGTTTGTTGTGCATGTTCCCTTCAGATACATATTGTGCTTGTGCATGCCCACGTGCCTTGGTATGGACCGGCATTCTGTCTCTGGTTTCTCCTGCCTTGTGCTCAGTGTTGCTCTGAATATGTTCCAGACCCCATATGATCCTGTAATAAATCTGCTGAAAGATGGATGAATAGAACTTGAGTCTTGTGTGACAGAATTAATTTCAGCTCAGTCACACACAAGCAGGGAATGAAGGCAGTGTGCAGTGTACTCCTATGGCTGCAGTTTTTTCTATCAACCTTGTGGACATGAAGTGAAAGCTACAGGGATCACCACTGCACATCCAGCTAGAAATTAACCTACCCCTGTCCCCCCAGGAGTTGCATCCATATACTTATATACACATGTTGCAGCATCAACTTAGACTGTATTGCAGATGCAGTGACATCATCCAGGGCATCAGTCACTGAAATTGAGCTTTGGATCTTAAAATCCAGTGGTGTTCGGTAAGATAAAGCCAGACACAAACTCTGTAGCAACTCAGAGGACGTGCACTGCATTGCAGCACCTGTCTTTGCATTGTGTTTTTGTCAGTATTGGGTCTGATGTTAATGTTGCCTAGTAAGGAGAAGTTCGCTCTCAGGACCACAGCGTAGTTCACTCGATTCTTGCATAGGTCCAGACCCAAGATCCACTGCTGCTTAATAAGGGCAAAGATGCCTTGCAACCTAATAATTCAAACAGGGACCATCCAGAAGAGAATCAAGAAAACTCACAAATGAGGTCAAAGGGCCCGAATTCACAAGGAAAAAAAAAAACAAACTTGCATTGGGTATGTGGGTCCCAGATGGTGGAATGAGCTCCTCAATCACATCCAGTCGTTGGACTCCATCTCCACCTTGAAGATACCCCTCAAAACCCATCTGTTCCATGAGTTCCTCTACTACTCTGATACCTCTTTGCATTCCCTGAATGCTCATACGTTACACTCCTGCTCCCTGAATGCTCTTACGTTGCACTCCTGCTCCCTGAATGCTCTTACGTTGCACTCCTGCTTCCCGAATGCTCATACGTTGCACTCCTGCTCCCCGAATACTCTTTCGTTGCACTCCTGCTCCCCGAATACTCTTTCGTTGCACTCCTGCTCCCTGAATACTCTTTCGTTGCACTCCTGCTCCCTGAATACTCTTATTAGGTTCTTACTGTTAGAAGCTGTTGTGTAACTCCTGCTCTTATCCTGCTTGCACTGTACCTGGGCATCCATTGGAAGCTGAGTCTAGCTGCACTTGTGCTAAGTTGACTCCTTGACAGCATGTATGTTTGCAATATTCTATTCCCCTCATGTGTACATGACTTGGGACAAACGTATCTGCTAAATATGTAAAACAGAATAGAGATGCTTTAGTTATCCCTGTAGGGAAATTTTCTTTTCACTTGCTCCATCTTGACCTCCATGACACACAGACACACACACAGGTGAGAGCCACAGCACCAGTTGTCAGCAGCATGCCTGCAGTAACGGAGTCAAGGGCTCTGTCTGCCACCCCCGGGATTCGAACCAACAACCTTCCCATAGAGTCCTAACCCACTGAACCACACACCACCCCCTAATACACAAAAATATCAGAACCAGTCTGGAATGGGAGGTAGATTAAATAAGATACCATAAAACATAGCCCCACCCCCAACACAGTGCATGATGGGTTTTATCCCCACAACAATATTTTATAATATGCAGGATGCAGTGGGGCTTTTCTTATAGTTGGGGGGGGGGCACTTTTCATGCTTTATTCACAGCATTCTTGGTTAACATCTCAGACCACAGAAACCATTTGATATGGAGGAAAAGTTTTACTTTACGATGGGTGACGGTTACATATGCAGCTTCCATATGCGAATAGGAAAAAACAATTTCACAAGACAAAGCAAATTCCCACTATGACAGCAACACTCTCTGTCTCACGTAAAAAGTAAATACATCTACACACTTAACTGCCTTAACTCAATATGAAATGCAGTCAACTAGGAAAGTAAATAAGGGGCAGAGACATGAAGGATTCATGACGGCGTGTGGGAAGGAAAAATACAAAGTTTTTCAGCCTGATTTTAGTCAAGCATAAGCCAGGCAGTTTGGAAAGGACAGTCTGTTCTCTTCTTCTCAAAAACTGAGAGCTCACATGTACCTGGGCCAGGTGGCATTCGGGACAGGGGCAGAGGGACAGGGGCAGAGGGTTGACAAAAAGAGCAGCACTGGAGTCTATTTGACCAGAGGTCTGGTTTTGTCATCGTCACCACACTGGTGTGCTTTGTATTTTTTTACCTCAGCCATATACTTAGTCCAAGCATCTCCTTTACCAGCCACAACCTGGAAAATGGGAGAGACTGTGGGTGAGTTTGCAGAAATGTATCACTGACCCACACGCTGCCTTTCAGGCGATGTGCAGTGTAACGTCATGGCGAAAAGCCGCTAATACCGCGCTAACCCTGTTTGGAGGAAGAAACCATTTATATGGGTAAATAAACGCCGTTCCAATATAGGGCACCATACATCTCTGGAAAAAAACCCACTTTTGTAAAGTAAACAACAAAAATCAAGAATCTCACACATCAATACAAATAAATCATCACTTTCTGCACACAACAGAGAAGTTCTGTCAGTGTCATCAACAATTTTTACGAGATCCAAGGTGCTTTGCTATATCACTAGTTGATATTTTTATGATTGCCCATTTCATACTATTTTTTAACACGCATAATTCATTTGTTTAATTTAAAAATAAGACGAGCACCTCTGGCTCCAGTTTCTGCTTCTTGGCTACCATCCCGGTCTTGAGGGCCAATTTGGCGCCGCCTCTCCGCTTGCCCACCTGGGTTGTAGGGAATAAAAGACTGCAACCGTTACAGGAGCCTTTCCAGGTGCACCGATCATGACGGAAACGATCAAAGTCGTTGGCCGCAGGCTACATTGACACAGCAGCGGAGACACATGCCACTCAGTGCGTCCCCGCAGTGTAACTCATTGGCCGGACTGAGGGGCCCGATTACAGTGATTAACGTCTTCATCGGAACGTGCCATTTCCACACCGTTATTTTATTACAGCCAGGACATTAATGTAATAGATAAATACAATGCTGCTGGTTAGAAATTAGCTATGTTCGATGTTTTCTAATGCAATGATGAGAACCACTTGCTATTTACTAGGATTAAACATAATTCATAATCTTCGCTGCAAAATAAGATACTAAATTACTCGGGTAATCGGCTAACTTTAACTAGATGAATATGGATGCTGCTAGTTTACTGGCTTGTTTTAATCTCTGCGTTATTACTGCCAAACCCCTTACGATGCTGGTCGCGTTAAATGTCTTCTTTTCTTGCGTTGACTGTCCCTCTTCTGCAGATCTCTTTTCGCTCAGCTCTTGCTCCAGTTCTCTTTTCCTTTTTTCCTCCTCCATTTTTTTCTTAAACATCTCCATGAAGCTCCCATCGTTGGCGAACGCGTTACCCCCGGGCGCCTTGCACGGAGCCGGGCTTGAGGGCGAGCCGCCGGGACTGCTGCCGCTTGAATCGCAGCTACTGCTACTCTGACTTGTTTTCGTGTTGCTGCGTTTTGAGTCCATGGTGTTTGTTTTAAATGTTTGGTATTTTATTTGCAAGTAATAACGACGCTCCGGTTGCTGCTCAGGCGGCGTCCTCCGGCTGTGAGCAACACACCAATGCGCGACCCCACCCGACCAACTCCACCGTCAGCTTACCTAATGACGTTTTATACAAGCGGATAAAAAGTCACTTTTTGCACCTTTACGTGTTGTAGTTAAACAGTCGGATGACTAACTATCTAATCGAGCATTCCTGCGGATTACTAAATCATACCCAACATGCATGTAACCGTCCAGCTACAACCGTGACTAAATAAGAGATTAAATGGATTACAGACTCTAAGAAAGATTTTTTTATACTTTTCACAAGAGTGAAACTAATTTGAATAGATTCAACTGAAATAGTGCTCTGTTATCTTGATTCTTTCTGTTAAAGTTTATTAGAAAACCTTTGCAGGCGTCCACCATGTTGCCTTTTGCAGGGTTGCACCTTTGTTGGTTTCATGGAGGATTTTAAACGTCTTGTAGATACAATACTGCCACCTACTGGACTGGAGCCAAATCTGCCAGTCAGTCCAAAGGCTCCGTTTCGGGATTAAATATGTTCTGTCCTTAAAATACCCCAGATTAAGTATTTCATATGCTATGTTCCACCATTCTTAATATTCCTAAACAATTAGATCATTAAATGTCTCAACGGATAGAGTGACTTATTAGTGCACGCACTGAAACTGTATCATCAGAGAGCCAACATGTCGGCGTTTCCGGTTTCCTGATGCCTCCGATTTAAAGGGGCTTCACGCCTTTTTTTTTTTTAAACCCGGTCGGCCTTAAAGATGGCGGCTGCTGTGGACGACGAGTTCGAAGATGCACCTGATGTAGAGCCACTGGAACCGACGCTGAAAAATATAATTGAGCAGAAGTCGCTAAAATGGATCTTCGTGGGAGGAAAAGGCGGCGTTGGGAAGACGACGTGCAGGTAGGGAAGGACGGCGCTGAGACCGGCAGCGAGATGACAGCGGGGACGGCGATTTAGAAAGGGATTACCAAGTAATTGTTTCTGGTACATTGATTTTTAAAGCATAACCATGCAGAAGTTGAGTTTACCCGTTCTGCTTTCCGTAAATGTAGTATGACATGAGGGAGTATTAAGTGTTACGCAGTTAACAGGTGTACACCAAGTAACAAATGTGTTTGGTGCCACCAGCGGTGATGGTGTTTTAGGGATATAAACTGTGCCTGAGATTCGGCTCTCGCTTCATATGCTTTACCAAGCGGATGGGAGCCGAGTCTCCCCCAGTGATCTGATATCCAGAACGTGCGGGGGAGGAGGAGGGGGTGAAAATTAAGAAAAATACTTTGCGGCAGTGACGTGGCAGCAGACGGGACAGTTACTATGTGACGGTTGCAGTGTGACGTGTCTGCATCAGTGACGTTTGCGATGCAGGGCGGCTAGTTCCCGGACATCCCCGGTGCTTCGGAGGATGGACTTGGCGGCCAGAACTTTAGAGCAAAGAACTTTACAGTTAAATCTCTACAGAATCTTAGAGGAATGTTTTCTATACCTTATTCATGTTTCACTGCAGATTTGTATTGGGGTATTTTTCTGCATTCTGATTGTAACGTGATATCTGATATCAAAGGGAATAAAATACCATACATCAAGACCCAACCTTCTGTGTAAATATGTTAATGGGCCGGTCTGCTGAGTATCTGCGTGTCTTTTGTCGGCATGAGTCATATCCAGGTGGTTTTCAGATGTCTTCTAAAGAGCATTTGGTGAATAAGGGATTGATATGTCGCCTTGTCTGCTGGTGTAGCTGCAGCTTGGCGGTGCAGTTGACCAAGGTGCGGGAGAGTGTACTCATCATTTCCACAGACCCTGCCCACAACATCTCTGATGCCTTTGACCAGAAGTTCTCCAAGGTTCCCACTAAAGTCAAAGGCTACGAAAACCTGTTTGCTATGGTCAGTATTCCAGCTGCATTCTGGGGGAATTCTGCATTCATTTTGAATCATGCTTTGGTAAGGTTGTCATGTGACTGACCTTCCTGAATTGGGCGCTGTGTGCTCGTGCAGGAGATTGACCCCAGTCTCGGGGTGGCGGAACTCCCAGATGAGTTCTTCGAGGAGGACAACATGCTGAGCATGGGCAAGAAGATGATGCAGGAAGCCATGAGTGCTTTCCCGGGCATTGACGAGGCCATGAGTTACGCAGAGGTCATGAGGTAAGGCTCCTCCCCCCACGCACGAACTGTGACTGCTGGGAATTGGAGCCCTTCACGCTGGCCTTCTGTTTAATGCTGTAAAATAAGATTTATATTGTGTGTGTGTGTGTTGGGGGGGTGGGAGTTTGTTCATGCTTATTTTCTTTGTGTTCCTTGTGTTGTACAGGTTTCCTCTAAGACAGTTAACATACAGCTAGGTTAACTGGTGTCTTTAAATTGCCCAGAATCATGGTGCGTGTGTGTCTGTGTACCCTACAGTGGAGTGGCATCCCAGCCTTGTGACTTGAGCAAGGTCCCCACCTTGACACTGACCTGGATGTGCAGTTAGAAGATAGATGTTCATTTGTTTGGCCCAGAGGGGGACACTAAAAATTTTTAATTTGCCCAAGTACAGATGCATTCACCTACGCCATCATACTCTCCATAGTTTGAGGGTCACAGTGCATTGTGCAGTGCACATGAACCTGGGGATTAAGGGCTTTGCTCAAGGGCGCACAGACATGTGACTGTTCGGGCTCAAACCAGCAACCTCCTGATCAGTCACAGAGACTTAGGACACTGAGCCACTCACTTGTGGTGATGAACGTTGAAGGTGTGTGTTGTATTTTTGGCAGTGATATCACTTTGACTTCTCACCCTGTGCCCCTTAGGTTAGTAAAGGGAATGAACTTCTCAGTGGTGGTGTTCGACACGGCCCCCACAGGGCACACGCTGCGTCTGCTGAACTTCCCGACCATCGTGGAGCGGGGGCTGGGTCGCCTCATGCGGATCAAGAACCAAATCAGCCCTTTTATCTCGCAGGTGGGCCATCTCTTTGTGATGTCGTGCACTGCCGCTGACATCACACTGCCATTGTAATACCTGTGCACAGAAGAACTGCATTATGGGATTTTATGTTTTTTTTTTTTTTTTTTTTTTAAACAGTCTACCGTAATATACCCACCCCTCTCCGCAGATGTGCAACATGCTCGGTCTGGGGGAGATGAATGCCGACCAACTGGCCTCCAAGTTGGAAGAGACTCTCCCCGTCATCCGCTCCGTCAGCGAGCAGTTCAAGGACCCGGTGAGGGATCCATTATTATCATGACTGCTGTAGCAAAGATTTCTGGTCCAGGTCCCAAGTTACCACTTAACCCACATTTCTGTAGTAAAATATCTGGATGAGAGCAGTGCTGATCCCTCTAGTGGTGCATTAAAAACATCAACAGTTTGACCACCTGGCCTCCTGCCTGGTTCTCCCCGCAGGACCAGACCACGTTCATATGCGTCTGCATTGCCGAGTTCCTCTCCCTCTATGAGACAGAGAGGCTGATCCAGGAGCTGGCCAAGTGCCAGATAGACACGCACAACATCATCGTCAATCAGCTGGTGTTCCCCGACGCCGAACGACCCTGCAGGATGTGTGAGGCACGCCACAAGATCCAGTCCAAGTACCTGGACCAGGTAGCCCCCCCCCCCGTGTACATTAGGGCAGTGTTTCCCAACCCAGTCCTCAAGGAACCTTGGACAGTTAAGTTTTTGCTCCCTCTCAGCTCCCAGCCAATCAGGAACACCGAAATACAGGTATGCTAGGAGCTGAGAGGAAGCAAAAACATGGACTGTCTGGGGTTCCCCGAGGACTGGGTTGGAAAACACTGCGTTAGGGTGGTCAGTCCTTAAAAATGAATATGCTAGTTCTCACCCCCTAATTTTAATACACTTCAGGAATTTTTTGATGAGTTTGTGTGTTTAGAGGTTGGTGAAGCAGCTTGAATGGCTAAAGGCTAGTTCAGTCATCACTGCATGTTAATGTCTTGGGTCATGCATCTGATTAATATTTCTGTACTCGTTTTATTTTCCTAGATTGCTATAGCAGAATTTCCTTACCTTTTTGGTTCATCCATTTTCTGTAACCACTTATACTGAGGATGGGGTACCGACCCATCACAGTACTCGCCCAAATTCTTTCTTTGTGGCTGTTGCTGTAGTCGTTTTGTTTGGCTTTAGTATATTTTGAACATTTACAATTAGACTTTGCTCTTGCCTCTAAATATCAATGAAATTACAAAAAAAAATTGCCAGAAATACTTTCTTACAATGCATCACAAGATAAAAGGTTGAGTGCATGAAGAATTGCTGTTTTAAAATTTGACTCATAGCTAAGGATCACGCCAGCATACATTGCAGAGATTTCAATTGGGTGTAGTAGGGGCAGCAAATGGAGCAAATGGCCCAACAAAGCTTATCACACCTCCAGCCAGAAATGGACAAAATGATGCTTCCTGAACCATTTGCAGTATTGTTTGACTCCACTAGATGGTGCACTCTGTTCAACAAAGGGCACAAAAGTATGTCCTAAAGCAAACCAAGAGCACCATCTACTGGGGTTAAAAAATACAGCAAATGGTTCATGAAGCGTCATTTTTGTCCATTACTACCAGGCAGCCTATTTCTGTACATACTTTTTTTGTTGTTTTGCAGATGGAGGATTTATATGAAGATTTCCACATTATCAAGTTGCCCCTATTGCCCCATGAGGTTCGTGGGGCAGATAAGGTCAACACTTTCTCCCAGCAGCTCCTGGAGCCCTACACCCCTCCCAAAAAGTGACTTGCCACCAACATCACGTCCCTCATCCCCAAGGTCTCCTGAATGTGTCACCTCCCCCCCGCTGTGATGTCATTGCCTAGATAAGCACTACGGCGACATGATGTACATTCAATTCCTTTAGTCGCTCGCTACCCTTCTTTGTATTTTACCTGGATGTTTCTCAAGAGGAAAATAACTTTCCCCTACAACGTAGGTGACATTTTGTTTTTTTTTTTTTTTGTGGTACTCGGGTTAGGTGTAGTTTTTCACCAGTGCTGAATTTTCTTGGCTGGGTCACCTGTGGCTGGACCCGCTTTCATGGGCTGTGTGTGGCATCCGTGACTGTAACATGTTCTGATCCTATCGAGGCAGCGGAGTTCTGGGAGAGTGAAGTGAGTCTGGCTGTAGCCTTTCCATGACTGTGCAGCCAGACTGTGATGGTTGACATGGTTACTGATTCTTATGTGTTAATACAGGATAAGGATCACTGCTTACATCTTTATTATTAAAATCCACGAAGGTCAAATGGGAAGCAATTTAATTATTCAGATGTTTCTTTACTTGCTCTGTACCCAATTGTTAAATGGAAAATGAATCGGAAATCCAATCGGAAATGCTTTGAAACCTTCAATCCGGTTTGTGTGTAAAAAGGAAAATAGGTTAAATTTTTGGCAAATCGATACACCCACCATGTCACTGTTACTATGTAATTTTAAAATCAATTTCACTCACTCTGGTTTTTGCAGTGCACAATGAATTCAGTGACTTCTTTAAAAAAACATTTTTAATGTTTTCACTTCGTGTTTTAAATTGATCTAAATTTATTCAGAGCTGAATCAGTTATACTAGCAAAGTAAATGTGGAAATAAGTGACAGCTATCTTATGTAATGCTAGAATTTTTACTTAATTGTATAAAATGCTGACGACTGCCTAACCCTTTGTTTGTACACTTCCAGCTGTATGTGTCTGTGTGCCAAACGGGGAGAATCATTTCGGTAAGCAGGCAAAAAGGCATAAAAGTGAGACACCAGGCGGCAAACGCATCTTGGCAGTCAGGGATCCTGATTTATTTTAGTGCAAAACCCTAAGTGTCATCCAGCACACAGCATATCTACACTAGCTCTTCCATTTAGCGTTCAAGTGATAAATTAACTAAACCAGGCTCCAAATTTCTAGAAAAGGAAAAACCACATACTAGGTCACTCAGTTCAAACATCATGACAATCTTCAGACAGTCAGTGTTACAGATGTCAAAGATCCAAAATACCAATGTTAATAAAAAAAATTAAATCCAGTGTTTAAAAGGGACTGCAGTCCCATGCAAATGAGGTACAGGGCATTTTAGGTTGCATTGCCTATTACCATACAGCACCATCCGTGTCAGCAAAGGGCAAGGGGCAGGCACCACCTTCCACAGCCAACACAAACCACTTTGCGACGTGCTGTGATCAGATCTTTGCGTATCGATAAATTCTACACTGCATTCGACTCCGACCCCCCCCCCTCAAAGCAAGAAGCCTCCAATCACAGTCACACACTTTTTGGCCTTGTGCATCAAAGGAAGTAAAACCCAGAAGAAAAGGGTGCCGGAACCAAAACGTACTGGGTTGCAGTCACAGGAACTGAATTGCTTAAAGCAGTAAAAGTCGATTCGAAAAATCAAAGTAAAGCAGTGTTTCTTTATCCAGCAATACTGAGGGAAGAGTAATTCGATGATTGGAAAAATAAGCTCCAAACATTCAAGACACTTCCACGGTAATTAAAATAACAAAAACTTTAAACTGTCACAGCAGAACACAGAACGACAGACATAGTTTAAAACAAATGACAGGGAAAAACAGTGACAGCCGCCTCATGGTGGAACAGTGTCTGTCAGTCACAGGCTTAATCCAGCTGGATCCAATAGCCAGGCAATGATTTATCACATGATCAGAGCTACACCCCCTGCCCCACCCTAGTCAGTCTACATTACTCTCCATCATACCTATATATATATATAATCACTTACAATACATTACCACAGCCCAGAGGCTAACAGACAGCCATTTCCCACTCTCGGCCCCTCAATCATACAGAAGACCTCCATTACTTCACAGATAACGGACAAATCTTGGAATAGGAAAAAAAACCACGATCCAAAACCAATACAAACATCTGCCCAGACCAACATGTAACAATCCCCAAATGTCCAAAGCTTCACATTTAAAAATGATCATATATAAAATCTGACAGTATCGCCATAGAGTTGACAAGAAAGAACACATGCAGGGAGCCCTTCTCTACATGCTCCCAGTTTTGTATGTTAAAGAAGTGAATACCGTCCCAGTTAAATACTTGGCAGTGTGGCACATGCTGTTTGTGTTCATAACCACTGTGAGAGCCTGTAACAGTCAAGTGGTGCAATTCCAGGATAAATCCACAAGGGGGCAGCCAAAGTCTTCCACAAAATAGAAAAAACATTTGTTTCAGATAGAAGTGCACAAACAGACCTTGGCAGCAGTGATCTACACCTTCTCGTACCTTCTCCTCTCCTTTCACACCTTCCCCGGCTTCTCTCCCTCCGGCCGAGCCTGCAGTCTGGAGGTCAAGCCCCTCCTGCTGTAGGTAGACTGCCTCTGCTGGGCCAGGAAGGACTGACCCTGAGTTGTGGAACCTGACCGTTCGCTGGCCACCTTCTGATGCAGAGCCATTCCCTGGGAAGTGTGACGAGGCCCAGACTTACACTTGTTCTACTAGTACTACTCACAGAACCCAGCATCACCACGCACTCCAGAAAATGATATGGCACAATATGCCCACACCCACACACACTCACCATGTTGTACCAGGCATTGATGATGATCCGCTCCTCCTGGTCGTATTGGGGCTGGACCTTCTGAAAGTCATGCTGCAGCAAAGAGCCACATGAGGGTCAGTGGAGAGGCCGTGCAGTCTGGGCCGAGGCAAAATGAGATACCGGCAGGAGGCTCACCTCAAGACCCTGGATCTTCTGGTTCTTCATGGGCAGCTGGCTGTTGCGCGGCCGTGGCTCGTGGGAAACCGTCACGCCTGGGGGCTGGGGGTTCCGCATCTCAGTCACCTGCCGGCCGGACACAACCTGGTCACAACGTCACCCACTGCTGGCCAACAGACACACGAGGAGCACGTCCAGAGTCTGCCTCACCGCCTGAGCCGTCTCCGTCACACGTCTGTACTGCCGCTCCATGCACTTCACCTCCTCGTCCTTCTTCCTCAGCATTTCCTGTAGCTCGTCGATCTTCCTCACCACTAAAGGGCGGAACAGAGTCGGTTAGCCAGATGGAGTTAAGTACGAGAGCCAATGCTGGCAGAGGAGCCTCACCGCTGGCGTTGACTCGAGGTTCCAGCCTGTCGATGAACTCCCTCTTCTTCTGAAGGTCAGAAGGCGCATCATGGACCTTCTCCCTGCACAGACAGACAAAGCCACCTTGGAGCTACATGCACGGTGATACAGCTCAGAAAGCAGACAGAACTCATGAATGCCAAATCGACTAAAAACAATGCTAATGCTAACAAGTACAATAATAAGGCTGTTCCGTTAGAAAGAAGTACCAGCACT
>JAODJX010000048.1:2894362-2920675 GCA_026776945.1 Isichthys henryi | reverse complement strand
CAGGTGCATGGGACTGCATCTGGGGGTGGTGGGGTCAATAGGACAAGTGGCACTGAGAAAGCAGAAAACAACTTACAGGGGCTCTGACAGTCTGTTCCTCAGCAAAGTCAACTGCAGGGAGGGAGGACGAGACATTAAAATGTCAAATTAACATGAACAGCCGAAAGTGACATTTAAGCAAGCAGGCGGTATCCCGGCTGTCCTGACGGCGGGAAGCGAGCAGGAGGCGCGGGGAGGGAGTCAGACAAGGGGCGGGGCATAAACCTCCACGGCAAGGCGTGTGTCACCGCAGCGGAGTGTCAGGTGGGTAGTCAGAGCGGCTGGCGCCCACGTGGGGCCTCACTCACATGCGGGGACGGCCTCTCCCCTGCCTGCAGGGCCGTCTCCAGCTGCTGCAGCTGGGAATGCAGCTCCGAGATGCGCAGCTGGTTCAGCCTGCAGGGTCAGCGGGCAGACAGAAGTGAGGCGACGAGGTAGCCAGTGAGTCACACAAACACACACATATAGACACAGCTCGCTGTTATTCTGTTGCCCAGAATACATCCCACGCACAACGCCAGACGGCACCGGTCTTCACAAACACCTCCCCCACACGCACAGGCCGGCCGGCACACACTGAGCACGCTCCAATCTGGCCGTTCCTGCCCACACGAAACACCGGCTCCCCCTGGAGCTGGGGGGAGGGGGGACGCACATATGTACAGGTAACCTCACGCACAGTAAACCCTTTACCGCTGGCAAACCGAGCGAGGCGGCTTTTGGTCCAAACAACAATTTTTAATTAACCAGCAGAAAGCGCCCCCCCCAGAGACAGACCTCTCCTGCTCCTCTATGGCACCCTGGCTGCTCCGTGACGCCTCCAGTAGGGCCCCCAGCTCCTGCAGCTGCTGCCGGTAGTCCTCCTCCTGGACACGCAGCTGCCTGTTCTCCCCCTGTAGCCGGAGCAGTGTTTCCCTGCCGGAACATCAACAGGTCAGGCGCCTGAGTAACAAGTCAGCTGAGGCCAGCCGCCCCCCCCCCCGCCGGATCCTCACCTGAACTCCATGGGCATCATTTCTGCCGCCAGGTTTCCCACCGGCTCCCGGAGCGAGGCGCCTGTGGGCCAGCAGATGGCACTTTCAGTCAAATGGGCCAAGGAGGCATTCCATGTGCTGAGGGGGAGTGCGGGGGGGCTGTACCTGCTTGGCTGAGGCAGGTCTGCTGCATCTGGGAGCATCGCAGCTCCTCACTGGTCTCCCTCAAGGCGTCCCGTTCCGAGACAAGGCGCTGCACATGTGGATACAGGCGTCACTCAAACGGGCCACTTGGCCGTCGCAGAAATCAGCGCCCTCTGCTGGTGCCACACCCACCTCCCTCTCCTTCAGCAGCGACTCGTACTTGTCCTGCAGGGTCTTGCACTCAAACTGCCACTTCTCCGCCTTCAGGGCCTCGGCCGAGTGCTTGGCCTGGAGCTCCTGTACCTGTGGAGGCGGTCCAGGACTCATGCATAGACCCGAAATGCGTGACACCTCATGTTCAATTATGGGTAACGGTTCAGGCTGCGGCTGTACTCCACCAAAGCCCCGCCCCCTCGCCTCACCTGCAGTCTGCAGGCATCCAGCTGCCCCCGCACTGCGCCGCTCCGGCGTTGCTCCTCCTCCAGCTCGCACGTGCGCCGCATGTATGCCGCATTACGCTCCTCTAGCAGCCGCACCTGCCGCCGCAGGTCGCCCAGGTCCTCTAGCTTGCGCCGGTACGACTCCACCAATGCCTCCAAACGGCCCGCGCGGTCCGACGAGTGCCTGCGGTGGATCGGGGGGGGGGGGGGATGGGGGGAAAGTAAGCCGGCAGGTGAAGAGCCAAGCAACGGCACTGGGACCATCACGCATTCTCAGCATTTATGTTGCCATGGGCACAGAGTAGGAATGTAGTTTTGTGGGCCTCAGCACTGTGAGTAAAGTAAGAGCTACTTTCGAGCCCCCCCACTGCCCTTCCCTGCCACGCCCCCTCTCCCCACCTCAGGACGTCCATCTCGTCCTTCAAGCTCTGTGCTTCCTGGGCGAGCCTAGCCAGCTCCTCATTGCGGCGCTGCAGGTCCTGCAGCTCGCGTTCCAGAAGGTCCCCGCGGGTTCGCATCTCTTCGCGGGAACTCTCCAGCCTGCAGGGGGCGATAAACCGCACCATGCTTACAGATAGTACGCTTTAACAACACGGCCACGGGCTTCAAGGCTCCTGCTGAATTCCCCCAGTAAGATCCCCAGCTATATATAAGTGTATATTTACATTAATCTGTAAAACAAAAAGCCATAAAAGACGACTATGAAACCCAGTTATCCCACAGGGGCTTGCCCCCACCCCCCACCTGAAATTCTCCTCTCGCAGCTGCTCCATCTGACTCTGAAGCAGCAGCACCTTCCTGCCACTGACGCTGTTGGGCTCGTCGGGGCCGTACAGGGGGGCACTGTGGCTCAGCTGCTCTCTCATCAACCGCACTTCCGCCTGCAGTGCTGTCTTCTCCTCCAGGACCACCGACAGCTGGGTCGAAGCAAAGGTATCAGATGCTGTGGAAGCGTGGCAGAGCCAAAGGGAACAGGTGGGGTGTGGCGAGTGGGCGGAGCCTCACTACAGGCCAATGCTACAGGAAGGCAGAGGAATGGGCGCCGGGTGGGCAGCCGTGCATAGGTGATGACAGGAGGTTCGGGGGGGGGGGGGACACACCAAAGTTTTGAAATACACAAGACAGGAAAACCCTTGGAGAGCGAGCCATGAGTTTCAACAAGCTCACTGCAGACCAGAGAGCAAAGCCAGAATGTGGAGGTTACGCCTTAAACTGGTCGGATTATTGTGGGATTATGTCTCGCTTCCGTGGGGGCATCGGACCTGCAGAAGTGAGCTTCCAGAACCGGAAGCTTACACACGGCCGATTACACACAGCGACGGGTGTGGTTTGGGCCGGCATGTTCAGGGACGACTCGGGTGGCATGACGAAGCCCCCGGAGGCTAGAGGTCTGTGAGCACCATGCTGTCAGGCAGAGTGAGAAAGGAAGAGGAAGAAACACAGGCTGCCTCCGGGCAACGCAGTAAGGGGTCCCAGCGGGACCAGCCTACAGCCAGCAAGCACCCTCACCACAGGGAGGCGCAAAACTTACCGGTCATACCTCAGCGCCGCACAAAACCCTCCCAGCGCTATGCTGAGTGACAAACGGATCACTTTAGTGGCCAGCGATGCGAGCAGCGAGAGGAGCCGAGATCAGACCCTCTGAAATGTTCACATAGAATCAATCTTCCATGGCAAGGCATAGTTTTTAACAACAACACCTAAGCTGACTAACAGGCTGGCCACACTGCAATTAAGAGGCTTACACTGAGCATGCTCCACACTGACCCCGCCCCCTCCATCCCTCACCTGATGCTCCAGGTCACGGCAGCGCTGGTTCAAGTCATCCTCGGCGTCTTCACTAAGGAAATAGTACTTTCTGGACTGAAGGGGATTGGAACACAACACAGAAGGAGAACACGAGTGGTTATAAAATGAGAACCAAATAAAAATAAAAACCAGAAAAACAACAGGAGGCACAAACCTGGTAGTCAAAGTCCGGGTACCTTTCAGGGCTTCCTGGTTCTGACGCATCTTTGGTTAGAAGCTATAAGCGCAGCAACATCATCAGGGTAACAGGAAGAATGCAACCAGATGACTACCACAACAGAGCTTTTTTTAAAAAAAAAAATAAAATCTTGCATGCTCTCATATACCAGTCAATATGGCACATCTTACGTTGTTGTGAAAGGCTTAATTTGTTATAGTATGGCCGAATGAAGTACAGAATGGACTCTTACTTCCTGGATGGCTGTCATGACCACATGCTGGACCGACTCCTTTAGGGTCATGATCTGCTGAATGTGTTCTGCGGGGACAAACACAAACGCAGTCAATTCACGGTTCACAGGAGCCTCCCAACCAGGAACTGCCAAATGTGGGCCTGTCTGCTAAACCAATGCACAAAGTTCACCTTGCTTTTTCTCGCAGCTGACTGCACATCCCAGCACCAGTTGCACCAGTTTGCCCAGTTCAGTCACATTTCCCATTTCACCAATCAGGACGACATCTGGGAGGTGGTCATCTGAGATAGGATGTCCCAGCACCTACAGAGAGGGGAGGGGACCAGGAACATGGAGACTCACAGGTTCCTGCAGTTTCACAAGAAAATAAATCCAAAAACTGTGACAAACAAGGCTACTCACATCATGGTAATACTCCAGTATACTCTGAAGAATCTTCTTCAAGTTGCTAACCTGTAGAAACCCCATTCACATTAACCACAGATTACTTAGGTTACTTACATTCTCAAAAGAAGTGACTAAGGTAGTTATTTTCAAACACTGCCGCTTAGATTCCTCCCAAAATTATTCAAAATATCTGTTTCTAGCATGTCACCAGCAAATCTAATTAAATTAGGGATTTCCTTAATAGCTAGTCTAGATAATTATATACTTAGGTAATAAGTTCAGTGTTTGATTGGTAAAGCAGAATAAGTAAGTGGGATTGGAAAAGGATGATTATCTAACTCAAACATCTAACCCACCTTTAGACGCCAATTTGTGGCACTTTCCTCTTTGATCCTGCCCAGCCAAGCCTCGTTGAACCAGAATGGGTCTCTGAGGGCAACAGCACAGGGGAGACACAGTAACTACCCAGGGTCACATGACACCCCAGGACAAGATGAGCGGCCCTGATCCAGAAAGGCCTTCCAGACACCTGCTCTTACATCTTATGCAGCACGTGTGCGATGGCCACACCGCTGGTCAGGTCCTGCATACTGCTGCAGCTGGGAACCTGAAAGGTCTGAAGCTGGGAGGTGTTTGGAGAGCCAGAGTTAAGGTGGATTACGTGAAAAAGAATTAGGATTTGCAATTTCAAAATGAAAGAGGATTACCGCAAAAGGCATGCAGTAATTCACTGTGGAAGCATTCATTAAATGTAACCACCGAGAGTAAATCACCTGCTACAAAATAATCGAGATCGGAAACTATCATTAAACCTCTGAAAACTTCGATGGTTAACCAAGATTTCAGTGAAGCCGTTAGAGAAGCTGAATACAGCTCTACTATCCTGTTTTCCTCTCACGCTCGTTGGACATAAATCCTTGGTTTATATTTCAGATTAGACTGCACGTTTTATGTCTTCGTGTGTTAAATATTAACAGCTCCGTTCCGCCCCATGCAACGTTTCCACCTATGATTGCACACAGTTTTGGAGGCTCCAACAAAGCAGTGACTGCGCTTTATACCGGATCGCACTTGTAGGCAACTTGGAGTCGCTCCTTGGAGGAACCTGTCCATAACTATTCCTTCGAATGGCTATAGTGATAACTGATATCGCATAAGCCTACGGAATTGCCAAAAGTCCTTGTCTTTTTTAATTGTGGGGTCCGAATTTGAAGCTCATTTCCATGTTTAATACGTATGCTAGGTAACGTTCGCTAACTTAAACTGTATTAAAATATTAATTAACGGCGCCAGTGTACCAAATAGCGATACGCGTAGATTCATACAGAAAACTTACCCAGTTTAACAATGAGTCACACAGATCCGCTTTATCCAAACTCATTGTGGTTTCACCTCGAGCAATTTTTAAAATATATGTCAGTATCGCACCAGCCCGCTTAACCAGGTGCCAGACCTAAATAAATTGGCCTCCTTTGTAATTTGGCTCTCGCATTTTCCACATATCGATAAACAAACCGTCTGTATTGTCCTTCTACGGCCCCCGTACAAGACAATCGCCATAACAACGGATCACATAGGCGACCACCTAAATGCCCGAGTAAATGAAAATAATTATTTTTGGAGCCCCCCCCCCCTTTTAAAATTATATAGTTATACTTTTTGCTTTTGAATTTTATTGTTATGTAATGCAATACTGTAATGATAATTTAATCTGTATTATAGGCAAAATAAATATTACAATGTAAAGAGACAAGGCAATTGTGGCGCAAGTAATAACTTTTTTTTTTTTTTTAATCATGCATCACCAAATAGAGAATGAGACAAAAGAGTAGTGTTAAGAACAGAAAAAGGAACAGGATATCTGCAGAGATGCCATCTCGTACTGTAATATGTCAGAGGGCGTATTTTCGCAGAATCGCCACTTCACCACCTAGGAGGGAGGGAGACGGTTCTGAATTCCTGTTATTTGCGCACTGTGGTGTATACTTAATTAATATGTGCCAATTCCCAGAAAAAGAATTGTATGCATACTCTTGCTGTAAGTAAGATAGTATGCTTCTGCACATTTATTTGACTGTCACTGCTTAATCTACAATGTACTAGCACCCACCCACATTTGAACTATTTTTCGTTCGACACTTGCCATTTGGACTGTTAAGTAAAAGAGCGGCTACAGCAGTGTTGAACATACCATTTTGAAGATTAAAAGAATTAGGCTGTAGATAGGTTTCTACATGAAATCAGCTTTATTTTGATAGAGACCACCAACAATAATAATATTAATAATAATAATAGCCCGTAAATGAAGTGGCATCGTGTTCACGGTGTCCCCTGCCACGTGCCCTATACTTCCTGGGACAGCCTACACCCACCTTCCGCGAATATTAAGTATTGATGGATAATAATAATAAGTTTAGTGAATAATACGTATCACGCCAAATTAAAATTTAAATAGTTTTTTAAATATCGTACTGCTTTAGATAGACGGTTGACCGCGTATGAAATCTTAGAATTGAGTTTTCCTTGCACCCATACTAGGCACTAGATGGCTCCAACGAACCAAGCAATCCTCCAGTCTGTTTAACCCCTTTCACTTTCCACCCTTGCATTTTCTCGTTAATGTTGTATTTTTGACATACGATATGTCAAATGAAAATTAGTTTTACTTCAGAGTTCATGGGGGGGATTATGTATCTCTACCCCTCGAACAGTACATTTATTTAGCAGAATGATTTTGTCCAAACAGGCATGCAAATGAGGAAGGCTTGGAATCAGAGTGTAGGGTCAGTCAGCCTCCCTAGGGGAGGCTGGGGTTTAAGGCTTGGTGACATGATTAGTCTACCGGCCATTGGGATTTGAGCTCACAATCTTCTGGACACAAATCCTTAACCTACTGAGCTACAGATTAGCCATCCAGCTGTCTTGCAGCCTCTTACTTGGTACAGAAAGTCTGGAGACTAGCCAGAAATTCCACAGCGTTTGCCAAAATGTTACCTTAGGCCCTACACTAGAGTCCCCTGGTAGATTTTCTGGAGTGGTGAGGCCATGACGGTGCATTTTGGGTCCCCTCAACACCCCTCCAACACTATGTGGAGGAAGACACTAAACAATCATTGCAGCAAATTTGACACAGCTGTTCAAATGACCACCACTTTTTAGTAGCTAAGGGGGGAGGGGGCTGTGCATTTGGTTCTTGGCTTAGGAACATACAAACTACACAGGCAGACACAGTGGGGACAGGAAATGAACCCACAACCCTGGAGCCAGCTACTATATCCAATCAACTTTGACCAGCTCCGAAGAGACCAGCCAGGGCTTTGATGGAGTAACTGCTAGCCGGGAGAAACGCTTCAGCTTTCAGAATATATCCTTGTTCATATGCACAGGAATGGTTAATAAATCTTCTCAAAAATCTCCAAATGCACATTTATAAATTGGTGTAAAACGATTGACATCTAAAAGAGGTGAGAGGAAAAGACTGAGATGCCGGTATTTATTTATGGAGAGTGGCTGGTAAGAGAACTCACATGCCAATGTACATGCACAGCCTCCCACCCGCTCGGCCCGGCTTTCAGGCTCCACCTCTCACTCTCTCCATCGCTCCCTCTTTCGCTCCGCACTCAAGTACTTGTGTTTTTCACAGTATCTGTGCCAACTTCCTGTCCTCTCTGCCATTCTGGGCCAAGCCATCCATCTGTCCACCTGCTCGTTCCCCTTGCCCACCTGCGCTTGCAGAGTCGGTGACACTTCCTGAAACTCAGCACGGCCAGTCAGACTTCAGGGCATCCTCACCTTGTCCATTTGGATGACTGCAAGCCCTGTACAGTACTTGGTTATCCATAAAGGCCATTTAAATTATTAAGGTCTGTCTAAGTAGAGGATTCGATAGCGGCTCCTATATTGTGTCAACGGTGCAATGGTTATGGGTTCAAATCTCTTAGACTGCACATAAATTGTGACTTTTCCCTCTTCTGTATGTTGTTTTTGGTAATAACATCAGGTAAATAAATGTAAGTAAATATCCACAAAAGTTTAATCTCTGCACCCTTTCTCTTTGTGTTTAACCATCTCTTTCCTTATGCACGTTGTCTGCTGTCTGTACTTCTATAAATTGTGTTTGTCCTATACCTATAACAAACTAACAAACTCAGTATACATAAATCAGATTTATTAGGTTTTAGCTCAAATTCAATTAACTTAATTGGATTTGGCCAGTCAAATTAAGAATTAAATTAAAAAGCAGAGGGTGAGCACAGTGGCTCAGTAGGCAGCCCTATAGCCTCACACCTCCAGCGCTGTAGCTTTGACTCGCACTTGGTGCAGGCTGTGGGGTTCCTCCTGAGGTCACGCTCACTGGCCTCTTGAAATCGTCCGTGAGTGACAGCGTACATGTATGTTCCTCTCCGTTTGGCTGGGGTGTCCTACAGTCTCCTGCCCTCTGCTACCTAGGGCAGAGTATCACCAATAGGAAGTTAGAAGTTAAAATAATATTTTTTGTTCCCTGATGCGCGAGTCTCTGATGAATGTATGCCGTCTCGGTTTCTCCTCTTGGCTGTTTATTGATGTAAGTTTCCTCTGCTGTCACTTCACTTTCCTACGTCCCCGCAGCACTTAGCGGAGCCCACGCTCAGCCTCCCGATCTCAGGCACTTTGCGAAGAAGGACGGGGACATCAGCGACCCCAGGGTAGGTGGGCAATATACGGAGCACGCATTCATGCTAACAGCGCCTTTCTGAAATTCTCTCCTCCGGTTCCTCTTTTCTCTTTTTTTCTCCTCATTTGCTTTTTCACTTCTCCCTTTTTCACACACACCCCTCCCCAGCGTTGCACATGCTCTTTAGGGATCACGGGGGGAAGGTATTGTGTAATGGCTTGATTTCAGAAAGCTGTGGTTTTCTGCGCTGGAAAGCAGTTAAAGGAGGGGCTTTTCGCTTTACAGTCTACATTTGGCACAGGGCATGACATTTTCGAGCAACCGGCGCGCAAATGCGGGAATCATTGAAACAGATGCCCTAAATCTCATTATCATGCATTTTATGACTTTTTTTCGCTTAAGCAGATGTTTGCAGAACTAAGGAGTTTAAAGGGGAATGCTTAAAAGGGGTATTTACACACACACACACACACACATTTATATATTTTGTTCACCACGCTACCTTCCTTTTTTTTATCTCTTAGCTGTTTTCACGCTGCTAAATAATCAAGCGCTGCGTTTCTTCGGGGCTGGATGCAGCGAGGTGCGCTGCCAAGCGATGGCCAGAGAAACGGCGCAGCTTCGCCAAGCGAGGAGTGTGAAGTTTTAAACGTGCAAATAAAAAACAACAACGCCGTAGCCCTGAACGGCACAGTCGCTCCTTTAGAGGACACGATCGCTGTGAGCTGCTGCCTTTCGGACCCGGGCACTGGAATTTGCTAGAACATCACACACCCCCCCCCCCCCCCACCCCCAACAGGTAGCTTACCTTCACAAAAGTACAGAAAGGTGGGGCAACGGTGACGATCCAGACATGAAGTCATGTACAGGTGTACAGAAATGACAAACTGAAACTCCAGGGCTGTAAAAGCATTGTTACGTTCTGCTAACAAAAAACAGTGTTTTACTCACCCTGCAGATTTATAGTGCTGACTAAAACAGACAGGTGGTTGTTTTACCCTGAGAGTAAAATTCGAAAACACCCATTAAAACTGCAGAGAAGTGCCCAGTGCACCAGTATATTAGTGAGTGCGCATATGTGTGAGTAAATCAGCCCATCAGAAGACAGATATGTTACATGATACCCCCCCCCCCACCAGCCGGCTGCCTTCTGAAGATTAAACAGACAGTAGAGGCTGTGTTACATTACATTACATTATTCATTTGCTGAGCAGATGCTTTTGTGTGAAGCTACTTGCCGGTTTAGCCTTTATAAAGCTGGGTATTAACCGAAGTAACATCAAGAGTGTTGGTTGACACTCAGAAGATCAGAGCTGATGAACCTGTGACCTTTAGGCTCTGTCGCCCATGGCTGCCCGCTACCCTGCTGCTCTGGATGCCAGAATCCCCACCTACTCACTCTGTCACCCCAGGGAGCGCATAGCCAGTGTGGGGTGACTCAGCTCCTGCTGGCTGGGGGGCCCAACCCCAGGGAAAGTCCCAACATGTGTCTGAGGTTGGCCTGATCGCTCCTCCCCGCCGGGAGGTCACATGTGACCCCTCCGAAGGCATTGTGACACGGGGACCATTGTTACATCCCCAGGAGAGGGTTGGGGGTATGGGGGGGGGGGTCTTCAAAGGGATTTCAAGGGGAATTGAAATTTTAGAAATGAAACCAATTAAAATTAATTATAGCTGAATAGCGTAAACTGGTCAAGCTTCACACTTGCATTTTTCATGACTGCATGGAGGAACGACTTACATAAAATTTTACAAATGAGCTTCATGATGCGAGACACCGACTGCACGCTCAACGATGTAATGAAATGTCTAACAGGTAATTACGCGTGGACATCATTTCACAGAGCTAGAAGAGTCACCGGCCCAAATGTCACCTACACATGCTGAGCGGGGGTCACCCATAGTAGAAAAGTGGGGTTAAGGGTCTTAGAAAGTGCTGCCCCCCCCAGAATCTACCAGGATGTCCATGCTCCCCCAGCACCCCCCTGGGACCTCAGAGGGCTGTCCCATTTGTACAATGTGTCATCGCCAGATGCTACTAAAGTGACCAAACACAGTAGATACTGATTCTGCCTGGTATTAACTGATGCTTTACAAAAAATTAACGTATATAAAGTTTAATACTTCATGTCGCAGAGAAGTCGCTAAGTTACTCCAGTTCCTTAACCATTACACCGCCTCACTTCCCTGAATTTTCACAGTATGTGTGTCTCCTGGTCTCTCAGGCTGACAAACTCACCACCAGACCATTGCCCAAGATGGTGGCTTAGTAAAAGGCAGAGGTGTGGAAAGTTCAGGTCCAAAAACGTCAGATCCAGAGCAACGCTTTGTTTCAACCATCCAGTTGAGTATGAAGAGTCACAGTCAGCCTCTTCATCCTAACGCTGCCTCCCAAACCGAACCCCCTCATCTGGTTGATTGAAACAAAATCTTGAATCTGGATTTTTACTTTCCGCAGCTGAACTTTCCACCTTTGATGAAAAAATTCAAAAAGCACTGCCTAAATACAGCACGCAATACGCAGCATAGCTTGACAATGAGAGACTGGTCAAATTTTGCTATGGACTAAAACATTCCGGACTTTTAAAGTGCATTAATAATTTGATCCTCTGACAGGTGTAAAAATGATACATTCCAGACCAGACCATGCAAAGACAGAACGTCAAAGAAGTCTGACACACCCACGCATTTGACTAATAGGTCCCCACCATCAAAGAAGATTAGACCAATAAAGGCAATCTTGTCACACAAATCAGACTGATAAGCCTCACCCTAACCATAGACCAGACCAATAAAACCTGTCTGGGCACACAGAACGGTCTGATAAATCGCGCTTCTACGCAGAGCTCAGATTTAAACAATGACATCTGTCTCCTTGCTTGTTTAAGCATATTTTCTCATACTGAGACACAGTGATCTGCAAAGACGTTCCCGTGGGTGAGTTATGGGTGAGTACAGCCATCACTCAGGATTCCACCTCAGCCTGGGCAGCTGGTGATGCCGCGATCTGGACTCAGATCCAAAAGCACCCGCTGAAATCAGAAACTGCCAATCTGTCATTTGGTGGGTAAGTGGGTTAAAAAGTTTACACTTGGCATCTGAATCACCTGATGCTGACTTTAAGAAGCGGGCACCAGCGAAGGATAGGCTTGCTGAGGGGAAGAGCGACTGCGCTCACGTGCCGATTTCCTCGCTCACAATCCCGTCCTCCGTAACTGAAGCAACTCAGCAGTCAGATTTCTGCACGTGAGCCTATTTATATGTGACTGGCTAAGGGTTATCTCACCTAAAACGGGGGCCTCTTCATCTTGACGCAGCATCCCACACCGAGCCCCCTCCCCCCCCAGCACAAAAACTTCTGCACACGCCTGCAGATCTGGTAATTGCTGCCCACGGCCCCGCAGAGCCGTAATTATGCACCAGGCCCCGTGAACTGGGGGGTGGGGGGCTGTCAGCAAGGGCAGAAGGAGAGGCCAAGGGTTTGTGCCAAAGTGACAGTGCGTCTGACTCAGCAAAACCACACTCTTTACCAGAAGTGTCCGCAGCAGCCATTGCAATCGCGTCGGCGCTAAGCGGGCCCTGCTCAGGCACCCCCCACTGGCCCCCCTCCCCATCGGTCCTGCTCACTCGTCCCTGTCAGCACATGCCCCTCTCACCCTCTTCTTTCACCCATATCCCCCCAGCTATAATTTGCTACGCTACCATGCAACACGCTCACAAGTAACAGTGACACAGATGACCTGACATTGTACTTTTATTTTTATACAATCCGTCGTCGATCGACTTCCTCATCTGTCTCTCCCTCCTCGCTGTCTGACATTCCAGCTGTGGACACCTGTCGCGCTCCCAGCCTCCCGCGGACCTGACAGCCGTTACTTTGGAGTGGGTTGGGGGGGGGGCGTGGGTGGTGCGCTTGCTCCTTGGCTTAGGGATCAGCCGGGACACACAGAGTGCAGGAGCAGAGAGATCTCTGTCGCCTCGAGTTACACTGAGCATCGCAGGCAGACTGGCAGATCCTCACAATTACTGCCTGACTGACTGACACGCAGGCTGACAGCTGTCCACAGTGCTTACACGCTTCTCCCTACAGTTCTCACAAAGTGTCTGACCTAAACCTGCTAAGGGGAAACACTAGCATGAGGATCACAGTGAGAATTGGTGCCATCTTGTTGTTTGTAACTTTAAAGGGATACTTTAAAACTGCATTTTGCACAATAGGGCAGATAGACAGACTGGCAAATCCTCAGCCAGATAAACGTATGCAGCTCACATATGAAGTTTAGGTCAGAAATGCTTTAAAGATACAGTGCCTTGTATTTCAGGGCCTTATGCCCTGACTGAAAGATCCCACTTCTTTGTTACACATATGGTGATACCCATCCATCCATCTATCCATCAATCCATCCATCATCCATCTTCTAACCAGTTGACCAGGATTGTGTGAGGTCCTGGACCCTTTATTCTGATTGGTTGCTCTTCATACCTCGCAATACATCAGCTCTGCAGGGGTCCTAGAGAAGAGTCACTGCCCGAATTATAAACTACGGTGAATAACTCCTGGATGGAGCAGACGCGGTACATACACCCACATCCCGATCAGAATATTCCTCCTGACAGACAGGAACGGTGCACAAACAGCCCCACCAAGACTTATGCTTGCACCCCCGCACGCGTACGTACTTCACTCTGACGGCACGACATGCAGAGAAATATCCTCCGTCAGAATCCGCAGCTGTCAAGCCTGCCCAGAGGCTTAACAAGATAATAAAAATCCCGCCATATTCTCGTACTTTATTCTCTTTTCTGAGTTTGCTCCCGCAGGAGTGCAGTCTGAGCGCGGTCGAGTCTGAATTCTGTGCTGTTTACATAACCAAAATTATGGATGAAGTAGCCCAACATTGGCAAGGCGATGGAAATTATTGAGGCGCGGTTGTTACGCTGGCACAGCGGGGAGCATTGTCACCTCACACCTCCAGCAGCACCATCTCGGAGTGCGTGAGTGTGTGCATGTGTGTGCTCTGCAGGGATCTGGCATCCTGTGCCCGGTGTTCCCCAGCCCTGTGCCCCGTGCCGCATGTGACAGGATCCAGGCCGCAGGCCGCAGGATCCATGACCTTGATACAGGGTGCATGGAAATGAAGAGAACTTTTCCAAAACTTGCTCCAGAGATGTGCTCACAACGAACAACTTGAGTATCTCTGGTGCCCAGAATAGAGGCTGAAAATCACATGACCTCCCGCAGGTCAGCTGTAGTTTCCGGATTAACTGAACAAAAAGCGTATCAAGAAATGGATAATTGCAAGCACAGAGGCAGGGGAGTGTTTGTAGTTTTGATGAGTGTAAGATGAGGAATGTCAGCACTTGGGACTCTTTCCAATAAATTTCACTTTACAGCTCCGTAGTAAAAGTGGTTTCAGAGTTTCAGCTTACAGGCGGCAACGTGCCTCACATCTGCAGGACTGGGGGTCTGGATCCTGTTTGAAAGCAGTTTGCATGTCCTCGGCTTGGTGTTTGGGGTTCTTATGGATGCTCTTCAGAGACATGCCCTTTGCTGTGTGTAATATATCTGCATTGCGATGGGCTGGCGTCCCACCCTGGGTCCACTCCAGCCTAGTGCCTTCAGTCCCATCATATACTACAGAGCAATTAACGGAGACAGGCTCTCCAATTGCACACTTCCATCTCCATTAGGTGTCATTATGAAACGATCTCCTGGATCTCCTGAACGATGGTCAGTCTCAAAAAGGGAGACTGATACACAACATCATGCCGATGAGTCATACATCTCGGAGTGCGACGGAATGCCTGTTTCAAGTGTCAAGTCAAGTGGGTCTTTATTGTCAAGCCATCTATATACAATCCACAGCAACAGTGGCACATATTAACATTCCCCAGGACCACAGTGCAGCATGTATACATAAAAGTGCAGAGAACAAGACAAGTGCAACATAAGAGGGAGAAGGGAAAAGGAAAATAATAGCCAATAAATAAAAATAGAAAATGCACGTACACTGACTCAGGGGAGCTAGGGGTATTCGCACAAAATAACAGATACGGTGGCTACTGTAGAAATAATAAATACAACAGACGTCACTATATGACAGATATGGCAGAGATGTGGGAAAGGTGCAGTGTGGGTAATGTCCACTGGGTAGAATGTTCCGGTTGGTAAACCAGGTTTCACCCTTGAGGAGCTCTGGTCTGGATCACAGCAGAACATTCCAGATGCCGCATCATGCCCGCCTGCCTGACCTCCTACACAGCCGCGAATTGGCTCTGTGCAAACTTCTTATGCAGCAGCAGACGGGAGAAAGCTGCAGGGAGACTCTCCTTAACGGTGTCGCCTCCTGACCGGGGCACGGCCGCAAAGTTCTAGCGGAAACGTTTTTCATTTTGTGCCGAGCAAGCAGTGACACACGGGAGCGGAAAGCATGTTTTTGTCTAACATCTGAGTAATGGTGCGCCTTGGAGGTAACTGGTGCCAGTACAGGAAGCTGCATACAAGCCCCCAGTGTGCAGAGCTTGCAGTCAGTTTGCCAATTCCAGTGGTAATAATTAAGCCTCCCCGCCCACGGGAAAATGCAGCGGCCACACAGGCGCTGATCCAGGCGTCCGAGCCGGTGCCTGTCAAAAAGATGAAGGGGAAAATAAATTGCATTCCATTTCCCGTAAAGTTGGAAGAAAAGGCTTTTGGGAAGTTTAGGTGACTCACTTGCTTTTTTCTCTTTTGAGCGGGAATCTTCTCGCCTGCCGGCTGCTTTCGGCTACCTTGGCTTTGGAGGCAATGGTTAGCCCTCAAGGGTATCGAATTATGAGACGGGATGGGACTGGCGCCGGTGACCGCGAGCTTGTGTGGGCAGCTGCCGGCTCCCAGCAGCGCACTCACCCGGGCCAAGTGATCACAGCAGGCAGGTACATGCCCCCCCTGCCCCCCTGCCTGCTCCTGGCATCCATGGGCACCACTATAGATTTTGGGCTCCATGAAAGTATATCATATTGGCCCCCAAACCCAGAGCATACCAATCATGTTCAAAATTATTTAGGGCCCCTACCAACCTTGGAATTGTTCCAACTCCCCCCTTTACAGACCCCGCATTGGTACCGCTGGACTACATGTGACGTCTACATGATCGTGCACTACCGTAGGCGGCTGTTCCGCCCACTTTGAAACCAAGTTCTTGCCACTTGTAAACTGTCCGGTTTCGTGGCTGGATATTCCTCCGCTCTGACGGCTGCGCTTGCGAACTGCAGTACACTCGACGCGTACTGTAACTTCCTGCCAGACGCATCCCACATCCTAACATAAAAGCCCCAGCTTCGTCGCCACGGACGCTCATTGAGATCTCAAAGGAAGTGAGGTCACGCCTTGCCGCAGATTGACGTGAACAATCCAGCCCAAACATCTGGTTTCAGTTTCGTTGTGTTATCTTTCACCTGTGCAGGTACAAAATAATCATAGTCTAAGATAAAAAAAAGAGGACAATAAACATATTTTCTGCTATGTAAGTCATTTAAGGAAATTTCCCAAACTCACTCAGTCTGCGGGATATGTTGTTATTTTGTTCTTTCTATAAAGATTTGGAAACTTAACAAAAGTTCTTTGCTGGATTACATGAGAACCGAGCGAGTTTAAATTCCCAATATTGTATCATATGATAAGGAAGCCTGAATTGAAGTCGCTTTCAGTTTGTTTCTACAGCTTGGTGTTTAAGCTAATTCAGTAGCTACGCTAACTCAGTTCGTATACGTTGTTGCAGGTCCCTCTCCTGGGTTTGCATTTGACCTTCCCTGTTTCTCTCGGGTTCCACCTCCTGAACGCGTGCTTGTCTTTGTCACCTCACTCAGAGAGCGTGGTGTAGGCCGGGGTGTCACCTGTGTGTCATTCGGCAGGCTGGCTGGTGACATTGTGGGAGGCAGGGTGCCATCAAGGCCCCATCGGTCGCAAACAAACACAAGCTGCATCCTCCCAGCAAACATGGCTCTCCTGGGCCCTCCCACGCGGGCCGGCCGAACCCAAGGTTATAAATTCCTGGGGGTGTTTTTTTCTAAATTTGTTCAGGGTACAAGAGTAAATATTGCAGACACACTTACTGGCACAGAAGTGGCAAAGGAAGACAAACTTGCACACGCACGCACACACACACACACACACACAGAGTTGTAATTATATCTTTGTGGGGACTCTCCATTCATTTCTATGGGGAAAACTCTAATCCCAACATGACACCCTTAACCCTACCCAGCACTAACCATAACCATAAGTAACCAAACAAAATACGAGACTTTTGGCATTTTTACTTTTTTTATTGCATTCACAGATCTTTCTGGGGACCTGAGAAACGGTCCCCACAACGTCAAAAAAGCAGGTTTTTATTACATCGTGGGGACATTTTGTCCCCACGATGTAATGTAAACCTAATCCAGGCAGATACAGACACAGGCACACACACACACACACACACACAGTGGCCAGCGGTCTGGGTAAAAGTCCCCTAGAAATCCCATAGCAGTTAGCCCTTTTCTTAATTTCCAGGAAGCATATTTAAAAGCGCAGCACTCCACAGTTGGCAGCAGTGACCTCACAGGCACTCGCACGTGCTGATCTGCTCCTCTCTGGCCCTCCTCATGGACCCAGCGGGCCCTGACTCACGGCCCACTTCCAGTTTGAAGAAGAAGAAGAAATGGCAGGAAGAATGGGATGTGTGTGTGTGGGGGGGGGGTCGCAGCGATCTGGAATCTGTTAGCGAGCAGCAGCTGGTGTGTGGAGAGGCTGATTCAGAAAGGGGGCGGCACATGATTGTCATTACGAGTTTAATATCTGCATGCGCTCGGTCAGCTTTATTAGCAAAGCTCGCAATTTGAAAAATCCACCCCTAGTTTGTCTCCTTTTTCATTCCCTTTGTCTCTTCCAATCAACCTCCCCACCCCCCAACCCCCACCCCACCCATACATTTCCAGCTTCAGTTGGGGGGCTTGTTAAGCCGGCAGCAGAAAATGCCTGTCCCCAATCTGACCTGCCCCCGGAACCCCTGCTGTAAACATGAGGGGCAAAGCCCAACCAGTGACTCACACAGAGGTATGGCGAGTCACAGCGAGTCACAGCCCTACCCCGGCCCAGGGTGGCGGCACCGAGTCCCTACGAGTCCCTATGCTCTATATGCTCCAAGCAGGTGAGTGACACACCAAAGTCCAGGTGAAAGATCCCATTTCACCATTAAGCCTTTTACTTTTTTAAAGAGTGGGGGCATGGAAATAGGCGTCATGGCAAAAGAAACACAGACGCGACTCCTCAGACTGCTGCTGGTTCTGAATTTCACTGTACGCTTCATCTGATACTCAGTATTAAAGGCACAGCTGTGGCCAGTTATGCTGCGGAAGTTTTTCCAGTTACAAATTGTTCACTAATTATTACTGTAATTGACCCTCTTCATAATATATAAGGGCCAGATCAGGATCTGGCAGCTTAAGTGTTAATTACGTGTATATCGAAAATCAAAAGCGACCAACAAGGAATGTGATTTACGAGGGCAGTTTGCATACCCAGTGTCCCTCTAGTGGCTGAGGGTCACGTCCATCTTCATGTTCACCTTCACAGAAGGAAAATTATTGTAAATATGAAATGTGACTGTCGATGAGCAGAGTCTAACGTGAGAGTGTTTGACTGTCCAGCAAAGCCTCAGCTACACTGAGTATCTTCTCTATGAAATGAAGATTGATTGTTATAATCATATTTATGCTTATACCATGTTTTTTTACTTATGTTCTACGTTGTCTGTGAATGTAAGCACCAATACTGCCAGAGCGAATTCCTAGTACATGCGGTTGTACCTGGCCGACAAAGTGCATTCTGATTCTGATACTGAAGTATAGAATTATGGTCTTGCTCACGATGACCTTCAGCAGTGCAGCGCACTGATGTGTGAACAGAGGAGAAGAGCACCAGCTTTCTACCAGAGATTAGTGCAAAATCCCCTCTGACACTCTAAAGCTGTCTTCAGGAAGGATGGCGGACCGATAAGATAACTTCTGTCTCACACAGGATTAGTGCACAGAAAACACTTCTGTTCCCCTGTCTGTATACATAATGACCAAGCTTGTTTCTTTATCGATTAAAATGATCCACTAGATTTTTGATAACAATTAAACACTAAAAAAAACATATTCTAGTAATGTCGTGTCACCACACCTATTGCTGATACGAGACTTGTGCATAATCGGCTCACGTTTGGAAAGTAAGGTGAAAATACCGTAAGGTGAAAATGTATTTTAATACAGTACCTACCTAACCTAACAAACATCACAGCCTAGCCTACAGCCTACCTTAAACCTGCTTAGAAAAAGCCTAATTTATAATAAAGTGTTGAGTATCTCATGTAAGTCAGTGGACAATCATACCCATCATAAAGTCAAATATCATAACATGGACCATTGTAACTCAGGGAGCGCCTGTACATACACACACAGGGGTTTGTAATTATATCTTTGTGGGGACTCTTCATTCATTTCAATGGGGAAAACCCTAATCCCAACATGACGACCTTAACACCTACTCAGCCCTAACCTTTTTTTGATTGATTCACAGATCTTTGTGGGGACCCGGAAAACGGTCCCCACAAAATCAAAAAAGAGGTGTTCATTACATTGCATTTGGTCCCCACAAAGTAATATAAACCTAATTCACATGCATGCACACACACACACACAAACACACACACACACACACAAACACACATATACACACTGTGTGTATGTGTGTATATATATATATAATACATATAACAATATAAAACTGCATATGTTTCTGACATTGTACTATCAAATTGGAACGATTACAGTTTTGATTTATTTCACTGATACCAAAGATCAAACTGGTGACTTTGAGTTGCATTTACTTGATTTATAAAAATAGCTTTAGGCCAAAAGATACGACTAAATGGGTGAAATTGCATCAGCATTAATACAAAGAGTACAACGTCTTAGCAAGGAAGCAGCCTCTGTGCGTGACGACATGTAACCTTTAGCGTGTTTAGTAAGTTTTCACGTGAGTCGGCGAGCAGGGTGAGGTTACTGTGCGGTTGCTGTGTTGAGACGGACGGTGCTTAGTTCCAGGTTCAGGTTTCAGCAGCTGCTTCTTTGTGACTTTGCCTTGTCTTTGGGAGTGTGGAGTTCTGTTTTTTTTGTGTTGTTTTTTTTCAGGCTCACGATCACAGTGGTTTTTGTATCTCGACTCAGTATGCTTGGGGCACGCAGTGCGGCAATGTGGGGTGGGTGGGGGGGGGTCACACCAGGATAGTCTGTGTCACTCCTGACAGAGATGGAGGGTGGGTAGGATTCAGAGAGGTACAGCTCATCGACAGGGAGACGCATGACGTTCCGGCCGTCCGCATGAAGTGTCGACCCTCCCGCTGCCTCTCCGGAATGTGGACCGGCCGCTGGGCTGTGCGGGAGAGTGTGCACGTCCGCTGGACGCAGGTGTGGGCGCTGCAATTTTTCCCGAGTTAGCGGAGGAGGCGGATTGGGCATGGGAGTGAAGGCGGGGTTTTCTGCCAGACCGGGATGCGCGCTGCCAAGCCCTGCGCCAACAGCTGCACCCGGGACTTTTCGGGAGATAGAGAAAGGGGTGTGAGGAAGAAAGCGGAGGGATGTAGGGACACGTCGCCATAAGGGAGGACGGGAAAAAGAAAGGGTGAGAGTGAGCGAGTGAGTGAAAGAGCGAGCGATGCCAGCAACGCGAGGCTCTTCTGTTAGTATGCGTCAGCTGGGCTATTCCTAGACAAAGATACGCAAGAGCATTCCTGTCTCCCTGCCGAAATCACACGGGTACAAGGAAAAACAGCACAGCCCAAGTGGCCTTTATTCCATCCATTTTTTCATTTTTTCCCTACCTCACAATCTCTCCCGTGCTCCTCCACAGATCTTCCGTCTGTTTCCCTGGCGACAGCTGCTTCCTGTATTTCTGTCTGGCTTTTCAAGAAGTTTCTGAGCAGCTAGATTCAAATTATGAACTGAACAATATCAACACTGGGACCACAGGTTTCAGAGACAAGAAAAGACAAGAACGACAGGTGTAGGGGGCAGCGCATAAAAAATGTAGGAGACAAATTATTCATTTCCATTCATGTGAGTTTATACCATAATTAGCCCGTCCATCCTGAACAGGCTGACAGACCGTGAGCCTGTCCTTGGCAGCATAGGGTACAAGACAGGGGTACACCCTGGACGGGACACCAGTACATTGCAGGACACACACACACACACACACACACAGGTTTGTAATTATATCTTTGTGGGGACTCTCCATTCATTTCTATGGGGAAAACCCTAATCCCTACGTGACAGCCTTAACTCCTACAAAGCCCTAACCTTAACCATAAGTAACCAAATTCTTTTGGCATTTATAGTTTTTCGATTGCATTCACAGATCTTTGTGGGGAACTGAGAAATGGTCTCCACAATGTCAAAATAACAGATTTTTATTACATTTTGGGGACATTTGAATGACACCATAGCTAGTCATTAATGTCACAATATGGCACATGTGTGTTATAGCAAAATTGTTATCATTTTAAAGTATTCGTGATTAATCCAACTCATAGGTAAAGTGACTGTAATCTTAATGTTACATTTTTCGGTTTGCAATCCTTTATAGTTGGTGATAAATGTGCAAGCACCGACAGCATACTGTTGTGTAATCTGAGACTGGTGTGAGCGTAAGAGCCGGACAAAAGCTACGCAGCAGCCTCAGCGTGCACAGAGAGCGCGTAGGCGCTGCACATACGTGACTGGCATCTGAAAAAATTCAAATCCTTCCCAGAGACCGGTATTAATAACCAGCGTGGCCGCGGACTGAGGTGCAGCTTGACTTTCAGCGGCATTTAACTGCTGGATGCCGAGCCTGGCAGGCAGTTATCGGCCAGAGCTGGAGAGACTACAAGCTGGCGTTGAAGGTGATGTCAGCCCAGAGGGAATAATGGAGGAAAGCCATTGTAACTCAGGAGTGATGGTAGACGGAAGCACATGGTCGGAATCCAGGATACTTGGCTTTCAGAGTTACAAGTGTGGGGCAAGACAGAAGGTCGACAGTGGAAAAACTGTTTACGTGTGGGTCGTGGGCATCCTGTGTCAACAGGCTTTCGGAAGGGAAATTGTCTAAGTCGGCTTTCGGTAGACCAGTATAATGTCTGGTAAATCCCACTTTCGGTCAACTGATGTAAAACACTGGAAAAGGGTGTCTGAGCACTATGGCAGTGCAGTTTTTTCCAGTGTAGTTCAGCATAAAGTTTCTCACTTTTTACAGTTAATAAAGACTGTGATTACTGGTCCAAGTTGATGGTTGCATTGAGGTGTAAATATACAAGTGGGCACCGTATGTAAAAAAAATTAATAAACATCACAGGAAGTGCTTAAAAGTGTGTTGACCTCTACAAACAAAACAAGGTCAATCACAGCTGCAAGGCCTGTAGAAGGTGGGAGACTGACGCAAACCAGTTTCTGTTTCTCTAAGTTTCTAGGTACAAAAGCCAGACTGAGCACAGTGTAGGCGGGGAAAGGGGATTCACTTCAATTTCTGTTTTTACCTCTTTTTACACTTGATCCTGAATGTCAAATGATAAAGCAGATCAAGATGAAACATTGGCAGAGAAAGAGAGTTGGTAAGATATGGAGACAAACTTCAAAAGCCAGTCAAGGAGCTCTCAAAGATGGATTCTCAAAAGACCACTTCAAAAAGGAGATGGATGATAGGAGAGGGAGAATGGGGTTGCATCACCACAACGCGCAGCCGTCTTCAACTGGATTCAGGTTCAAAGGTCCCAGAGGTACCCGGAGGGGTGGGGGAGGCCTAACATTTATTTTACATTTACATTTATTTATCAGGCAGACACTTTTGTCCAAAGCGACGTACAACTGAGGCAGATAATACATCACAATTATACAGCTGTCAAGGAGATACCTCAGGAAAAGGCTCCCAGTGAGTGACCAGTAGCAAGTGAAAGGTAATATAGGAACAAGAACTATAATTAATATAACTAACACTCAAACTACATCCATTAATGCTAAGTGAAATTATCTGAAATTATCAGTCAACAAGGACAGAGAGTGAAGAAGGGTCATTGGTGGGATGAGGTTGGGTGAGTTTTTCCCAAGAGAGAACGTTTCTTGAAGGCTCTACAAACCGAATGTAGTTGGATAAGTTGTTTCTCTTTAGTGGAACAAAGCATAGAAATTGTCTATTACGAGACCTGTTTTCATGCGGGGAAAGAAATATCAGGTGATGTTTGGTTGCTAACCATAGCGTGTGAGAGAGAGCGTAAGACCTGATGAGTGTATCAGTGTTGGGGCATGCTGTTCCATTAACAAGTCTGAAAGCGAGCAGCAGCAACTCGAACTTGATGCGAATGGCATTAGGGAGCCGATGAAGAGAGACAAGAAGGGGTGTAACACGAGAGCATTTCGGCTGACTGGATGCCAGGCGGGCTGCGGCATTTTGAATCATCCGTGGCGGTTTCACAGCACACGTTGGCAGCTCTGGCAGATAAGTGCTACAGTAGTCCAGTTGTGTGATGACATGTGCCTAGAAAAGGAGTTGGGTTATTTCAGCAAAATAGATTTTCAAGACTGGGAAATAACTGCAATGTGGTCGGCAATGGATACCTGGTTATCCATCTTGCCCTTATTTTCCTAGCAAACCAGGACAGAGACAACTACGTTGATCCAACCTGTCGTGTCAAACTGGTTGGGTTGCCATGGGAGACCAGAAGCTTGGTCTAAAAATATTTCAGCTGCAGGATGCTTCAGTGTCAGCAAGGCATGTGATGGGGTTGTTGTGTCATTTGGGAAGGTCAGGGAAAGATAGATGCCTTCTTTATAGCAGTGGTTGGAGGAGCCACAGAACTAAATGATCGGACATACAGAGGCAGCAAACAGAGACAAGGAGATGGGGCCAAGCCATCTGGAATGCTGGTTGTTTCCTGACCGATTGTGTTTCTCAACACACCTGGAAGAGTCTATGTGAGCGATGAGACTCACATTACTTCAGATCAGTCTCCAGAATTAAGAAAGGCTGGGTAGGAGCAAATGACGGTGCCCTTTGACGAAGGCAGCAGACAGCACCATGCAGCAGGATGAGAACCAAAGGCCTGCATGCTACTCTTAGAAATCACAGGGTGTCAATATCAGCCAGGAGGACAGTCTCAATTTTCTATCCGGCTGAACAGATCAGAATCCAGAATTTATTCTTTGCAAGATTGAGGACAGTTTTAGACAAAAATGCAAGGAAAGAGACTATATTTACTTGAACTTTGGTTTTTGGTCAATGAAGGTTACACCTCCTTGTCAGATTGAGTAAGAGGGAAACTCACAGCACTGTATGTTTCTGTCAACAAAGGGCACACACGCAAGCACCCAAAAGTAGTGCCCAAGCTTGTAGATTTACTGGTGATGCCCCTGAAGGCACAATTTTACTGTCAACAGCTCATTCACTAATGCATTAAACTATCATGCATGCACACTGCAAATACAAACACGCACAAATGCACACATACATAAGGACACTCACACGGGCCACTTTCCTCTTCCTCTGCCAGCCAAAGTTAAGCTCCATGTATGAGTTTTGCCCCTGCCCAGTCCCCGCCCCCTCCCCAGCTGTGCTCAGAAGCTGTTCCTTCCCATCCAGTGGCTGCTTTCCTTCCTCTCATCAAAGTGATAATTCCCTGACTGTGCTGGGAGTGGGGGGGCACCGGCAAGTCGTCTACGCCGGTGGCTAAACAAGCCTCCGGGAGAGAGAGTCAAACTCGAATGTGTTCATGATGGACAGAGGGACCTGGGGTTGATGCTGACTTGAAGCATCCAAACCTCACTACTCCATGTCATCATCGGATCAAAATCAGTAATACTCACTATACTCTACTATGCTCAGTAAATACTCTACGAAGCCATATTACTTTGCAAACAAAGCCCACGCACTGATTCCCAGACTCCCACAACTTGCTTTGACTGCTGCTGTTATTTTTGTTGGTCTTCGCAAAATAAATTAATGCTCCCAATGAGCCAAAAAAAAACTACTATGACTAAAATAATTATTCATGCCAAGTAATTGCTATGTCAATATAATACACACGTAGTTAATACTGGAAGACAACACAGTATCAACTGATCTCACGCCTTCCTGTGAGGTGACAGATGGGTAGATCCCAGAGCAGGATCCACAGTCTCTAAGACGGCATGTTCGGGACTATTGTACAGGGATACAGGTCAACTCAAGCACGGGGAAGAGGGCTATACTCAGATCAGGCAGCAGTAACAGATCAGGCAGCAGTAACAGATCAGGCAGCAGTAACACAAAGATGGAGGAACTGCGTTTCTGCACAGAAGGGTGAAGCTTCGTGCTCCAGGGAGAGCTTAGGTACCTAAATAAAGGCATCATTAATTATCATAGATAATCTGCAGTATCAAATTTAAAGCGTTGAGATAACATTCATAAGAGCAGTGAGGAAAGCTGAGTTTTTATATGTGCCCGAGAGGAAACTTCAGTAAGAAGCAGAAGCAGCCGTTTGGGGGGGGGGGAGCCTGGATGGCTTGGAGAAAGGCCACGTTTATTATGTTTTCCTGTCCATCTGGTACTTTTTCTTATATCTCCATTTCTTCACTTGTGAAGTTTCAGAAAAAGCACGTTGTTGCTTTAGGGTGCATTCTTATTAATAAAGAAGTTCTTTTTAAGTTGGACTTACACTGGGCTAGTTGTCACTAATATCACTCAGAAAGCACCAAAAATAGTCTAAGGTTACCCTTATTTCATTAATCCATACATTCATGTCTGACTACTTACGCTCGTGAGGGTTGAGGGAATTTTTCATTTCGTTCAGTCGCTAATTTTATATGGTAATTTTATATAGCTGAACAGGCATGTTGAAACAAGAATGATGGCATAGACATCACAACAGTGACTGATATAATATTGAAAAATATAGTAAATAGGTAAGATAAGCTCATTACTGAATTGCCAAAAAATGACAGTATGTGCTTGGCTGTAGTTGCATTATAGATTTGTGGCTACATATATAAGTTTAAAAACTTAAATGTTCCAGTTATATGGATTGTTTTATGCTGAAGGTGTCTTGAGAAACGTGAGTCTGTTCTACACCAAAAGTTAAGACTGGTCTCCAGTACCCAGGTGCTGCTGCAAAGTTCCAACAGGCGTGACAAACAGATTCAGCAGCCCTTCCATGGAACAAAAAGCAAGGTGTGTGCGCACACGTGCGTGTGAGAATGTGTCACCAGCGCTCTGGTCGGGGATATTTTTCTTTTCTCACACCACGGGCACAAATGGTTCCATGGCGTCTGTTTTCCCGCGGGCAAAGGGCAGGAGTTTTTCTGCATTGGGTTCAGGTGCGGTTAGGGGTGGCACAAAACAAACCACTGGGGAGGGGGCGTTGGTTGGTCAGGTGGGTTTGGGG
>JAODJX010000048.1:2878613-2892048 GCA_026776945.1 Isichthys henryi | reverse complement strand
CGCGACATCACCGTCCGCTTTAAGATCAGGCCGTGGCAAGGTCCTCGGCGGCTTCCCCGGGCATCTCCATGGCGATACATGGCCTTTCCGAAGATGCTTCTCGACTTGGGAAGTGAATCAGGAAGAGTGAAGGTGAGAGACATGGAAATGTCCTGCTGCGGCCCACAAGCTGGCCGCATACTTAGAATACAGCAGTTTCGAATTAGCGCATTTTTATGGTTTACATCGATTTATGTATCTAATTTACGACACGGCCGTCCATCAGACACCACGCTTCACGAATGTGCGGCCGTCAGCGAATATTTGAGTGGAAATTATTTACTGCCTGCGTGATTCATTTTATTGAATTATGCCAGTTTTATTGACACCATATGGATTAAAACGGGAACAGTCAAGCTTTTAAGAAATAAAACCTATTAATCGCGTGGAAAGAAAAGCACGCACGCAGGGACAGAGCGTTCTGGGTAACGACACACCAGGGTTTGCACATTCAATCAATTAAAAAATAAACGTTAAGCCAAATAAAAAAAAAAAACATAGAGCCGGCAATGGAGATGAATCCGGAATACACTTTTCAAGCCCCCCTCTTTTCTCTGAGACGAACACGTTCACACAGACACTGGAGGTGATATCTTGAGATGGTGGCCTTTCCCTTCAGGAGCCTCTTGTGGAGACTAGCTGGTTACAGAATGACAAAGGCTGGGAGCAGGGGGGAGTAGTGGGAGCAGACTGGAGCGAAGGTGAAGCCCCATGCCATCGGCAAGGCCCCACAGCAGATAAACAAACATGCGACAATCTCTATTTGTTAAGCCGATGCGCTGTCTCCCTTGGCAACCAACACTGTCGTGCCCGCCCAGCTGACTGACTCACGGTTCCCGTGGACCTCTCTTCGAGGTTCGCAGCATTTTTGGCACGCGGCAGCATCGCCTAAACAAACAAAAAATAAAAAAGCAACCAATAGATTTGCTTCGTTCCATTAAAAGTATCCCCCAGGGCTAAGAGACTGTGGGGAGGCTGAGATGCTGTCCGTCGAGATGAAAACGTAAAGACCTGTGAGAGACACCAAAGGGGCATCGCGGCTGCGTGAAACAAGGCCTTCATGGCAGCGGAGGGGAATCTCCAGGACAAGTGCAGAAATCCTGTTTCGGACATGCAGGGCGTTCAGTTATGGCTGTAAATGCCACGGCGTATGATTGTCATCTAACATCAGATGTTTTTTGTTTATCAGTGAACACTGTGTTTGTTTACTGTGAAAGGAAACATAAGCGCAGCCCAGCGCACTTTGGGCTTCACTAATCAAAAGGTGATGAGTTCGTCTCTTACTGATTCATGAGAGAGGCATAGGGAACACACAGACGAGTTATACTACACAGCTCAGACCTCACCATTAAATATGCAGCCATCTTCTGGCCACTTGTGCAGTATAGGGCTGGCGTGAATATCAAGCAAGGAGGATTGCGCGTGACAATCCACTGTACCATCACACCAAGCAAAGGCCGTCATCCGCCATGTTGGTGCAGTTTCCCGCCCAGCGCGGGATATTCAGTGTGCTCTGTCTGTGTTCTTTTGCCGAGTTCATCATGGTCGGGTTTGCGAAAACAGCAGTAAAGGATACTTTCAGATGTCCAAAGTTGTAAAAAGTCAGGAAGGAGAGATGAAGGGTTATCTAGAAAGAATAACGCAAAAATTCCCGATGTTTCCTTGTGTTTATTGATAACGGTACTGGGCTTCCTTAACTAGTAAACGTCTTAGTTTTTGTTAGCATGGTAATGCTACTATGTCTCATGATCCCCATTCTGTTCATGGAAGTGCTGACTGATGTAACCCAACATGAAGACTAGTAATCTAATTTCTTTTTGTGCCTCATAATTTATGAGAGGTAAGCTGATAACATTAAATGATTCTTCAGTTTTGAAAATACAGTCTGGAGACATATCCAAAAAGAAGGGCTGGACTGAGATTAAATTTCGGCCCTGGGCTTTGAGGTCCCCGACAGCATGATACATTTTGCTGACTGGGGGTGGGTTAGCCACTATGAATTTTGCAGAGTGTGGAGGAGGGAGGGTCTTTTGCTGCCTGTAGACCATTCTTATCCTTTCACGTTAGGCGAACCAGACACGATGCACGACAGAGGCAACACTGACTGGTGCCAACAGCAAACGTGGGACACAGCAGCGTGAGGAATCGATCAGCTTCACAGGCATCAACTCAGACAGACCCTTCACCCAAATAAATGCCCCACATCCAGAGATAAAAAATAAATCGATCTGCAATTTACTTTTTAAACACATTCACTTATGTGTGATAAAACCAGGTTTGTTATAATAACAATGGCAACAGGCACAGCACTATAACGTTAAGCATGAAGTAACATAATTGCTTAACATTATCTTTACATGACGGAAATGAGACAACGTTACACAATATATAATAAATAAGCAAGAGATTTATACCAAAATAATTTGTCCACAATAATTGTGCCCTTGAGAGGTAAAGTGGGCTAATCCCACATGTCAGTCAAAAATGAGTTTAGTGTCCAATATTAATTATTGAGGGTCTATTTATCTTTTAAATATACTGAGATCTGTGCTACCTATGATATATATCAATTGTAGGGTATAGGCACACTGATTTTTTGAAAAAATTTCAACTTTGGAGCTCATTTTCTCAAAACTTTGTTTTTGTAGGACAGCCCACTTTACCTCTCAAGGGCACAATTTTCCCCTTACAGTTATTTTACCCAGTCAGTCAGAAATAAAGAAATTAAACCTCCAGACTTTTAGTCACTTTCATTTCTTCCTGTGTTACCCACGACATTTTAAAAACCAGGGGGGTGTTCCACGAAGCAGGAGTACTGAGTTAGCTGGGTTAACTTAAGCTAGTCCAATAGGAATGCTCCTTAGCTAAACTCTCATTGGACGATCAAGATCGTCCAATAGAAATGTTCCTTAGCTAAACTCTTATTGGCCAATCATGATTTCTAACTTAAGTTAACACAGCTAACTGAGAAATCCCGCCTCCCCCCAGGTAATTAACAATATTCTCATAACGGGCAGCTGACAGCCATGTGTACGGGTCACACCAATAATATTCATTTTCACTTTATATTTTTTGCTTTACTTTGTTTTATTTATTTTGGTTTCGTGTAATGATTTATATGACGTATTTTGCGTCAGGTATGCAGTGTGCTGAATTTGATTGCTGTGACAATAAAGCCCTACTTGACTTCATTTGCCTGCATTCATGTGTTGGGAGCACTCCTTTACCATAACTGACAATGCGCCAAGATGGCGGCGCGAGGTAACTGCGCAGTACTATTGCAGCGCTACTATACGGTCATCATTAAATATTCATCTCTAATATTTCACATGAACTGCAAGTGAACGAAAAGAGCCCTTTAATCATAATCAAATCCTACACAGAGAAACCCAGAGAGTGTACAGATAGGTTGCATCTGAAGATACCGCGTCCCTCATAGCTCAGTCACGTCTGCATGACTAATCAGTAAATAAATCAGGAGTATGACCCTTTAGACTTCCTTATACCGAGAATTATATCATTTCAACCAGAGAAAAGCACCTGAACCAGTGGCTGCTCATGCCCATGCAGATGCTGTCCTCGTCACCTGCAGGTATAATCAGTAACAGGGGTGATTCCTTCTAAGATCTACCACGGATGGCCAAAGCCACAGATAATAGCGAACCAACTGCCGACCCCATATATAATGCAACTTTTGTGTTCCTATATGTAGTAATTGTATTAATAACATTATACACAGTAATAATAAATTAAACTGTATATTATTATACGGTACTGTACTCTCAAATTAAAGGGATTTTGATGGTTTAGCTTAATTCTCAAGAGAACATAAAGCAATTAAAATGCATCATGTGTCAATGGATGACAGAGTGATGAAAATCATGCTTTTGATTCCCCTCAAAGGATGAAGCAACAATGAAAGAACATATTATTACACATTTTACATGTTTTTTCAGACCGTGGTAAATCGCAGATAACTGAAACATTGGTTACGAAAAACGCAGATATGGAGGAGCTGTTGTATACAGTTACCTTTCAAACCAGAGGCCCGGGCGTTAAGTATGGGAAAAGATTTTTAAATAGACAGTTTGATCAAATAAACAGTCCTATAGTCTTGTTGCAGATGTTTCCTATAGAAAAACACCTTTTGCATCGGATTTCTTTTGCCAGCTCGGTTTCCCAAACTCCTAAACTTAGGTGTCTGACCACCAGCCCGAACAATTGTGAGGGGCTCTCATTTCAGGGTTTAAGCGCTCCTTTTCGATAACTGATTCTTTGCCCCCCTGCAAAGGGTACAGGACCTACAGAAAAACACCTTGGTACTTAACTAGATAACCTGTCGGATTGAAAGTACTCCAATTTAAATGGACTTTAGCTTACATTTAACCCAGGATACCTCAAATCCGACAAGTTATCCAGCTAAGCAAGAAATCCCGCTCTGTGATAGAGCCCCTGGACGGAATGCCAATCCACAGCAGGACAGGGTTTATGCTTTTTAATTAATCTTTTTAATTAGCTTATCTGAAGCCATCTGCAATGGTGCTCAATTACACAGCAGGATATTTAACCAGAGCAACATGCAGGACTCTGCAAAAGTTTTAGGTGATAAGAGAAAATGATGTTTTAAGCTGTTTATCCTGGCGGAAAATGAATATTTGCTCAGAAAAAAAAAAATGTTTGACCCTGGAATATATACTACTGAAGAGTTAAACTTACAACTAGAACAACGAGAGGAATAAACATTTATTCTGTTCCACAGAGATTTACTGAGTCTTTCCTTTGGGCACCTCAACCATTTCACGTCAGTTCACTTAAATAATTAACTTAATCGTTTAATGAACTTCATGAGGTTCTGATTAACCAAGGAGGGATTGACAAATATCTGAGCGTACTGGATGGTAAGAGAAGTTTTAAACGCGGAAGTTGATAATGAAAAGCTTTGACAGACATAAAATCAGTTTTACAGCAGCCTAACCATATTGGAAACATTATTTTCTGTGGCAGTGTAAGACTTTGCATTTATATACTATTTATATATATCAGCATTTCTCCTGATATTTACACTAGTAAATTTCAGCATGAAGAATCCATTCTGGTTAGATGCTACCTGCGGTACAGCTTCAGGTAACAGCAATCGCAGCTTCCATCTGCATAATGCTGAAGGAGAGGAAGCTGGCAAAAGCAGAGGTGGCTCCTCACTCATGTCTGACATCCATCACAACAACACAGCCTCTCGATAACCTCCAATTACAGACATAATGAAGTTTGAGCGAGCCGTCATAAGAAGGCAACACAAGCGCATTTCACAATAAAGTCACATGGGTCTGACTTCTTAATTGTGGATTGGCTTATTTATAGCTGCCAAACCCCCACGCTGAGAAACAACATGAAAGCATCTATTGTGTGTGAGAAGTTCAACTGTTCAGTGAAAAGATGCTTCAGAAGGCAGTAAGTGGCCTCCTCAAGCAGGGCCATTGATGGCGGTGTGGAGTGGTACTTTGTTTGTCATCCGTCACTCCCACTCACTTGTTCGCTTCTGCTGACTAGCAAGAAGCGAATCGACTGACGGGCAGCTGAAAGCCTCTCGTACCCGTCTAGAGGCTTTGACCCCGCAGGGCGAGCTGTGGATTTGCCTGCTGTGAGTCACGGATTGTGCCAGAATAGCCTGATGCTTCAACCACAAAAACAGGAGCCGCACCCAGAAAACAAAGGCTGTAAGGAGTTAATGTAGCTTTACATTCAGTCATATAGACATATATAGATACACATTACATAAATCATACATAAAACGATGTTTATATATAATAATGAGGAAAAAGTCCAGTATACAAATAATAAGATGGCCAAACAAACCAAATGGATAAAACGTGCCTATGTTGAACATGCAGTATCCAGAATTATCGTAATACACTTCGTTTCAACAGATTTTATGAACAGTGCAAGACAGAAAAAAAATCGACCCGACAGCACATGATCTAGAACATGCTAGGTTATTTTCAGTCCAGCAGCCAGTTCTGACCCAGTGTTTGTGTGACCTGACCTATTGGCAGGGTTATCTTTTGGACCCAGCACTTTTGAACCTGTACCGTCTTTGTCGGGGGAACACACGTTCTTTGGCACTCATAAAAACATAACATGAAAAATCTTCATCGGAACTGTTGGCTGATGAGGCATAGATGTGACTGGACGAACGTTTAGTTCATTATGTTACAGTAATATTTACAATTAAATTTTATTAACAACAATAATTGTTAGTTTGACGTTTTACTCCCTCTCTTTCAACGATAAAGTTATACCGTCTTTCGTCTAATGTCAGCTAGTTAAGGTAGCTAGTTACCTGTAAGATAAGTATCATGAGGAAAAACGTTTAGTCGAGCGGGTAATTATCGAGGCTTAAACCTGGACAGCTTGACCTTGAAATGCAGTCGAGTTCGTTCGCATCGCATGTTCTGAAACGTAATTCTATCGACACCGATAAATATTTAGATTTAGTATTTGCCAGGTGATTATACTTAACGAAATATAACCACTAAAGATGATATTCCTATAGGGCTATATTTAATAATAATAGGAGACATAAATGAACAACCCCACACCAATGGTTAATTTAACCCGACACTGGGTAGCTGCTATAAACAAGCATCATGGCTAAATTGCATAACCCAAGACGCTGGATCAAAATAACCCAACGTTTGTTCTGTCCAACATTTACCCCGCACCGGGTTGCCAGTTAACCCAGGCTGGGCTGTTATTAACGCAGCATTTTTAGAATGCGAACATGTAGCCTACAATTTGCTCTCTTACACAACTTTAACTTCTACTCAACATTCATTTATATTAGTTAATTTTGATTCATGTACCTGGAAACATGAGATTGAACCGTTTGAATTAAGACGTATTTTTCTTCACATTCTAAACTACAGATAGGCCTCCTTCCAGGACTCCCAGACACGATTATTCGAATAATATCCGTAAATAGAATAACTATTAATAAGTATAACAATAATAAATGAGAGCAATAATAACGGCACCGAGGAAACACTAGCATAACATAAGGCAGGAAAAGGTGCAGACTTCTCTGGCATTTCGCCCAGACTCGCATCATCTACAGATTACGAAGTGCGCTTCCGATCGAAAGCCCTGCAGAACAGTCGCGGCAGCGGTACGCAACCCACTCGGGGTGTCAGAAGCGAGCAGCCACCGCGCCGGACCTCAGCGCCGCCCGTCACAGGCGTCAAGCTCAGCCTGTGACGCTGATGCTGGAAAGCCAAAACCACACAGATAAAACCAGGAAGGAGAAAGGCGTTTTGAAGATGGCATGCGAACAGTTGCGTAAAAATGACCACATGACAGGAATATTTATTAATAATTATACATATATATATATACATATATATATATATACATTTTCCATGCAGCAAACCAAATACCTCGATCAAGGTTGTAACACCATGATTCCTCGGGCTTGGAAATGTTTTTTCTGACAACTGTGTCTTAATCAATTACATCCATCTATCCATCCAACTGCAAGTCTGAAATCAGCCGGGAATCAAGGTACATCCAGGATGGGGTGTCAGTACACCAACCCTATAAAAATATAGGTAGGGCTACAATGAAAAAGCACCTTAACAAATACAAAAGGTATATAACTCAAAGGAATAGACCTCCTTATAATAATGGATTTAGGTTTTATTCGGTGACTCCGAGTCCATTTTTGAGAGGCCCCGCGGCGTATCCTAGCAACATGTTTCACCGTGAAGAATCTGATTTCTGGCAGACATGACAGCGCGGCGACACATTCCGCCCTGCGCAGCCGACCAGTTCAGAACGAATGCAGGTTCTTCTGCATTTTTCATTATGTGCTTTTACCCCCGCCTTGTCACTTTGTTATCCACACTTCGGAGACCACCTGTTGAGGAATCCTTGTGTGTCTAATCCCGACGAAGCGTTAATAATTATAACAACATCAATAATAATAATAGTAATTATTATTATTATTACTAATGTTTTGTCGTTTTTCATCGGGATTACCTGTAATGTTCGGTACCAGAATACACACCACCACTTTCAGATAGGCTGTACATATAGGCCTACTCGTGGGCATACTGTTTTTATTATGTCTTATCAACGATGAGTGAAATAATAACATTTTTAATTAAAAATTAATTAAAAGTTTTAGAATTCATTACGAACGGATGGTCACCTACGATGCAAATGATACTTCTTTGCAATTAATAGCAGACCTGCGGCTTTGAAGGATGATCGAGATAGAACACAACACTAACTGCAAAAATCCAAACGTATTTGGTCTTGGATTTGTGACGAATACTTTTCATTGATCTTCTATTGATTACTTTGCCATAATAAGGAGAAAAAACGTTTAGAGCATTTTGTAGGCCAGAGCTGGACACCCCCCCCCCATTTACGGTTGCAACTGGCAACTGTAGGAAAACTAAATGCTCAGCGAAGCACATGCAAATAAAACAACACATTTACGAGCAATTACAGTTTACTTTGCATACAGAAAGAAGATATTTTACGCGTACGTGTACCTGTCGTTAATGTCCGGTGCAGTGGGTATACTTTGCAGAGAACTTTTTCATTTATTTGAATTATTTTATGTGAATTTGTCAAAGAGATGCTTTAAAGGAATATGAATACAAAAATATCCTAGCATTTGAAATTCAGGCTTCAAAACAGATGAAACAATTAATGCTTGTTTACAATCGCCGAGGTTCCTGGCAGTACCGTCATCGGCGATCTGACGTTGTGCCGCGGGGTGGGAGGAAGGTGGAGGAGGCGGGGGAATGAGTGTCGTCAGAAAGCCGAACACCAATCGCTGATCTTGGACGGTTTTGGCAGCGGTTTATCTGTTTGCATATATATATATATAAAATGGCATGCAGGACAAACATCGGCATTTAGACACGAGATGCACTTCTGTGCGGCATAATAAAACCTGCTCACATTTTGGCACACTGCAAAATACTTATAGATAAAATACCGCGGACAAAGTGGAGAAATCAAGAATTTTGTCTCTGGACGTTTTGTTGCCGCACAGGGAAAAAGGACATTAAAGTTCTCCAAAATATATTTCGGAGTTTTTTCTCTACTTTGATGGATAGTTCACTCTTTTTGTGTGTTACGATGAAATGCATGGACGTTGTCACTTACTAAAAGCAGAAAAATACTGGCGTTTAAATCTGCTTACTAAAGCGCTCGAAAATAGAACGGGATTTTTTAAAAAAAATCTATGGTGTTCATTCATTGTTTTCGTTATTTTCATCGTCTTTGAAACCACCGAAAAAGACCTACTTTTGACTTTCACAATATATTTTTCGCATTTTACCCAAGTTTATATGTTTACAAAAATGGAGCAGCCGTTTTATCACGACGAGTCGTTTATTCCGGCTTACGGCCACCCCGACACTTCCCTGCACGAATTCAAGCTACATAAGCAACACATGAGTCTCAACGCGGCCGAACCGTATCGGAGCCTGAAGTCCCAGCTGCGAGCCGAAGCTGATTTCTTCCAGCCGGCCAATCAAGACGTCGGATCGCTAAAACTGGCTTCCCCTGAGCTGGAGAGACTGATCATCCAAAACAGTAATGGCGTTATAACCACCACACCCACGCCGGGTCAGTATTTCTACAGCTGCGGCATCACCGAGGAGCAGGAGGGCTTCGCGGATGGGTTCGTGAAGGCTCTGGACGAGCTGCACAAGATGAACCATATACCCCCGCCCAATGTATCCATTGGAGCCGGTGGTGTGACGACGTGCACGGCGGCGGCCTCCGGCTTCGGCTCCTCCCTGCCTGCCGAACCTCCTGTTTACACAACACTGAACGCGTACGCTTCCAACACTAACCTCACGTCCGGATCCGACTACCCTACAGCCACCATCAGCTACTTGCCGCAGCAGCAGGCAGCGACGGCCCATCACTTTCAGCACCCGTTAACCGGAGCAGGATTACACACACAGCGCCTGGTCGCCCCGAAAGAAGAGCCGCAGACTGTCCCCGACATGCAGAGCAGTGACAGCTCACCGCCGGTGTCGCCCATCAACATGGAAAACCAAGAGCGCATTAAGGCGGAACGGAAGCGGCAGAGGAACCGACTGGCTGCCACCAAGTGCCGCCGGCGCAAACTGGAGCGCATCGCTCGCCTGGAGGATAAGGTGAAGATCCTGAAGTCGGACAATGCGGGCCTGTCCAGCACCGCGTCGGTGCTCAGGGAGCAAGTGGCGCAGCTCAAACAGAAAGTCATGACACATGTCAACAGTGGCTGTCAGCTCATGCTAACCAGCAAGATGGATACGTTTTAAACCCAGAGACTACTTTTAAAGTGCAAACACTGGACATTTGCTTTAGATGTATGTTGTTGTTTTCTTGTATAAGAAATCTGAAAGCAGTGGATCGCCGATTATTACTCTCTAGATATATGTGTACTATAATTATAGTTTTAAATAATTAAAATGTGCAGCGACACCGATGACCGGAGAAGGCTGGAATAAATTATTCGACTAATCCCGGTTGTGTTTATAAGTTAAGTTGTTTGTTTAAGGAGGGAGGGATGGGTGTATTTTTAAATATGCCTTTGTTACAACTCTGTTATTTCGTTCATGGCAGCATTCCCAAAACCATGTAAATTATTCTGTGTCAGGTTGATCCAGACAAATCCCTATGAAGTCAGTTGTTTACGATTTTTATCTGTGTACAATATATTTAAGTAAAATACCCTTTAAAATGACGTAATGTTTGTGAATTTATACATTTATCATAAGTTAAAATAACATTGTGACGATCAAAGTTTCCCATATCTATGTGTGTAGAGGAAATCACACCTAACATAAGGCCTACTGTATAGTCTTCCATTCTAGTGTGGTGTTGATATAAACTTCAAAATTAACAATATGCACACATCTATGGCGTGTCCGTACAAATTAACATGGACAGATTTAGAAGCAAGCAAGTCTCAAAAGCGAAAGCGTCGGGGTCTTTTTCTGCTGACGTATAGGAAAATGTCCATATATGGTCAATTTGGGTGTTTAATACGTCAAAAGGGGCTAGCTTACCGGAAACCTCCGCCCAGGTTGCCAGTTAAAAAGGATTTTAATGTGTTTGCTTTATTTCCTAGTAGTATTGTAAGCGAAATGTTACAAAAAGAAATAAAATACACACACACACACGAAAGGACGGGGAGTTTCCCAAGTTGTACACAGCTGTTTATATCGCCCTGTCCCCAAAACAACTGCAAAAAAGTTCTCACAGATACACGGCCGAGATAAAAAAAATAAATAAAAGGTGAAACAGTGAAGTATCGGGTTTTACACTTTGCAAAAGGTTGAAATTATTTTGGTCCTTACTGATTAAAGTTTTAATTGAAATAAAAAGAAAATCAAAAAGTAACTGATGTACACACTGTTACGTTAATACTACAGAAAACCACATCTCAATCATCCTTGCATTAAAATGACATTCAATCCTGCAAAATTAATTGAACCTCCTTTAAAACATTTTCTTACATATGTTTACAGACATATTATCAAATGAAGTGCTTATATATAGGCATATTTTGGTATTGAGATTATTTATTTGCCATGAGACGGAACGAACCATTTTTAGCACGTACATGTCAGCACCAAATGGGCCCATGGCAGGGGGTGGTGCAAAACAACATTTGGTGTTTCAAACGTGGTTCAGGCAATTGTGTCGCTATTCATCACATAACTGGAAATAAAGACGGAAGTGACGTGCGCTCGAGGAATGCTGGGGGTGGGGTTTTTTTTATTTAAAAATGTATTTTGACGGGCAGGCTGCCGGCGGGGCAGGTTGAGAGTGGGCGTCCTGCACGTGTACGCGCACCCATTGGTAACATTCGGGCCCGGACTGGCCAGAGCGCGCGCTTCCGGGGGCTGCATCATCCTAAAAGAATGCACATGTCCTCCCCCCATGTGGAGGAGCGGCTCATCGGTCCCTCAGCGAGTCACGTTTAGTTAATTTCCCGCTTAACATACATTTAATACACGGTTAAAGCTTTATTTCGAAAAGCTCTAATTAGCTGTTTGATTATTCTGTGGGCTATTGCACGTAATATCTAATTAAGTTACCTGGTGATTAGTAAATGATGCAGAGCTCTCCTTAGCAAAGATGAATACATCTTGCTACTTGACAGCCAGTGACCAGATGGTCCACTGAATAATCCAGCCATTAATTGGTTACAAGTAGAATTAGGCACTTAGCATGGAAATAAAACATCCAACCTCCTTTAAAGCTTCTGGTCTCCATACATCCAGAACATTCTCCACATTAGCATTTTGAGGGTGTCATTATGTTCCATTAACACCTTTTTTTCTATTTTCCAGAGGCCTTTTTGTATCCAACATCATTTCATCACATATAAATGTATTCTACTTTTGTTCATTGTTCAAAAATGACTGGAATTTCCATTAGATTGTCTTTGGACACCAAGCAAGGACATGGCAAAGAGCAGGAATTTGAGGTTTTAGTTGGCGGTCAGTCATGCCGTACACGCAAACCAGCCTTGTCCTTAATATAATTCTCTCGTATTTGACTCTGATCTACACGTGGTTCTTTATTTTCAGGTATTTTCTGTTCCTTTTTGCACTCGCCACCTACACCAGATTCAGGAACAGCTGGCATCGGCTTACGGAACGAACGCGGTACCTACAAAACCTCGTGGAGCAACCCGACAAAAACACATGCACAGCCCACATGGAAAAGAATCAACAGCGGTAACAGCACATCTGAGACGCAATAATTTTCCTAGTCGCCTGTCACTGTTCCCCAGGCCTCACCTCCAGCTACATCTCAATACAGTAACATGAAACCAACAGGACAATTATATTTAAAAACTGCACAGATTCTAGGTCATGGGTAGGCAACCCTGATCCTGTAGAGCTGGTTCCCAACAGGTTTTCCATCCTGAGCTACTATCTGCCTGAGATCAGGTGCGGGTCATCAGGGACCAGGTAGGATGGGAAAACCTGCTGGATACGAGCACTGCAGGATCAGGGTCGCCTGCTCATGTTCTAAGTAGACCAGGAACATCTAAATTCGCAGCAGCCAAAACTGGCTGCTCCCTGTCTTTTTTCTACTGGGAACCTTTTATTCACATATCGAGTTAAGACACATGGAACACCAAGCGTTACGGAGTGCAAAAATTCCTTCAGACTGACTCTAGGTCCCACTGGACGAATCGGAGCCGAGTTGTAAGTCACCGGACGTGTGGGAAGACGACTGTGGTTTTTGCAATATTTAATGGAAACTACTATCCCAAAGAAAAGCTATAAATAGCATCATGCAACAATTTTTGTATATTTTTTTTGGCTCATGGACTACATGACAATCGCAGAATGTTATGTCCAGTATTATT
>JAODJX010000048.1:2830580-2846897 GCA_026776945.1 Isichthys henryi | reverse complement strand
CCTGTTTTCTCACCCTGTGCTATAATAACAGTAACCAATCGCATCACCTGTTTTCTCACCCTGTGCTATAATAACAGCAACCAATCACATCACCTGTTTTTTCACCCTGTGGTATAATAGCAGCAGCCAATCACATCACCAGTTTTCTCACCCTGTGCTATAATAGCAGCAGCCAATCACATCACCTGTTTTCTCACCCTGTGCTATAATTGCAGCAGCCAATCACATCACCTTAAATGTGTCAGATTCACAACTTAAATAAACTACTAATTAACCCAGAGTGAGAGTTAGTTTAAGTCCTTCCCTTCACTCTTGTCATTTACTCCAGTCCTGACCTACTATATTTGTTTAGTACTAACTGAGTTACTACTAACTATTTGTGCCCCTCCCACCATCTTCTTCACAGCAAGTACCTTCTGCCTTGAGTTCATCGCATCACACTGCAGTGGAGCTTTGAAAACAGATAAAAATGAAGCAGGCAGAATTAAAAAGGGAGATTGATTCCTGCAGTGGTGACAGGTTGTTGATGTCATTGTCAGTTTACATGGTTCTTCTGTTTTCGGGTTTATAAACACCCCTTACTGACCCCGTACCCACACGCAGGCACTCGCAGGCAGCGAGTCAAATTCAGAACGAGGAAAGGCACAGTGGTTTACAGAGAAAACAGCCAAATAAGTTAACACCTAGGAAGAAAGATGATGCATGAGGACTAGAGGATTGTGGGTAGAAGGTAGCTAGCAGCACAAGAACCATGGGTGTTAGTGCGCGTTCTTCTAAAGGGGCCAAAGTGACAGTGCAAAAATATGTCTGGGGGGTGCAGGTGTACAGCAGCATGGAGCACCTGTCACAGTTGGAGCCAAAGCTGACCACAGTGACCAGGCGGGAACGCAAGGGACCCCAGGAGGACCGGCGGCCCAAGAGAGAGAGCCTGGGCAGCCTTAGCGCCCTGGGATTGCGTGACCGCAGCTGGAGGGTGGGCTCTCCCGACATGTGAGTACGGTGTCCCCATGGCAACACATGGTGCTTATACTCCTGTTAGCTCCCCTTCTGAGGAAGATGTGACTTATGATCAGTAACACTTTACCTGAGGGGGCACAAATAATATAGTATTATACCATTACTTATGTATTAATTAACCACAAACTAAGTATTAGTTACTGATCTCATGTTCATTTGACATTAATGAATTGCAACATCTTTTATCTGAAGCAGTTACTATATTTGTTACTATATCTGTTAATTCTGTAAACGTTCATGAATTACTGAAGGAGCAAGTCATGAATAACACAAATAAAATACTGATCTTGTGTTTGTTCATCATTATTGCATCGTGACGCATCTTTTTTCTCAAGTACCTACTATATTTGTTTAGTACTAACTGAGTTACTACTAACTATTTGTGCCCCTCAAGTAATATGTTACCCTATTATCCATCCATCCATCCATCTTCCAAGCACTCGTCCAGTACAGGGTCATGGGTGAGGTGACCTACAGGCCTTTTCCTTCAGGCAGATGACAGAAGATATCGTAAATTGCTGTCGGTGGTGCTTCTAAGTAGCGATGGCCAAATGAAGCTTCATGAACCAATTGCTGTATCTTCTGACACCACTAGATGATGCTCTCTATTAAAAAAATGGCTCAATTCATGCCTCAACACAAACCAAGAGTGCCATCTAGTGGGAATCAGAAATATGGAGAATGGTTCACGAAGCTTCATTTGGTTGTCACTGCTTCTAAGTCAACAGCTGAGAAATTGAAGGAGATTTGGCAGCCGAAGGTAACAGGAAACAATTAACAAACTTGTGCAAATGTTGCGAATAACGTATGAGAGACTGAGGCTGTCACTGCTGTTATTTCCGTTATAGATTGTCCATCCATCCATCCATCCATTTTCTACCCGCTTATCTTGGTTAGCGTTGCAGGGACTGTTTTTCATATGTGTATATATATGTGGTTTATTATATGCATGATGTCCTGTAACACTTGTGTCCCGGATTATCAGGAAGCGCCTATCCTGCTCCGAGCTGTCCTACATGGAGAGTGACTCCAGCCCTCCGCTTGGCGCCCGCCGCCGCTTCTCGGCCCTCATGGACACACACCGCCTGTCCTCACCACTGGAGGGTGACCCTGAGCAACAGCCTCGCCAGCATCCAGTTAAGACCAGGGGAAAGTCCTTCGAGGGAGTAGTGGCCACCTTCACCGCTCAGGCCGAACAGAGTGCCCCCCTAAAGGAGGACGTCGGGGGTGCCGTGGGAGGTGAGAGCTCTGGGGAGGAAGAGGAAAGAAGGTGGAGAGGAAGAGAAGAAGCTGTGGGGAACAGTTTATTGCACACAACAAAGACAACAAAACCAAATAGCTTTATAAATTATAATGCAAGTGAGACAATTAGCCTCTTGCTGGGGTTCAAGAAAGATAATGAAAGTTTCATGTTATGTCTGTTTTATTATCCATGGCCTCCTGGTTTTCTAGACATTATGAGGACAGCTGGAGAATCGGCAGGTCCGGCAGTCGCTACTGCGGCTGCGGGGGGCCCCAGGGACCTTGTCCTGCGTCACACGCGGCAGCCGCTGCTGGGAGATGGCGAGAGGCAGGGCCAGCGGGCCGGGGGCAAGGTTATCAAGTCAGCCTCGGCCACAGCCCTGTCTGTCATCATCCCCTCAGGTAGGGTCCACACAGAAAGTCAGGCTCCCAGGGGGCTTCACAGACACAGGCACACAGGAAATGATGCAGCCAGTAGCCCAGCCCGTTTGCCTGAATTTTCTGTTTGTGGTTTATTTGCTCCTTACTTTTGTTCCTCCCTCAGTGGAGCCACATGGAACATCCCCACTGGCCAGTCCCATGTCCCCTCGCTCACTCTCCTCCAACCCGTCATCGCGGGACTCCTCCCCCAGCCGCGACTGCTGCCCCGCTGTCAGCGCGCCGCGTTCACCCATCACCATCCACCGCTCGGGCAAGAAGTACGGCTTCACGCTGCGCGCCATCCGCGTCTACATGGGTGACAGCGACGTCTACAGCGTGCACCACATGGTCTGGGTGAGAGTTGGGCCGCCTCCGGGACTCGCAGATACGCCTCTGCGTTTATATTAATGCTGGAACACCAGCGCTAAATAAGCAGGATGCTGCTCAGCGTTTTTGCGGATCTGTGGCCATGTACAGAAAGTTGTTGGTTCAAGTCTCATAGTTGGCAGAGTATCACCGCTGGACCCTTAACCTCAGCTGCTAGTGGGGTGCTGGCTGACCTGCTCTATGACCCACAAAAAGTGACACAATATGTGCCGTGCACCAGTGTGCAGGTCATGCAGGTATTTGTTTTAGCAGTCAACTAGTTCATTTAAAGCCATTGTTTGGATTATTTAATTCCCCAGTTTCAAAGAATAAATGAATTCACTTCAATTTATTTATGTATAGTGCAGTTTCCCTTAAAGCACTTAATAAAAGGTCTAAAAAAACAGCATCACTAACTGACATAGAACAGTGTAGGATAACAATAGTAAACAGGAGTCATTCATTCCGGGGCCAGAACTCCGTATTTTTATATAGAAGGGAAAATCCTGGGGGGTCCAAGGTCAACTGACTGCTCTGCCGCCACCAGGAATACTAAAAATAAAGGTGTGTGTGTGTGTCCGTCCGAGCAGGTATACCTTACCTTATGGGGACACAACGTGATGAATACCCATTTTTTTCCCTGGTCCCCATAAGGGAAAACTCAGTTTAATAAAAATCGGTGACTGCAATGAAAAAACTAAAACTGCAAAAACTCTTGTATTTTGCTTGGTTACTTATGGTTATGGTTAGGGCAGGGTGGGTGTTAGTGTTAGAATAGTTAGTGTTAGCATTTTTCCCATAGAAATGAAAGAGCGGTCCCCACAAAGATATGATTACAGGTGTGTGTGTGTGTGTGTGTGTGTGTGTGTGTGCGCAGTCCTCTACCATGCCATCTGTATCATCATCCCATCTGTAGATCAGCTCCTTCGTTCACACTTCTTTAGCCCTCTGCTTACCAGAAGCCCTCGCTGCACTCCGCTCTGTCCAGTGGGTCACCTTACTTTATAAAGCAGTTCCAAAGTAACCTGTACTACTCTGGTCTTCGAGTAGCACTTGTGTGTCCATTTTAGTCTGAGCCGACACTGAGGAGGAGTTTCTTTGCCCAATAACAGCATGTGGAAGATAGTGGCCCCGCCCAGGAGGCGGGCCTCTGTGCCGGTGACCTCATCACGCATGTGAACGGCGAGTCGGTCCACGGATTGGTCCACACAGAAGTCGTAGAGCTCATTTTGAAGGTATGGGAGGGTTAGGGTCTTGTTTTGTTTTTTTTTTAAGCGAGCTCAGCTGTTCAAGCCTGTAGTAAATGCCGCTTCTCCTCAGAGCGGGAACAAGGTGATGGTTACCACCACACCCTTTGAGAACACCTCCATCAAGATAGGACCCGCCCGCAGATCCAGCTACAAGTCCAAGATGGCGCGATGCAGCAAGAGAGCCACATCCAAGGAGGGGCAGGAGAGGTGAGAGCCAGCTGTGGCACAGCCTTCGAATCCCGTCCGTGCTCCTTTCAGTCAGTCTGATCTTCATCCACCTGCTCCATCGCCCTCCTCTTTCTCGCCCCATTTTCCCCATAGTAAAAAGCGCAGCTCTCTGTTCCGGAAGATCACCAAGCAGGCCAACCTGCTGCACACCAGCCACAGTCTGTCTTCCCTCAACCGCTCCTTGTCCTCCAGTGACAGCCTCCCCGGCTCGCCCACGCATGGCCTGTCTGCCCGCTCGCCCACTCAGAGCTTCCGCTCCACCCCTGACTCCGCCTACCTAGGTGAGGCCGTCCCCCTCTGCCTCAGGCCCCAACACCTGATTGGTCACGCATTTCTTCTTACTGTTCGACTTTAATGTTCTCTTTTGTGCTGTGTTTTTGGTGCGAATGTCTGCGTGTACCCTGCCATGGGTTGGCACCCCCTCCTGCATTATTTCCTGCCTTACGCCCATAGGTTCTAGGACAACTCTAAACCCCCACAATCCTGCACAGGACAAGTGGTTACAGAAGATGGATGGATGGATGGATATTAAATGCAGCAAATTGCAGTAGCAGTAGCACAGTGCCTTCACGCACTGTTAAAAGTAACAACAAAAAACAAGTCCAACAAAAGGAAAAAAATGTTTTTAATAATATGCTCTGCAACCTAATGACCCACTTTTCCATGACTACCCACCAGTTGACAGTTTTCCACACTATACTTGTTTGCCACTGAAATCAATACAGAATGGCCTCCTTCACTCCGCCTGTCTCCCTCCTCCTCCTAGGCACCTCCTCCCAGAGCAGCTCCCCGTCCTCCAGCACGCCCAACTCTCCAGCGGCGTCCCAGCACGCACGGCCCAGCTCGCTGCACGGCCTTTCGCCCAAGCTGCACCGGCAGTACCGCTCAGCCCGCTGCAAGTCCGCCGGCAACATCCCACTGTCGCCACTGGCTCACACACCCTCACCCACAGCCTGCTCGCCACCACCACCACTGCCCGGCCACTTGGTGGGCAGCTCCAACACCACACAGGCCTTCCCGGCCAAGCTGCACTCCTCACCTCCGGTGGCCCGTCCGCGGCCCAGGAGTGCCGAGCCGCCCCGCTCCCCACTGTTGAAGCGTGTTCAGTCTGCCGAGAAAGTAGCCCCGCCCTTACCCTGCTGCCAGGATAAGAAACTGGGCGGGGCCACAGGAATGGGTGGACGCAAGCACGGCCTGGAGTCCCTTCACCCGGAGCACCGCAAGGAGCCCTTTCACAGTGAGCTGCCCCTGCAGAGCCTGCTGGAGACGGAGGCTGAGGGTCCTGCCACCTCCACCCCAGGTCTGACCACCCAGAAGGTAGCCCCTCCCAAGCCCATGCGGAAATTAGGGAGGCAGGAGTCACCTTTGAGCCACGAAGTCCTGCTGGCAGAGATGGAGAGATTGAGAAAAGAACCAGAGGGGCGCACCAAGACAGAGCCAGAAAAACTCACTGAGGGGGTTCAGCTCGCCCAGGCCCTGCCTGGCTGTATGCCCCCAGTGACAGCAGAGTCCCTGACTGGCCAAACAGTGCTCCCCCTAGTGGTGTGTCAGAGATCCACCCCTGTCAGTAAGCCTGTGGACCTGAACCTTCCAGTCTCAAACACTTCAGAGAAGCTTGTGGCACCCGGCCTGGTCCAGAGTGTGGCCACCTTAGACCACAAGCAGTGGGACCGACTACAGGAGACCCTCCCAGCCTGCAAGCCAGGCAAGACGGAGGAGCAGAAAGAGACAAAGCAGAGGGCTGGCAGATTGCAGGGGGATGCAGCCAGGAAAGGAGGTCCTGGTGACAGTAGAGAGTCAGATATGACAGGGCCGGTCTCCACAACAGACAGGGCTGAAGCCAGACTGGCGGAGAGCACTAAAAATGAAAACCTACATGTCAGTAACTCTAATGCAGAAACCAGGGTTAAAAGCGCCACCCATGTAGCCTCTGGTCCAGCTGTAGCTCCATGCTCGTCTCCTGCACTGGCGTCAGCCGAGCTGAACATGGACAAGGACTCCGGCCCAGTTCCAGTGGTGACAGAGGAGCGCAATATGTCTTCCTGCCCCTCCCAGCCTGTCTCCCCCTGTGCCAAGGCCAGCTCTGCAATCCACACAACCAGCATGGTAAAAACTGTGCTGGAGCCTGGCACTCAGGAGGCAGCCCGGGGAATAGAGAGCCCTAAGGCGTTGGGCAGGAGCAGGGCCAGCCCTGCAGGTAAGGCAGGGGATTCCTCTGAGGGTCCGCTGGCTGATCCTGCAATGATGGCAGGCCCAGGTGGCGCCGCTCAGCGTCTCCAACACTAACCACAGCTCCTCTAAGCTGCACCTGTGAGTGCCAGCAGATTGGCCAAGGGCTTCGAGGGCGGGGTTAGGGGCGTGGTTTACTGAGAACCAATCACAGAACAGCACAATTTCAAACCCTTAAACATTCCAGTCAAGGGGGAAAAAATGTAACTTAACAATAAAATGCAAAGTGTAAATAAATGTATATCGAAACAAGTAGCCAAAACCCAATTGTCAAGGTGCTTCTTAATACTGCGTCATTCACACCATTACGTAGACCTATGATGCAGACAAATATGAAAGCTGCTGGTTGGCGGCAAAACCTTCTGTTTCTGCTTCTAGTTATAGCCAAATTCTAGCAGAGAATCAAAGTGTCTGTGGAACTGGCGAGTGACCCATTTTTGGAAGGTCAGAATCTGATTGGTGGAAAGCTTCCCATGTAACCTCTGCCTGTCGCTTTTGACTGACTGAAGGTCATAGTTCATATAGCAGGCAGGGCAGTGTTGCAGTGGTGTTGCCTAGTGGTGTATTAGAGTATGCTTACAGGGTTGGGCTTGCACTAGGGCCCTAGGAGGTCGCAACCTGTGGACATATTGGTTTAACTCTTGGACGACAGTGGATAATTAATCACTACTTTACATATCAGTCATTTTGGCTTAATCTGCTATATTTTCTTTAGAAAAAAGAAATGCCACATAACTATTCCTAATTCCAAAGTTCAAAGCGTATGACAGAAATGTCAGGGATACTAGCGTGAAATCTGCGTAGAGTTTTAAAAAAGATCGACTCAAAGCTGTTAATAAAGTATTTGACCTTCATAGAGTTTTGTTCTGGTATGTGATTCACTTCAAACTTTTCTGTAGATGTGAGACATTTTAACTCCAGAATTTGGGTGACCGTGTGTCTCCAAGGGCTAAATCTGGATTCGTGCAAATAAAGAACGTGGTTTGGTGGAAGTTACGGTGGAGGTTACAGTGAAGGTTACAGAAAGGAAATGTCAACCCCTTTCTCCTTTGTGTATGTTACAGTAATGAATTACTACTATGAATCTTTGTATAATGAACTATACATACAATGAAAGCGTTGAACGTCTGTAGGCTTTGAAATGGAGTTGCTTGAAATTCTAGAAAAGGTGAACATGTGAATATCTTTGACAGGACAAGCACCAAAAATAAGTCTGTAAGAGAACATGGTCTCACATAGCTTTGTTATTAGAATTCGCTCTAACCATTGTGTGCAAAAACAAAAGAAATACTGACTGGCTTAAAACTGTTTTTGTCCTCAGTTGTATGCAAAACACTTTCCATATATGAGATGTCTGAAATTTAGTGTCAGTGTTTTAGTCAAGTGCTGTTTACAAGATGCGTAATAATATGCAAAGGTCTTTTGACTAGTTAGCTTCAGGTTATTTTTTCCTGTGGTAAATGTTGGCCTTTTCCGTTGCTTATCTATGACTTACTGCCCTCTAGTGGTAAATAACGCCCTTTAAAACAAAGCGTGTCCTTTGGATAGACCTGTCATTACTGCATCACACATAGCAGAGTCGAGAGCTGAAGACTTGTGCTCAGAGCACGTCAGTGCGTTTCGTTCACTGTGTTTATGATTTCTCATAGCTGCTTTCTGGTTTTATTTTCATAAGGCAGCAACTTCACAGATTGAAAAAAAAAACATATTATAATGCTGTAAAAATAGATTAAATTCTTATTTATTTTTTATCGATGGGTCATGAATATTAGTGTGATATTGGTGAACTGAAACTGTGGTTGTCCTGAGTAGAGCAGGTAATACACTGTCCTGTGGAGAGGGACGAAATGCTTCTCTTTACCGCTAAAACTGTGTAGCTCACATTTGTAAGCAGCTCGAAGCCTCATAATTGTGATGTGCGTCTGTTTTTTATTTTAAAAGGTTTTAAATGCACTTTATCTGACACACTCATGTATTTATCTTTATGAAGTCTGGGGCATTTTTTCTCACTGTATCTATCGCTGCAGTACCGGGGAAAGACTGCCATTTCTGGTTTTCCGTCTACGTTTTTGCGTGCTGTGGGTGGCGTTTTCCCACCGGCTGTCTCAGTAGAATCATTTTACGCTTGTATGTTTTCATGGCACTGTTATTGTGCTTTATTGTGAATACGATACAGAGTGTTCATTATGTGCAGTAAAATGTAATAAAAATTGGATAAAATGACAGAAACCTGTGTCATTTCTCCATATTCATACATCAGTCACTACGGTATTGAGCCACTTATGATTTTAAGATTCATAAATAGCTACATTTGATATTCGTTAATTTATACAACTCTTGCTTTAACATGCCAAACAAAATTTTGTTCTGTGTTTGAGAGATTTGTGAAACTGAGCTGAACGCATAGAACAGTTAAAAATAATAGGGTTATTTCTGTTGCATGAAGAAGAACATTATCCTGGAAAAAGTAAAGGTTGCAGGGACGGTGATTGGAAAACTGACAGGCGCAACAAAAGAGTAATTGATCAGGAATTTAGCTTTATTGCCTGACCATTTTATTTTGAGTAAAATATGCGATTCTTGGATGCACTCCGGCTCATCTTGGTAAAGCATTGACCTGTACTTGTTGGACTTACTGGTTAGGAGGAGGCTGCGCTCTATGTGAGTCGTGATAGGGAGTGCTTCAGAGCAATTCCAATATACCCAGACACCAGCTGGCCAATCAAAGAAACTAGGGAAACTTGAGAACCATGCCAAATTCAAACCAATTGCTTTTCAGGTTGTATGACCCTGTTGTGTTATGTGACTTATGGAGTAAAAAGAAAAAATATGCAATTTCTGTGATATAATAGTATATATTTTTTCTTGCTGTATGTATTGCATTAAAGGAATGTGGATAGATCAGACAAAGAGTAGCTAAAGGCATCTTTATGCCAAGAAATGCGTGCAGGTTAATTTGTGGGAATAGACCTCATGTCGTGGCCGTATTGCTGGAAATACAAGTTGGAGTGGTACTGGAGCTCAGGAAGTACTAGCCACACACAGATCTGCTCTGGAGCAGTGAGATTTCGCCGCAGTTCATAACCCAGGATGGTGGTGGAGTCAGACTGCCTGGGGCGGATCAGATCATCCAACTCCATTGGAAACACCCTTTGCCTTGGCAGACACCTCCTCTCAATTCCCTCCACCACCTGCCGTAGAACTCCCACCTCCCTCTGAAGCCTTTCAGCACTGTACTTCTCCACCTTTTCCCAAAGGACCTGCAAGAAAAAGTCATAGAGAAGCACATCCAAGGTGTTCCAGGAGCGAATCTGGACCTTAGTCTCAGCACTCAGGGGCACGATGTCACGTGCTGCTCGGAGATTGAGGTGCACATATGCTAGGTCTTCCAGCTCCACCTGCAACAGCTCCTTGAGGAGGACGAGCGACTCGTCAAAGTGCTCTGCCACCATAACCAGCAGGAAGGTCTCAGCTAAGTGTGCCAAGTCCTGGACCCAGGAGATGTTCCTCCCCTGACTGATAAGACCCAAATCAAATGTCATGGGGTTCCTTGCCAGGCCATTCAGAGGTTCTGAAGAGTCTCAGTGGGATTTTGGAGCCTCCAGGAAAACTGAGAGTGTGGGCGTCTCGTCAGATGTGGTCGTTTCTCCGGCAAGTCTAAAGGCAGGCACTGTGGACATGTAGCAACTGAAGATCGACTCGAAAGTGTGCACAGGGTCACGTATCAAAGTCAGGCAGATGGTATTTGGGGACATAACTTTCTGCAGCTGTTCTATATCCAGATGCATTTGATTTCAGAGGATGTCATACTGTGTGGAACCTTCCAGTGGCTGGTCGGCAAAATGGTCCCCACATGGAGAGAAGAATCCATACTGAGGAGTGATCCTACCCAAGCTCAGCACAGTGTTGGTTCTAACTGAGATTATGATTGATGAATTGGTTCTGTTTCCCTTTGCTAATTCTGTTACAATTGCAGTTACCTTATGTCACGTAACTATATGCATACGAATTTTTGTTAAACTGTAGCGTCATGCTTGCATCAGTTCCTGTCCCTCTGAATGTGCAGAACCTGCACGATCCCTCCGTGTTTGTGCGAGTTTCCTCCCTAGCGTCTCTCTGGGCAGGACCGGCCATGTGTTACAGAAGGTACATTGGCAGACTTTGTCTTTGGACAATAAATTGCCAGTGATGCTAATTGTACTCATTAAATCATTATTATTGGAGCAGTGTGGTGGTGCAGTGCTGCGCTGTCTCCTCACTCGTTTGGGACCAAGGTTCGAGTCTGCGCCATGGCTCCGGGGTTTGCATGTTCTCCCTGTGTGCCCTGCGATGGGTTGGTACCCCATATGGATTATTCCCTACCTTGTGCCCATAGGCTTCAGACCCCCCTCCCCCCCCCCCATCACCCTGAATAGGACAAGTTGTCACAGAAAATGGATGGAAATCATTAGTATATCATTATCCCCCCCCCCCAATGTTAAATTCCTTAATAACCAAGGAACATCTTGAGAACTTGAACTTTTGCCAGCAGCTGAAAGTCCTACACGATCTGCAGGTGTGAGTTCAGTGCGATACCTCTGTGGATAGCTGAACTTGTACCAGTAGTATGGGAAGGCAAAGATGGTATTCTCTGCGAAACAAAATGCTCTGCGCGGTGCTGCTGTCCGTCTTGATGAAGGCCATCGGCGGGGGGTGTCCCCTGGAGTTGGGCGCAGCCTGACCGCAAGGCCCCCCCCCATCCTCTGTCAGTAGGGGCCATGTGGGTTACACCGTGCGGCCTGTGAGAAATCCATCCCACCCCAAGTGCTGCATGTCTGACCCTGTGTTAAAAACGGGGGCAGTCAGCAGGAAATAAAAAGGGCCGAAACTGAGGAAATGTTCACAAAAAGAGAACTATTTGGGACTTGGGCTAATCGCGTCTGTCGCTCTGAGGCAGCTGAAGCCAAAGCTTAAGCCACATAAACAAAATGGCACTTTCTTTGTGTGACTATAATCAGCTAATTCAACGACTGACAATGTCTTACATTCCAATAACAAATTCCGAACTACAAATTGTCTGGAAATACTTGTTTAGGTTTTGCTTACTTCCTTGCTTCTGATAAGCTGAATATTAAGAGAATGGAGGCTGGTACCTTACCTTGGAGACAGAGGATAGCAGGAACCCCAGAGTATGAACATTAGTGTTACTGCAAAGATGCTAGGAACATCGTCACACGGTGTCTCCAGAACAGAACATAGAACCAGCGGAGAATCAAGCTTTAAGAATTTATAACCTCATCTCACCTCCTTAATCTGGCTCAAAAAAGACTCTGGCTGCAGTTGCAGTATCTCTGGCTCGTCGTTTGAAAGTAGAGGACAGTTCTGTGCCTCATTCTACATGTGAATATCTGTGAGCTTCCATTACCTTCTGTACTATGTATGAGTCAGATGATTTGTGACAATGATGTCGAAAATATGAAAACAAAGTATTTTTATTAGTTACACTTTTAACACAAAGATTTATTTTGGGACACTTTAGTACAAATGGTGCTAAATATTTCAGGAACAATATTAAAAAAGTAATATTTTACATATATATTTAAAATATCTAAAATTAGTATATGTTTGCATTTGGTTCGGCCTTTCAAAACAACCATAACATTAAACTTTCGATTTGTGATATTCATCAAGAAAAACTTGGGTGGGTAAAATAAAATTACACTACAACTTCTGTATATTTTTTCAATCTAAGAGGTCGTTGTTAAAAAACGTCACAGATGCGCGGAAACTGATCCGCCCCACAAATAACGATCGGCGACCTAAGGCAGCTGCCACGCAAAAATGATACGAGGAATTTATTCATAGGCTATAAACTAGGCATCCCATTGGCTAAATGGCCGCCCATACAGAATGAGGCGAACATGCTGATTGACGGAAGGGTAAACAATAATGTGCCCCATCCCGACCAAAAGGAGGAAGTAGGTCTGAGAATCAGTGACTCCACTGAACGAACAACAACAAACAAAATACGTTTTATTTTTTACAGCCACATACATTTTATGTGCTCAACTCTATGTATCCCCAATTTAGTGGTGTTATTATGTCTTAGGTTTCTCTTCGACAGAATGGTGCAAACCGCAAAGTATGGCAATGTCAGAAGGCACCGCGAGATAAACTCCCGGCACGGCTAGCGGAGCGCAAGCGAAATTATACCTGTGCGTAATTAAATACGTTTACTGGACCTTAATGCAGGTGTTCGCAAGGACCGAAAAGCAAACATACGGTCGCCTTGGCGACCGTGTTACAATATCGCTTTTCCTTTCGAATAACCGCTCAGTGCTCCCATCCCCCACGGCCGCACTTCGCCCGCATTCCTCCCCTGCAGTGGGGCCTCGGTCGCGCATGCGCTGTGACTCGCCGGCCGGCCGCCGTGCAGCGCCGGCGTGCTGAAGGGGGGCGCTGTATCCTCTCTGCCGCTGTAGTCGCTGGCGGAGCCGAGCAGCGCTCCGGCGATACAATCTGCCGAAAGCAGGAGCAGGAGGGGGGGTGGTGGTGAGAGGCAAAAAAACGCGAGCTGCTTGAGTCGCCCTTTGTTTCTGGCTAGCTCTAGACTGCAAGGGGGAGATACCGGTGAAAGGAAAATTTACTGTCGGTAAGTTACCCGAAAACGTTTTAGCGCGTCTCCCAGGTGCTTTACCGAAGAGTTTAGCGTCTTTTTGTTGCTGTAGTCCTCTCTAATGGTTTGATCTGCCTTTTTTCGCCGAGCGGCAAGAGAACCGACATTACGGGCAGCTCCACTAGTTTGTGCGGCGGCCGGGGCGCAATGAATGAATTATTCTTTTTGGGAATGTAACGGGAGCGGGGGACCGAGCCAAGGGTACGGGACGCGCGTTGGATCAATCAGCTGAGCGGCGAAATCATACTTTTTTAACTCCTTGGGCTTCACAGTTGAAGCCCGATCGCGGGGAAGCCGGAGTCCTTCTCTCTGTAATGGAGGAAAACAGCATGGCCGGCTTGCTTCATAGGCACCTCTTTGTGTTTTTTCTCCCGTTTTCCCCTTTTCTTTTAATTTTTATTAATTAAGTTGAATATGGTGCGACCGGACCATGCTGTCTGCTGATCGAAGAGCGGCGGCGTTACTGTTTCGCCCCGGACGGGAAATGATTTGGAAATGAATTTAACTTTAAAAAGCATTTGCGGGGAGCGATCTAAGAGGGCTGCATTGTGTTCTGGCTGGACGGCTAACCTAATAATCATCATTAAACAGAAAATGTCACAAAGTCAAGGCGAAATAAAACAGTTTCTGAGAAAGTAAATAATTTTGTATGTGTTTAGCTTATAGTAATGTAATAATAGATTCCTATAGTTTAATCAACTTGTTTCCTCCATCATATATAACCTAGAGCGCCCCAGTTTTTTTTTTTTTTATCCCGGCTTTGTTTAAAAACCAAAATATTAAACATTAGCATTGACGTATGTAGCTGTTATTGGTTTAGCCTTCTCAATTAATCTTATATATTTTTTTCTGGACAATTTTGTCGTATTTTTTATTGTTGTTATTTTGCTGTCTTAAGGTTATCTAGTTGCCATTAGCTTGGAAAGTGGTTTGTAGTCGGTCACATTTCTACCCGACAAATAATTTGTCGTATTTTGCGTTATAAGAAGAAAATTATAATGTTTGGTGTTTTTTTTTATCCTTGCTTCGAAGCTATATTGATGTAGATATAAAACAAGTAAAATTTGTTGGGTCGGTTAAAGCAGAAGCTTTATAAATTGCCGTTCGGCGAATGGATGGAGTCTCCGGGATGCTGAACCCTCTTGTCTCGAGAGCGCATGACTTGGGTACCACCCGAAAGTGAACGATAAGATAATTATTTTTATTGTAATAATCAGTAGGCGCGTCACATTCAGTTAAAGTAGCTTATCTACATGTTAGTACTTTTTGCCTGTTTTTTTTTTTTTTATAACTTTTTTCCAGTATTTTGAGAGAGGATTCTTGGGATATGACTTTTGAGCTGTTCACTTTTTAATATTGATTTTGATCAGGACTTAAATTGTATGGAAAATCTCTCATGTAGCCAAAGAGAGCTATTCCACAGTGTCTTATTTTCTTTCTGCTGAATGTAAATATGCGTGAATTGCCCTTCCTGCTGCGTGGCAGGACACAACTCCCCTGTGCCGGCCACCTCCCTGCCCTCTTTCCCGGCCGTTCCCCTGCGCTGCGTTCTGAGGTTTCATGCCACCTGCAGTCCACCTGCTCAGGACTGGCTCACCTGCTCCGTTTAATATCCTCCTTTTGTTTTTGAACTCTGCTTCTGATGTCATCCTGCCGTCCGTATTTCTCCAAAAACCCCTTTGTAGTCTGGGCCCCTGGTTTGTAGTGTGATCTGCAAAGGCGGCTCTGTGCTGAGCCGATGAGTCAGTCTGCAGTGACGTTGGCATTCACTGCCTTAACGAGTCCTTTAATCCACACAGAAACATCATTCAGTTACATAGTTTGGTTCCTACTGCTTACTTGCAGCTGTCTTCATTTCACAATACCTGCGTGACAAATTTACTGCTGTCAATTTTATGGCTCCTAATTCTCTCCAACTTCAATGTTCATTCTGTCCTGTATATTATGCAGTATATTCACAGCTATCTATATACACACCATGTGTATAATAAGGGACCTGCAATAGTATGATGTGTGCTCAGTTGGTTACTTTAGACAGATGTGCTAAATGACAGTATCTCTGGGTAAGAGTTTAGGGAATAAATGAGTAAAAACATATTTGTGTCGAAGATCATGTGGGTTTAATGGTGCCGACTCCTGGGTACTGAGGCAGGTTGCTGCATGTTAGAATGGCTGGAGCGCGACCTGCTGTGATGTGGCTGCTTCTGTGAATGGCGCTATTGGTTATAATGTGAATGGGACTCTGGACCCCCTGAAAGTAAGCAGTTAGCCTTTTAGCTGAGGTGTTATTAGTCTGACCTCCAGTCTCTCTCTCTCTTTCCCTCCCCCCCAAGCAGTGTCCGTTGAGAAATGTCCACTCCGGACCCCTCTATGGGAGGGACTCCTCGGCCAGGTCCCTCCCCAGGTCCTGGACCCTCCCCGGGGGCCATGCTGGGTCCCAGCCCGGGCCCCTCTCCTGGATCTACCCACAGCATGATGGGACCCAGTCCTGGACCTCCTTCCTCAGGTCACCCCCTCCCACCTCAGGGACCCACGGGGTATCCCCCAGACAGCATGCACCCCATGCACAAAGTAAGTCATGGTAACGGCTATCAGCATCAGAACCACCTTTAAAATCAGCGTCATAGTAATTGATTGTTGTGGCTTTTTGGAGGCAGTTATACTGACTCCATGTCCAGATATGGTGCCTTTCTCCTGTTACCGTAGTATGGTTTTTTTCCAATCCAGCCCATGGGGACCCACATACGGTCCACGTTTTTGTTCACTCCCTGCCAGACGGTCCACGTTTTTGTTCGCTCCCTGCCAGACGGTCCACGTTTTTGTTCGCTCCCTGCCTGCCAGACGGTCCACGTTTTTGTTCGCTCCCTGCCTGCCAGACGGTCCACGTTTTTGTTCGCTCCCTGCCTGCCA
>JAODJX010000048.1:2808962-2830480 GCA_026776945.1 Isichthys henryi | reverse complement strand
GCGGTCCACGTTTTTGTTCGCTCCCAGCTCCTGGTCCAAAAATGTGGACCGTCTGGCTGGAAGCTGGGTTGGAGCAAAAACATGGACCGTCTGTGGGTCCCCGAGGACCGGGTTGGGATACATTGTCTCAGCGTGCTGGTTCAGCCTCCGCTGCATCTCCTTGGTGTCTCTGTTTTACTGCATGCTGATGTCGGCGCTCAGTCACTGACTGCCATCTTGTCTTCCACCAGCCAATGGAGGGGATGCTGGAGAAGGGCATGCCTGACGACCCCCGCTATGGCCAGATGAAAGGAATGGGCATGCGGCCGGGGGGGCACAGTGGCATGGGGCCCCCGCCCAGCCCCATGGACCAACACTCCCAGGGTATGTAGGGCTGACACTCTAGGTCTGTGGCGATGGTTGGGGGGGGTAAGAGAGTGGTAGGTGGTGAGGTCATAATAAGGTCCTGGCCCCCGCCCTCTACTGATCAGGGTGTCTGTTTAGCAGCCATGCAGGGCTCGCTGCTTGTCTTCTACGCGTCGCCTGCTTCCTCAGTCCTGCTGTGATGGCTGAAATCCCCCCAGATGTTGCCAGTCTGTCTTTCATTGGCATTTCTCAGGTGGCGTCTTGCAGCTGGAGTAGTCGCCTCCCCTTTCCTATTAGAGGAACAATGAAACGTTCTAGAAAATGTCCATTAATCGGGGAGTGACAAAGAGCACCTGATGGCTGTGTGGCTGAGGGACGCGTTTGTGTTCCTTTGTTTACTTCGAGGGGCTGAGATCGGTGGCTGCGCTGGGTGTCTGACTCATTGTACTTCTCTAGGTAGCGATTTCGTTTTCATACCTGCCCCCCCCCCACCCCATGTTGACACATCCTGCATGCTCGTATTTCTATAATTCCATTTGTGCTGTAATACTCGAGCACTGGCTGGCAGATGGGCCTGTATTGTTTTTGTACATGTAGGTTGGTGTTATGGCTCGGGTTTCTTCATGAATGAATGCCAGTTTTAGCTGTGATGTTGGTGACCGGCTGGATGTTGTCCTCCTTTTAACTCCCTTACATGGAGTTACTGATTTACTGACTGTTTAAAAAAAAAAAAAGGCTTTTAATAAAGTAAAGACAGAGGCTTTTTTTTTTTTTTTAAATTGACGGCTAATCATACACCTATACGCATATATTTAAATTGCTTCAACTAGTTGTAACATTTTACGGTTATTTAGTAACGAGTTGGCTTCTTCTCCCAGGTTACCCATCTCCCCTGGGGGGTTCCGAGCACGCTCCCAGCCCCGTTCCAGCCAACGGCCCTCCCTCTGGCCCAATGATGCCCTCTGGTCCCGGTGGGGTGCCCCTCGACGGCGGCGATCCCCAGTCTCTGGGCCCGCAGGCACGCGTTGCGGTTCAGAGTGGCGCCAACGCCGGGCCGGTTCCGGCGGGCGCGGGGGCAGCAGGGACCGGAGGTGCTGCCGGGCCCACACCCTTCAACCAGAACCAGCTACACCAACTGCGGGCCCAGATCATGGCTTATAAAATGCTGGCCCGCGGGCAGCCCCTGCCGGACCACCTGCAGATGGCAGTGCAGGGCAAGCGGCCCATGCCGGGCATGCAGCAACCCCCCATGGCTAACATGGCACCGGCCCCGGGTCCCGGGACAGGTCCTGTATCCGGACCAGGACCGGCACCTTCCAACTACAACAGACCTCACGGTGAGCTCACTGTCGGCATGTGCAGGTGCTGCCAGCCGCCAAGGTTCTCACACCGACTGCTATTAGTATTTGCACGAAAATCATTCATTTCGAATAGTTAAAGATAAAAGCCATTCCAGGGTTATAGTGCCCTCTGTTGGTCAGCTTCTTTAAAATAGCTGGATTATAATAAGTTTTATTGTCCTAATTTCTGAAGGTATACATGCATTCATAATGGTTCCTGCTGATTTTTATAAATGTAGATGAAATGTAAATAAAATTCATTTCTCATATTTTCTAAACCTGCTGTATGTTCTAGCTGTATGTTCTAGCTGTATGTTCTAGCTCACCTTGTTCTCTTGACACTCTGGCTTTATTGCTTTGTAAGCTGGTGGCTTGGGTTGTCTTTGGCAGGTATGGTGGGACCCAATATGCCACCCCCAGGACCATCCGGCGTACCCCCAGGCATGCAGGGACAGGCATCCAATGGCCCCCCAAAAACCTGGCCTGAAGGTATGGTGCAGGGGGAATGTGTAGGACGTCTGTACTTCACTGATTTGCCGCTCAACTTCCAAGTGGTTCTTTATGGGGGTGAGGTGGGATGGGGGGCTGGCTTTAATGGAAGACTAGGAGTCTGGTCCTGAGGGACCCTCGGCCCACGTGTTTTTTAGCTGGGAGGGAGCAAAATCATGGACTGTCTGCAGGTCCCTGAGAATCAGATTGGTGAACTCTTGGTTAAAGGATTAAACTGCTGCTTCCCATGCCCTGCCCACTCTTAAAAGGACCAATGGTGAATGCAGCCGCCCCGTCTAGCACCCCCCAGAAGCTGGTGCCCCCGCAGCCAACGGGCCGGCCCTCTCCAGCACCCCCCTCCATGCCACCAGCCGCCTCGCCTGTCATGCCACCGCAGACGCAGTCCCCTGGACAGCCCACTCAGCCCACACCCATGGTGCTGCACCAGAAACAGAACCGCATCACGCCCATTCAGAAGCCCCGGGGGCTGGACCCCGTCGAAATCCTGCAGGAGCGCGAGTATAGGTACTGGACCCCCCCCAAAACTTCTTGTTGCCATTCTCATATGGTCACACCGTAGCAGGCTTGCTGATAAAGGGGTGGGGAGAAAGGGAAGGTCTTTCAGGGGCCTGGACACTAGGGGGCGCCCATGAGTATTTGCTCCTATGTAGTGTTCGGTGATGGCATATGCTTGCTCCCCCCTTGTTGATTTTGAGGTTGACTGACTTTTCTGTGAGACTCATGCCTGAATGTGTTGCATACCTTTGCATGACTTGCATACCTTTTGAGGTCTGTGGTCCTCTTTGTCCTCTTGCTGCCTGTGAGGTAGCCTCCCATTTTCTGTCCAATAAGCAGCCACCTTCTGTACCATGTGGTCCCTCCAGGCTCCAGGCACGTATCGCCCACCGCATCCTGGAGTTGGAGAACCTCCCCGGCTCGCTTCCGGGCGACCTGCGGACCAAGGCCAACATAGAGCTCAAGGCCCTCCGGCTGCTCAACTTCCAGAGACAGGTAGGGCCCGGAACCAGCTGCCCACATGGATGTCAGTTCAGTTTCTTGATGGAAATGCGTCAGATATGGTGAAAAGAGGAAGCTGCCATGGAGTGACGTCTCATCCCACAGCTGCGTCAGGAGGTGGTGGTGTGCATGCGCCGTGACACGGCTCTGGAAACGGCCCTCAACGCCAAGGCCTACAAGCGCAGCAAGCGGCAGTCCCTGCGGGAGGCGCGCATCACCGAGAAACTGGAGAAGCAGCAGAAGATCGAGCAGGAGCGCAAACGGCGTCAGAAGCACCAGGTATGAGGAGTGGAGTCTCGTTATGTAAGCATAAATGATGCTCATTTAGAGTGCATTCGGGTCTGGACTTGTGAAGTAGGAAACCCAGTGTCAGCCTTGGATTTCTTCATTGGCGTTGTCCTCTTTGGACATATTTCATCCATGTAAAAATAAATAAATAACAATGTGCATTACCATGGAGATGGATCGACAGCCTGAACTATGAAATCGGTTCTTATTTAGAGCTTGCATTCCGCTTCTAGGAATACCTCAACAGCATCCTTCAGCATGCCAAGGACTTCAAGGAGTACCACCGGTCCAACACGGGCAAGATCCAAAAGCTGACCAAGGCTGTGGCCACCTACCATGCCAACACGGAGCGTGAGCAGAAGAAGGAGAATGAGCGTATTGAGAAGGAGAGGATGAGGAGGCTGATGGTGAGGAGGTCCATGAGGGCTCATGAAGGGCTGATGTTTGACGTAAGGGGTGGTGAAATGAACATGTGTGAACAAACACCTTAACCCTGCCCAGGCTGAAGATGAGGAGGGTTATAGGAAGCTGATCGACCAGAAAAAAGATAAGCGCCTGGCCTACCTGCTGCAGCAGACGGACGAGTATGTGGCCAACCTCACGGAGCTGGTGAGGGCCCACAAGGCCGTGCAGGCACTCAAGGAGAGGAAGAAGAAGAAGAGGAGGAAGAAGGTCTGTAATCGAGGGGTGTGCGGGTCCTACAAGTCGTTCTGCTTGTTAACTTTGTTTTACAAGTATGTTTTGAGAAGGCGTTCAGTTGTTCTGCTAGGAAATACCAGATCAGTGCTGCATTCTGGGTAGGAAGCCTTTTGTGTAAATGGGACAGACGGTGCTCCTCCTTCTGGATAAGGTTTGTCTCCATGCATTGGGAGGACTTTATTTCTCATTCTTGAACCTAACCAGCAAGGTTTGCTGTCTTGACAGAAGCTTGAGAACTCGGAGGGCCAGGCAGCAGCTCTGGGACCTGATGGCGAGGTGAGTGCACAGGATCTGGGGCCTAGTTTGGCTTTTGGTCTCCTTAGGGTCAGAGGCTTTAATATTGGAATTGTTGGTAGATGGGCTTTAATTGTTTATATGCAAGAGACACACCAAAAAATTGGCCTTATTTGTACCATGTTTGGTCCATGTTTTGTGTGAGGTTGCACCTGTTTCTGCCTTAAAACATTAGTGTTATTTATCCTGTAGATGTGGCTTTTAATGGTCAAGTACAGTGTTTCCAAATCCAGTTCTTGGGGACCCATAGTCGGTCTGTGTTTTTATTACCTTCAAGCTCCCTGTCAGACAGGCCTCTGGGAGCAAAACTGTGGACTGTGGGTCCCTGAGGAGCAGATTGGGGAAACGCCAGTCTAGTCTCTTGATCCAAACTCCCAGCTAAGCTGTTGGTTTTTCTACTGGCCCTACAGCCTCTGGATGAGACCAGCCAGATGAGTGACCTGCCTGTCAAGGTCATCCACGTGGACAGTGGCAAGATCCTGACGGGGGTGGACGCCCCTAAGGCTGGCCAGCTGGAAGCCTGGCTGGAGATGAACCCTGGGTGAGTGGTCTCAGCTGGCCGAGTGGATGCTTCTCGCTGCCAGATGGTCAGAAGTCAGGCCTGCGGCACCCAGCTTCTGTTCCTGCTAGCCGTTGCTGCGTTCTCAGCTGCCGTGGAACATTTTCATTTTACTTGTGTTCCCTTTTTGTTTAATTTGCACCTAAATCCTGCCGTTCTCCTATAGGTACGAGGTGGCCCCCCGGTCCGACAGTGAGGACAGCGGCTCAGATGATGACGAGGTGTTGTGTTGTTCTGCTCGGACTCTCTGCCCCTGCATTGTCTTTCAGCAAGTTTCTGATAGACATTAACACTTGATTGTCTCGCCACGATCATGTTCTTGCATTTTGGTTCGTAGTATTTTGCCTCAAACTGAGAACCAGTCCACTAGCCTAGAGCTATACATCAAAACCCAAGTTTGGGCAGCGTGTGGCTGACAGCTAAGTCTGTGTCAGTGATCGGAAGGTTACCAGTTCAAGCCCGGCCTTGGCACATCCTTGATCAAGGCCTTTAACCAGCAGCTCCCTGGGTGCTGCTACGGGTGGCTGCCCTTCAGTCAGCTTGCTCTCACCTACAGAGAGCAAGATGAGAATTTCCTCACGGGGATCAATAAGGCATAATAATTTAATTTCTAGATTAGTGTGATGGCCTGTTTAAGATGTCTCAGCTCCTCATTCTTGGTCCCTCCTATAATGAGGATGTCTTCTGTACATACAGCAGCAATGATCACTAGGCCTTCTGTGAATTCATTGGTTGTTGCTCCTTGTTCTTGGTTTTTATTGGTTGATTACTTAAAATGACTGTGATTGCCTCTCTTTGGGGATTGTTTGACAGCTGTCATTTCCCTACCTATAGGAAGATGACGAGGATCTACATCAGCCGTCACAAGCCCCAGTGGAGGAGAAGAAGAAGATTCCAGATCCAGATAGTGAAGACGTATCAGAAGTTGATGCTCGCCACATTATTGAGTAAGGGTACCTCTTGCTGGATGGGGTAGACTCTTGTTTTCGAGTTCCTCAACATAAACGCTGTGTTGCTGTATTTAGCATGTGAATATGCCTTGGCGGACTTGAGTGGGCTATAGATGGCTGCCTAACCCTAAAACACTGCCCTTCCATACTCTTCTGCGATAGTCACGCCAAGCAGGACGTCGACGATGAGTACAGTGGAGCGGCCTTCGCCCGCAGCCTGCAGTCCTACTACGCGGTAGCCCATGCCGTCACGGAGAAGGTGGACCGTCAGTCCTCCCTCCTGGTGAACGGGCAGCTGAAGCAGTACCAGGTAGGAGCTTCTGCACACCTACATGCTTAACCTTGGGCTGCCCTGCTCGCACTCTCCTGTATCTCATTCAGACCAATTTAGGGGCTGTTTTTAGTCTGACTTGTAGGATTTTTAAGTGGATATTTGCTTCAGAAACTACACTATGTTCCACGGTTTCTATAAGAGTCTTCAGTTGTGTAATATCTGGCGTACGGTTCCTTTGAGAACATCAGCCATGATTGTGATGGCGGAGGACGTGTAGAATGACTGCTGGTCAGTCCCGCCTGAGTCTCACGAGTCGTTCCTTTCGATATCCCTCAGATCAAGGGCTTGGAGTGGCTGGTTTCCCTGTACAACAACAACTTGAACGGCATCCTGGCAGACGAGATGGGCCTAGGAAAGACCATTCAGACCATTGCACTCATCACCTACCTCATGGAATACAAGCGCATCAACGGTCCCTTCCTCATCATCGTGCCGCTCTCGTGAGTGACCCAGGACCGGAACCGTCTCTGCTCTGCTCAGCTTGATTTTTAGTCATATCGCCAAAGACAAACATTCCTCGGTGTCTTTTTGGTCCACAGAAGCATTTTGATATGGGTGGTGATTAATCCTGAATGGGCTTATTGTTCCTTACAGGACCCTTTCCAACTGGGTCTATGAGTTTGACAAGTGGGCACCCTCTGTGGTGAAAGTATCTTACAAGGTACGTGTGAAGCTCCTTAGAAGCCTGTTGATGTCGGCTGGTGACAACTGAGCAGCAGCAGGTGGGTCCGTTTAGCAAAGAAGGACTGTGAGATCTCACGGCTGCATCCGTCCCCCTTATCCAGGGCTCCCCGGTCGCGAGGCGAGCCTTTGTACCCCAACTGCGAAGTGGCAAGTTCAATGTACTTCTCACCACCTATGAGTACATCATCAAGGACAAGCAGGTGTTGGCTAAGGTAAGATGGCAACCATCAGGTGTGACTGTCTGAAGTAGACGGCTATCTTATCTTAATGGATAACTAGCTGCTAATGGGTGCCGCTACTTTTATTTTATGTTGTAATGCAGTTAAGTCTTCTGGTGTCACCTTCAGATCCGCTGGAAGTACATGATTGTGGATGAAGGCCACCGTATGAAGAACCACCACTGCAAACTGACACAGGTGTTAAATACACACTACCTGGCTCCACGGCGCCTCCTGCTGACAGGCACACCTCTGCAGAACAAACTGCCTGAGCTCTGGGCCCTGCTCAACTTCCTGCTGCCCACCATCTTCAAGAGCTGCAGCACCTTTGAGCAGTGGTTCAACGCGCCATTCGCCATGACTGGGGAGAAGGTAAGGGGCACGTCTGAGTAAGACAGGGGTAGCTCAAGGCGCGTGGGGAACGGATGAGTCTGTGAACTGTGGGTTTCCGCACAGGTGGACCTGAATGAGGAGGAGACCATCCTGATCATCCGGCGTCTCCACAAGGTCCTCAGACCGTTCCTGCTCCGCCGGCTCAAGAAGGAGGTGGAGGCACAACTGCCTGAGAAGGTGCTGAGATACTTTGTGCACACGCGCGCACACATACACGCACACACGCATGTGCACGTCAGTACACAAACATCCCCGAAACCTGAGAGATGCACACTCATACGTCAGCCAACCTGCAGTGAAAACAGTGAACTGGGTGATTGTACCAAAACAAAATATATTTTTTTTTAAAAATGGTGATAAAAGTGAGTTATCAAAAAGGTGGCGACGACAAAGGGTGGCGATCAGATTAATTCTCCCTTCATATCTTCTCCACGGCATGTTGTCATTTTCTCTCTCTGGGCCCATGACAACACATGAAATACACATCTGATAGCTCGAGATGACGGCATGGGCTAAAAACTACACAAGTCACCGACAAACCATGAGACTCGACACCTTGGGCAGTGACACCATTGTGTGGATACTGAAGCTGAGGTTAGGTTGCTAGGAGAATGAATGGGTTTTAGCGACGGCCCAGACGCGCATGCTGGGCTTGAACGCTGGTGTCTCTTCCTGTCGGCCCCAAGGTGGAGTATGTGATCAAGTGCGACATGTCGGCACTGCAGAGAGTGCTCTACCGGCACATGCAGGCCAAGGGAGTCCTGCTCACCGACGGATCGGAGAAAGACAAGAAGGTACGTTGGGTGTCCTTGGCAGCGTTAGGGTCACAAGCCACAGTGGAGAGTCCCCAGACATCTTCATGTGCCTGTCTCACTCCAACCAGGGTAAAGGTGGCACCAAGACCTTGATGAACACCATCATGCAGCTGCGGAAGATCTGCAACCACCCGTACATGTTCCAGCACATTGAGGTAAGCGCACCTAGCGTGTATGCTAGGCTAAGCTATGCCTTAGTCTGCCTGTAGTTTGTGTTCGCATTTATGAAGGGTTAAGGGTCTGCCTGTATGCCTCCTGTTTCATGGCCTGTAATGTGTACGCTGAAGCTGAATGCTGTGGTATTCCTTTCTCAGGAGTCGTTCTCCGAGCACTTAGGATTCAGCGGAGGGATAGTGCAAGGGTAAGTGTCCCATTTCAAGTCTGGTATAAACCTTCTGTTGTGAGCCTTACCCCTGAACTCTGATCCCTATGCCCTACCCCCCCAGGCAGGACTTGTACCGCGCCTCCGGGAAGTTCGAGCTGCTGGACCGCATCCTGCCCAAGCTCCGGGTCACGAACCACAAAGTGCTGCTCTTCTGTCAGATGACCTCTCTCATGACCATCATGGAAGACTACTTCGCCTACCGCAACTTCAAGTACCTGCGTCTTGACGGTGAGCTGATGGCTGGGCCGGGCTGTGTCAGAATGATCTAGTCAGACCAGAAGCTGTGATTTCGAGTGTAATTTCGAGATCGTGAAGATGGTTTGATTGAAGATGGTCCTTCCTCTCACGTTAGACCATGTCCCATACCTGTCCCCGCCCCCAGGTACCACCAAGGCAGAGGATCGTGGCATGCTACTGAAAACCTTCAATGATCCCTCCTCCCAGTACTTTGTGTTCCTGCTGAGCACCAGGGCTGGTGGCCTGGGCCTGAACCTGCAGTCGGCCGACACTGTGGTCATCTTCGATAGCGACTGGAACCCCCACCAGGTAGCCGGCCCACCCATCTCTCTCTGCCTGCTGTCATGTCATGGTGATCAGAACAGCGGGAGGGTCTGGTTGAGTCTCCCAGATCTTCGGCTGTTTCTCTGAATGCGCTCACCCAGAGAGCGTTCACCTTACACTTGGTGCAAAGGTGTATTTTGTGCAGCTTTTCCGTAAGAGACCCGTCTCCCTCACTTTCTCCCCACAGGACCTGCAGGCCCAGGACCGCGCCCACCGTATCGGGCAGCAGAACGAGGTGCGTGTCCTCCGCCTCTGCACCGTCAACAGCGTGGAGGAGAAGATCCTGGCAGCCGCCAAGTACAAGCTCAACGTGGACCAGAAGGTCATCCAGGCCGGCATGTTCGACCAGAAGTCGTCCAGCCACGAACGACGCGCCTTCCTGCAGGCCATTCTGGAGCACGAGGAGCAAGATGAGGTTGGTATGGAAATCTGGGGTGTAGTTGCATGTGCATGGACCTCCAAACAGCACCTTCATGAAGATCAAGTGCCCTTTTATCCCACGTTAATCTCCCTTCGCCTTTTTGCTTCTTGGTCTTTTAAAATGACTGCCTAACAAATTCTGGTGGTCAGCTAGTGCTTCTGTTAACCTGGTGCTTATTGGAGGGGCGTGGCACTCACCTGACCCCTGACCTGTGCATAGGAGGAGGACGAGGTGCCAGACGATGAGACCGTTAACCAGATGATCGCCAGGAGCGAGGAAGAGTTCGACCACTTCATGGTGAGGCTGGCCGCCGATCTCCGGCGCCGACCGGTTCTGTCCCGCGTAGGACTTCGCCTGCTGACGCTGTACCATCCTGTCCGCGCAGCGCATGGACCTGGACCGCCGCCGGGAGGAGGCGCGCAACCCCAAGCGTAAGCCACGCCTCATGGAGGAGGACGAGCTGCCCACCTGGATCATGAAGGACGATGCCGAGGTGGAGCGGCTCACCTGTGAGGAGGAGGAGGAGAAGATGTTCGGCCGCGGCTCCCGCCAGCGCAAGGAGGTGGACTACAGCGACTCGCTCACTGAGAAGCAGTGGCTTAAGGTCAGGGTTCAAGGGTCTTGGTTCAGCGCTCAACTCACGGCATTATCTTTGTTTTTTTAAATCTACATTACTTTGCCTGTGAGTAGCAGACCTCGCTCACCTTTGCCCCTGAGTAGCAGATATGTTTCTTGTCTTGCCAGGCTATCGAGGAGGGCACACTGGAGGAGATCGAAGAAGAGGTCCGGCATAAGAAAACCACCCGCAAGCGTAAGAGAGAGCGGGACCTGGACCTGCCGGGCCCGGCCACACCCAGTGCCAGCGGCGCACGCAGCCGCGACAAGGATGATGACATCAAGAAGCAGAAGAAGCGTGGGCGCCCCCCTGCCGAGAAGCTGTCACCCAACCCCCCCTCGCTGACCAAAAAGATGAGAAAGATAGTGGATGCAGTCATCAAGTACAAGGACAGGTGTGATATTTCAGTGACCTTCCCAAGCTTATTATAAAATATGCTGCTGTTTCAATGTACAGTGAATGGGTACGAACGGGTTTCACTCCTAATGGGCACCGCTCTTTGTAACCGGGACCCCTTTCCTGCCCCCTCCCTTACCCGACAGCAACGGCCGGCAGCTGAGCGAGGTCTTCATCCAGTTGCCGTCCCGCAAGGAGCTGCCCGAGTACTACGAGCTCATCCGCAAGCCCGTCGACTTCCGCAAAATCAAGGTGGGCGGGGCTTCTCTCAGCTTCCTTTCAGCTCAGATTTCATTATCCAGGGCAGTGCTTCCCAATCCGTCCCTCGGGGACCCATAGCCGGCCCACATTCTTGCTCTCTCCCAGCTCCCGTTAGGGACAAAAATGTCGACTGACTGTGGGTCCCCAAGAACTGGATTGGGGAAAACTGATCCAGGGTATCGATGTCTGATTGCAAAAGTGTTTCGTCCCTCTAAATGGGGCCTAGTTAGATTTGCTTGGAGAGGATGGAGGTTCTGGGTCTTTAAACTTTTTTTGTGGGCTGAAATTGAGTCGGTGAATCTTTTTTGTTTCTAAGAACCCGCTCTTCAGCTGGTGGGTTCACTCCTCACTTTGTGATGTCGCTGTTGGCCCTTGATCTGCTCCTCACACTGCTCTGATCTCCCAGGAGAGAATCCGGAGCCACAAGTACCGCAGCCTTAATGACCTAGAGAAGGACGTGATGCTGCTGTGTCAGAACGCACAGACCTTCAACCTGGAGGGCTCACTGGTGGGTGTCTGAAGCGACCTCAGCCCTTTCTGATCTCACCCCCTTTCCCCCAGTCCAGTGTTCCACATGGATTTAACGTCACCTTTCTCTCCTGCTCCTTACGCTCCTCAGATCTATGAGGATTCCATCGTTCTGCAGTCGGTCTTCACCAGCGTGCGGCAGAAGATTGAGAAAGAAGAGGACACCGAGGGAGACGACAGCGAGGAAGAGGAGGAGGAGGTGGACGAAGGGTCCGAGTCGGAGTGTGAGTGTCTTTCATGGTGTCCTCGGTACCCACCGTCTTTAGTGCCTGACCCGAGATGCTGGCACTAGCTCTAGGCCAAGGCCCGTCTTATCATAATTGCCTGTGCTTCTGGACCTCCAGCCCGCTCGGTGAAGGTGAAGATCAAGCTGGGCCGCAAGGAGAAGGGGCTGGAGCGAGGCAAAGGCCGGAGGCGGCTGGGCCGGGGCCCCCGAGCCAAGCCCGTGGTGAGCGACGACGACAGCGAAGAGGAACAGGAGGAGGTGGGTGCCCCCCTAGCTGGGCCGCTTGCTCGCTCTGGACTGGTGTGTCGCCAGACTCGCCTTGTATCGCTCCCCAACGCAGGCTCATCGTCCCTGACATATTACCATGACCGATTATCCTGGCACTAGGCTTGTGAGCCTTGGTGCTATTAGCAGAGCTTTTATGCCCGCCTTTCAGTACAGCTTCAGCACTTGATTGGATGTTTTGCGATGCAGTGTGGTTGTCATTGGCGAGTGAGTGATGTGTACGGCGTCCTGATTGGTCAGAAGTGAATCTATTTCCTGGGTAGTTTGCTTTTTATGGGTGATGTTTCAGAAACTTTGGTGCGGTTCAGGGTGAACGTTTTTGTGTCTAGATGGATTCCTGCATGTGTAGTGGTATAAGAAGTGACTTAATTTACTTTATGGTACACGATGCACCAATATAAAATCGTTAAATAAGACCGGTACTTACTGATGCGCAAGACTGAATCTATTAGCCATTAACTACCGCTGTCATGATCAAAACTGACAGCCTTTGCTGTGTTTATCAGCATGAATGATAATTTAGTCTGACTAGTTTTACCTGTGCATGAGAACTGAATCGTTCATTGTCCATTGTGAGGTGACTGACTTGCCCGCCTTTTTGCTTGGGTGGTCTTGCCCCTCCCATCTCATCTTTCAGGAGCGTTCAGGAGCTAGCGGCAGTGAGGAGGACTGAGCCACACCGAAATGGACCAATTTCCCCCACGGGGTCCCAACGGCCGGAGCATATATTTTATTTAGCAGAATCACAATGGGGTACTTTTGTGGGCAGGGGAGCGGGTAGTTGTGCCTAGACAAGCTGATTTTTTTGTGTGAAATGTTATTAAATGATGAAATAAAACTTTAAAAACGTACAAAAAAAAAATCCTACTTCCATATTTAAACAGCGATCTTGGTATAGACTGTAGGACTGTTAACGTCCCTCCACCTCTTCCCCCCCAGCGCTATGAAGTTTGAAAGGGCTTTTGCGGATGAATTGTGGACCACAGGGAGTTTACTTGACCTTTTTTTTTTTTATTTGTTGGATTTTCCGTTTGGTGGCAGATATGTGGAGTTGCTGTCCCAAAGACATGAATGCATGTGTGTCTGTAGAAGTGCACTCAGACGTCCCATCCGCCCTCTCTCACGGTTTAATTTAAAAATAAAAAAAAAAATGCATAAATGGATGTGGTCACCTTACATCTCACTCACGCCTTTTCATGCCTGGACTGGAGCAGGGGAGGCTGGGCTAGAACTTATTTTTGTGTCAGTATCACTGGATTTCAAAACCACAATAAAGACCATCTCACAAAGTCATCGTTTTCCTTTAATTAGGGTGCTGCTCTCTTCCTATTCTCCCTCCTTTCTTCAGGTCGTGCCTTTAATTCCATGCCCTTTGGTGTCATTTTTTGTAAAGTTATGATGTATACACGAATAAAGCTTATTTCCTATTGTTGTAACACGTCCCTGTACACTAGAGGGAGACCTTGTCTAAGTGAAGGATGCCTGTGTCACTGCTCACCTTTGGGAGCCAGATTAGCTTCTTTGATCCCATTTGGTATTTTACATCTCGCGGGTTTGTAGAAAATGTTCTGCAAAGTTCATCCAGATCTTCCTAAGACGGTGCAGAAATGAATTTTAAAGCTTTTTGTTGAGGTTTAATAATGTGCCTCATATTCATACAATTTCTTAAAATTACTGAAGTAACAGTGTGTTCAGTTACTAATGGGACCTGTTTACCCATCCCCCCCTCCTCTAAATAGAGCAGTGTAACCACGGAATGTTCTAGACTATACTGACCTTCAAGCCTGCTTGTTTGTCACAAATCTCTCTCACAAAAGCCCACTGAGCCTCTATATGTCCAGCATGGTTAAACATACAGTCTTCGTGCAACAGCACAGCGCTGTAAAAGAACAGGACGCCCTGCTGCATCGTAAACCATTAGCACGATGGCCGTGAGTGCCTTTAAGCAGGAAGTTCTGGTTCCTCGACCAGCACTAACTGGATAGTGGTTCTTGATCGTTATGGGTGTTATTGTTACGTGTGTTAATGACTCGTTACAGGCACTATGCCTATTTCCCCGTCTCCACAACCTGATTCTGAAGATGCATCGAAACCAAGTTTAAGAACAATGCCCCCCTTTGTCTCCTGTGCTGCTGTTTACATAGAGTGTGTCCTTCCTTTAGGGGTAAAATTGCTAATGCCTCTGTGAACCTATGCTGCTGGTGGGCTTTAACCCGTGTGAAGTCTGTTAGAACTTATACTAGTAGTACATCCACTACATATATATATATATAGCATGGTTCAAAAGATTTAGGCAGTCAAAGGTGGAAATCAGAATTTTTAAAGCTTAAATTTTAGGACATAAACAGTAACACAAACACTAAGAATTTCCTCTTTTCTCTTGTTGGGTGGTTAGAAGATGTACATGTATTTTTTAATTATTTGTAGAGTTTCAGTAGACAGTGATACAGAATACAGACACTAGGGAAACCAGATATGCAAGTTTTTTTTGTTGTTTCTTTGAGCTCAGAGGAGGAGGGGCCGCCCCTGTGGGCTGAGCGGGACCCAGTGCTGTGGAGCGAGAGTCTGCAGCGCCTGTTACCATACAGACAGCTTCAATGGAGTATCGAGGAGCCGCCCATTCATTCGCCTTTCTTGCGAAAGTCTGTGTGAGCGCTCAAAACACAAGAATGTTAAGAATGTAGTCTAACAGCCATTTCTACATGCTTTAGATGCCCAGAGATCTGCATTTGTTTCCACTTAAAATGTTGCACAGTCAAAAACGCAAAAAAAAAAAAAAACCCTTTTAAGAGATTTTATCTTTTACTGATTGACTGCAGTAAAAGATTTTGTCTCGTACAAGATGTGGATAAGATGTCCTGGCCTATGATGTCATGTGTGTCAGCTTCAGATTTTTCGATGTATGTGTTACAGGGTCACCTGTCCTGCCTGACATCTGATTGGACGTGTCGGGAGACCACCCAATTTCATTTTGTCTCAGATGGTACATGATGGAGGGCAATGTAACCGTCTAGGTTACCTATTGCATTTACCAGCTTTGCATGACACATGAATCGACAAAGGTCGACATTCCATCCATCCTTCTTTTAACCACTTCTCTTGGTCTGGGTTTGGGAGGGAAGATCTATAGACTTTCCCCGGCAATGCAGGGCACAAGACTGGGGCACCCCCTGGACAGGATGATGGTAAACATCAGAACAAATATAATGTGTGAACGGGTAGAGTAATAACTTTTGAATGAGTCCAAATGGCTGAGAGGTGGTTCTCAAGTCGGGAAAACACACACTGGTTTGCAATACATTATTCATGTCCATTATCCATCAGCAATAAGCAGTGAAAAATTTAAACCACATCCTTGGATGTATTTTCACATCTCATTTGATTAAATATGTATCTCTTGTACTTTTGCACTAACACTTCCTGGCGCTTGAGAGTATCTGCACAGGAACAGAGCCTGGGTAACAGTTTAACAAATATCTGTGGCCTTGTTTAAAGATTTGATATCATGGTGATACTTGTACTGGCATCCTGGTTCAAGGCTAGTGTTCTGCTCTTCGTTCTGTAAGTTTTTCCCCTCTGGTGGAAGACGTCGGTCTACATTAGCCTCTATGGATATTTAAAGGCAATCATTTTATAAGACTCATTAAGGTAACCTTGAATCTAGGTGTATAGTTTTACCCCTGATCAGTAAAAGTGAAAGAGAACATTAGAAGTAGGGAAGGACAGATTGATGTAATGTTTTACATGCAGGAAAGATTTCAATTCGGTTTTGTACGGCAGGCCTAACATGTCAGCCTTCTCGCAAAAGTAATGCGTATCACTGGACTTTACAATTTCAGTACATGCGTTTTATGTCGATCCTACGGTATTACATAACCAAACTGCAAATTTATAAATACATGTAACATTCATCGACGCATGCATGTCTGATATTGGAGTTTATTCCCATGGAAATGAAAAACAAGGATTTGAATCCCGATTTGCATCTAGTTCTGACCGCATGTAAGGTGTTGATTCAGTTACATAAGGGTGCCAGTAACTAACGCACTTACGTTATATGCAGTAACGTATAACTGTTGTTCTATTGTCTTTATGCTAGCGCTACTCTACCCTATTATGAAATAGTTACCACACGAAATCCAAATAATCAGAAGGGTAGATCTCCTCGGAAGTAGATGCCGTTACGAGAATGCGCTTTCCGTCACGATGAGGTCCCGTGTCATAAGGTAGGGCGGCACCATAGGGATCCCATCTACTCGCACGGGAGGGGATACGAGCCCCCATCATCTCAAAAATTTCCGAGGATATAGCGCACACTATGAAAGCGTTTTATCAAAGCATATTTGTGAAATACAAGACTTTGCAAAAATGTCTTTCCCAAAACGATGATTTTTGCTAGATACTGCACTTTATTCATGCTGTAGTCTACCCCCATCATAAATCATACAAATCCTTCGGTTATCATTCTGTTCCTTACTGGAATGGAAAGCTAGGCGGAGTTTCGGCATTGAAATGCATGTGTAATATCGTGCGCTCGTCAAACCCCGCCCTCGGCTGAGAGTAGTACCAGAGAAGGTCGCAGAAAGGCTGTGGCAGCGCATTTAAAATATCACACCACTCGCTGGACACGCCTCCCTCCCCGGCCAAGCTCAAATTGTCATATTCCCCCTTTCTTCTCTATTACACTTAGCATCCTCGTCCACGGTACAGGGACGCGTCACCCGTTTTCAGTGCCTTTGCATCATATAGCAAGTTTATCCTCCCTACGGGGCTGTAAAAGCTGCTATTGACTTGAAAAGTGAAATCTACAGCAGAGATGATGTTAACTGCACGTCTTGGAAAGAATGACCTGGTATTTTTATTGATCATACTGGTTTGCTGTGTCTTTCATACACGTAAGTTGATTCTTTATTTTTTACTTTTAAGATATTTGATTTGCCAGTTAAGCATGGATTTATTTCTATAACTGAGTTGAGATAAAATAACGGACCGCATAATATGTAGCGGCTTAGTGCTGGTCTTGGCATGACTGACTTCACTTTGCAACTTAAAAAGTTTTGTCTTACTGTATCTGTCACATTATAATGTCCATCGTTTGTCATATGCAATTTATTTTGAGCAATAGTTTTTTTTTTCTGAAATTACGTTTATATTCTAATATAATTTAATTTTTATTTTTAATTTAAAACACGTCAAAAACGGGCTTCACATGTTGGTAGTACATTGCCGATGTAGTGGGTTTTATTTATGATATGTCGCATTCATATAAGTTACTTTCTGTACAAATTAACTGAGCAGACAAGGGCAAAACTATGTGGGTATTTAAATAAATCAATAGTCAATGGTATTTTCCCTCAAGCGTTAAACAGGAATTTATTCGAAGATGTATCATTTGTAGTATAATTGTAAGAATGAGTGTAGGTGGCTTAAACATTCTTAAAATCACCGGTATGCATTTCAAGGGCCGTACGGTTCATTTTTTCTGAATGATTACGGGTTTTCCTGGGAGTAACGTGAGACGGGACAGCCAATCACAGAGAGGAGCGTACGTGACGTAGGCGGGGCCGGTGGCTGGCTGTCAGCCTGCTGTGGGCGCGCCCAGCTCTCGGTTATGTGGCCTGACGGGAATGTACGCGCAAAGTTCTGGAAATAGGAATCTCCCTATCTTACCGTGAGGCGTGCACTTATATCTGAACAGGGGGTTGATATTCGCGATATTCATGATTTTGGTGGTTGTAAATTTTGTTTTATTATTAATGCGTGTACTTAGCGTTCTGCCTTTTAACTGGAAGTGGTAAATATCGGGAGTGCGTGCAATTAACTGTGGTCTGGAAAGTAAACCTGCTATGACCTGAGCTTCTGCTATTCTGAAAAGCAGATGTGCTTTATTGGTCCCAAGGGGAAATTCGATTGTGTACAGAAGCAAAGAGAGATAACGTTTGCATACAGACACAAGGCAAAGTGTAAAGACATTATACATACTGCAATGATGTATTTGGTTGTATAGAAATACCTGTAATGTACATGTGGTAGCCAGATGCATTCATATAAGGTTTAATGGGTGATATTTCCCGTCTTTAAGTGATTGGGTGGTCATGTGATCCCCAGTAGCGCTTCTTAGGGGACCAGCAGAATTATTCATGACTCAACAGTGGCCGTTATTCACTGGTGAAATATCACGAGCGGCTTTTTGCACACCCCAAAAGACCGGAGCCCTGTGTTATCTGACCAGTCCAGGGCGTTGTTTAAATTGGACCCGCCCAAGCCACCCGTCTTACTGCTACTGAGTTACAGGTGCACTCCACTCCTCTGACTCACCCTCATTATTGATATAGCCTACGATGGAGCCATCTGAGAACTTCCCTAGGTAGCAAGGTGTTGTGTTGCAAGTCTATCATGTAGAGGGTGAACTGGAAGGGTGATCGGTTTTCCAGAGGTTCTACAGTGTTGCTCACCACCTTCTCAGGCCCAGTCCTCACAGATTGTCACCTGTTGGTCAGATAGTCCATGATCCAGAAGGGTACCGAGGCAGAAAGGTGTGGAGGAGCTGGCAAGTGAGAGTCACACCTGCTGGAGAACATGCAACAGAAGCTGCTTGTTACCCCCCTGGGTTGGAGATGGCTCATAGTTCACTGATGGATATGCAGTTGGAGACCTTCCCAGATGGATTGCATCACGGCCCCAAAGGCGTTTTCTCAATACCAGCGTAACTGACTTCTGAGCATCTAATGGCCAACGTAGGATTTATCTCACAAGGAGGGCATGAGACAATGGCTCTGATTCCTCTGCTCCACTTCTGCTGGTCAGACAAACCTCAAAATGTTATTTCCCATCTTGCATCTTCCCTCAGTAGGATAACACTTATTAGGTCCTTTTAAGGAGAATCTTAAACTTGTATTAAGCAGGGTGTGATTCTGCCGTACTTGCAGTGTTCTGTTTGCCTTGGGGCTGTACATGACTGCGGTGTCTTTCTTAATGTGTTTCATCACACCAAGTCTATTACAAAAATTTAACAAGCGACTGGTTACTTAATGAACGCAGAAAACTCATTAGCCGTGTCTCTGTTGAATTGGCTATTGTGGTTTAATTAGTCTGGGACTTTTCTACTACTGTCGGCATGGTTTTCTGATGATGCAGTGTTGCAAATAGTCAGATGCAAATGAAATGGCTTCACTCCAGCCTTTCTCGCTTCTCCTGCCGGCCGGTTTCAGGACTTTAAAGACGCATATGAATGAACGATGAGGTCATCTCGATGAGTGCAGTGTTTGCCAGGTTTCATTCAATGTGTACATCTGTAAGTGCTTTTGGGGCAGATGTGGAAGAGAGGGTTGTAAAACTACCTTCATTACCCTCCACAAATACACCGTACCAAGGCTCAAAGATTCCGTGTTTCGTAAGTGTGCTACCTAACCCTAATTTGATCACAGGCAAAAACTTTTTTTCTCTTTACTTATGATAATTCTGTGACTGGAAAAAGGTGGTACTTTTTGGAACTTGTTTTTTTTTTTGCATGGGGTGGTGTGATGTGACCAGCGGGGGTGTGAGTGGATGTGATCTCCGGCTTTACTGAACGAGGATGTGAGCTCCGACTGCCCGCATAGGAGGAGCCGGTGCTTCAGTGCCTCGTTAAGCAGTGACTAACTGCTCTGTTTCATCTTCATTATCTATGGCCACACTGCATTTCTAAGTGAGAAAGAGCTGTTAGTTTATGGCTTTATGTATTCTTCCACCTGATGTGTGCATTATGGCTGTAGATCAGCTATTGTTTTATTCAGTATTCAGGGATTAATCATATTTCACGTGGTACAAACACACTTGGTGAATTTCCCGTATCTGTACAATGGAATTAGCGACATTGATTAGTGTCATTGATATTGTCATTAAGTCGATGTGCTGGTACAAGATTGGTATCACAGGGAGGCGTGTCTAAGGCACGTGTTTTGCCCTCTGTCCACAGGGGCGGCGTCATGCGGGGCGAGGCAGTTCCAGTGCGATAATGGAAAATGCATCACGACAAAGTGGGTCTGCGACGATATGGATGACTGCGGGGACGGCACAGACGAGCTCCCGGCCAACTGCTGTGAGTGAAAGCCCCCCCGTAAACAATGAAACACATGCACTTCCTGTTCACTGTGAATGTCCACCTGCATAAGCAGCAGTGCTGCTAAGCATTACTGCTTATCAGTGTATATTCATGGTGATTTTAGTTCCTGAAACGGTATGCTGTTGTGAGATTCATCCATCCATCCATCCATTTTCCAAACTGCTTATCCTATTGGGTCGCGGGGGGTCCGGAGCCTATCCCGGAAGCAATGAGCACGAGGCAGGGAACAACCCAGGATGGGGGGCCAGCCCATCGCAGGGCTGTGAGATTCATCAGCGATATTATTTCACTGCAAATGCCTCACATTTTAACTTCTGAACCTTGTGGCTGATGGTGTCCATACGCTTTTACCAATATTACAGTGGAGAAGACCTGCTCCCCCACAGAGTTCAGCTGCGGGGGGAGACTGAACCAGTGCATTCCCCATACCTGGCGCTGCAACAGCATATCTGACTGCGAGAATGGTGCAGATGAAGAAAACTGCGGTGAGCCAGCTTCCTGTTCCTCCCCCTGTTCCCATTAGTACACTCCTCTGCATTTAGACCACCACTGAGTTTGTAAGAAAAAGAAAAATGATACACCCCTCCCCCAACTGACCCCGCCAATGGCTGCTTCTTTTCAGCACCCGTCAACTGCACACAAGACGAGTTCCGCTGCGGCGACGGCCAGTGTGTGTCACTGGCGTTCATGTGCGATGAGGACCGCGACTGCGCCGACGGCAGTGACGAGGCCACCTGCCGCCCCGCCACGTGCAGCAGCAACTCATTCCAGTGCAACAACTCCGTGTGCGTGCCACAGCTGTGGGCCTGCGATGGCGACGCTGACTGCGCTGATGGCTCAGACGAATGGCCACAGACCTGCGCCGGGCGCCAGCCGGAGAAGGAGGCTGCCCGCTGCCGGCCTGAGGACTTCCGCTGCAACAGCGGGGACTGCATCCACAGCATGTGGAGATGCGACGGCAGTGCCGACTGCCAGGATGGCTCCGACGAGACGGACTGTGGTAAGTCCACGCCTGCTGTTCTCGCTGCAGTGCCAGGAAGCTGGAAAGGCCAACTGAAAACTCCCTTCGATCTCCTTTTATCCCTCAGGAAGTGCAGCCTGCAGATATTATTGCGCCTTTCAATTAGTGCCTGATTTGTATTATGGTAAATAGTTAATAAAGCAATTAAGACATGCAATTAAGAGTTGACTGAAAGGCAGCCACCTTTCTCCGTATTCTTTTGCATTACATTTTATCCATCCATCCATCCATCCATCATCTTCCGCTTGGTCCGGGATCGGGTCGCGGGGGCAGTAGCCTCAGCAGGGAG
>JAODJX010000048.1:2790627-2806225 GCA_026776945.1 Isichthys henryi | reverse complement strand
CCACGACGACATGGGGAGAACATGCAAACTCCACACACATGTAACCCAGGCAGAGACTCGAACCCGGGTCCCAGAGGCGTGAGGCAACAGTGCTAACCACTGCACCACCATGCCGTCTTTCGATACATCAGACATCTATTATAAATCGGAATTTATTATAATGGCCCCCATAAGTTAAGGAAATGCCGAATTTTTGGTGCTTGGCTAAATAAGTCAGCTAATGATTAACTAGCATTTGGACCTGCATAGAGGATTTCTTTCCAAGGAGAACTGGCAGTCATGCCACCTGACCCCGTCCTCGCTCTAATCTCTGCTCTCCCGGCTCTCTAAAGCTCCCACATGGACAATGCCGGCAACGCCTCCCAACACAACACCATAATCCAGGACCAAATCATGGCCGCGGAGGGCCTCGCTGTCGACTGGGTTCACGGACACCTGTACTGGACCGACAGCATGTATGGCACCATCTCCGTGGCGACGTGTGACGGGGCTCGGCGCAAGACGCTGATCAAAGAGGGCCTCATGAAGCCTCGTGCCATTGTGGTTGACCCTCATAACAAGTAAGCACTGCTTTGACGCGGCAGCCAGTAGGTGGACGGAATCCATTAAAGGCCCATGACTGTCTTTTGCCCTTTAATTTGGATTTTAGTTTGTAGTCCTTTGCGAGTTGGAGCCGTTGATCTGAAAAGGGGAAAACGAGGACTCACTGATTCTGACTCAGTGGTTTTGACTCGGTGTTTTGACTTGCTTTTTCCCTCAGTTTCATGTACTGGACTGACTGGGGAAACCCAGCTAAGATCGAGAAAGGAGGGTTAAATGGTGCCGACCGGTATGCTCTGGTGACGGACAATATCGTGTGGCCCAACGGCATCACCCTTGGTAAGAGCTGCACCATGTCGCGGGTAGTCAGCTACATCCCCATCCTAAGCAGACGGTCAAGCAGCTGCAGGTTAAGTCTCTTGAATTTGTTTGACCAGTTTGTCTTGCTTCTCTATCCCCATCAGACATGCTAAACCACAGGCTCTACTGGGTGGACTCCAAGCTGCACACACTCTCCAGCATCGACGTCCAGGGTGGGGGCCGTCGGACCCTCATCACCGATGAACAGAAACTGGCCCACCCGCTTTCTCTGACTGTTTTTGAGGTGGGTGTAACATAAGGGATCTGTACAGAGAACAAACCTGTGTCCTCACAGGGGATTTTTGACTTCAGGCGCATTATTCAGTCCAAATAGACATAAAACTACTTAATGTATGTACATCTCAAGACATCTCTCTTGAGTATGAAACATTGGAGTTTGACTACATTATCTTTGGACACTTTAATAGTATGTTGTATGACATGGTTGTTATGTTCTGTAGGAGAAAGTGTTCTGGACTGATGTCAGCAACAATGCCATCCTGAGTGCCAATCGCCAGACAGGAAGTGACATCACCCTCCTGGCACAGGACTTGTCCTCCCCCGAGGACATTGTGCTGTTTCACAACCTTAAGCAGCCCACCGGTATGGAATCTTAGATGAGTCTCAGTGTACTGAAATCACACACCGGTACCCGGTGTTCAAAGGAAATCATTTTTTAACAAAAGGAAAATAAGTCACCTATGTTACACCAGCTGTCAGGAGTATTAATTATTAAGTAGAGAGAGGAGAATGGCTGATCGCATATTTTTATCCCATAGGCAAGAACTGGTGTGAGGAAAGTAATATTTTCAATGGAGGCTGCGAGTTCCTGTGCCTCCCTGCTCCCCAGGTCAACAGTCACTCACCCAAGTACACCTGCGCCTGCCCAGATCACATGACGCTGGGCCCAGACATGAGGAAATGCTTGTCAGGTAGGCAACAAAGCAGCCGGCCAAGCAGTGGCTGAAAGCCTGTTAGCTTATTTGAGTCCCAGGCTCTGCAGTTATGCTTGTGGGAATTTTACTTACATAAAAATGTTCTGAGGGCAGAACGAAAAAAAATATTGGTTATTAGACATAACCAATCAGATCGTAGAAGAGGTGGGTCCAAGCAACTACAGGAGGCAGGACCAACCAATCAGATGTCTTGGTCCCTCCTTATCCAGTTACTCGGACTCACCTCCCCTACAATCTCATTAGTTAATTCTCTGAACCTTATATTCAACTATTCAAAACAGAGGTGTTTGTCCACCAACTGTTTTCCAGGATTTTGCTTTTAAAAATATGAGTAAATTTGTTGTGAGAATTTTGTTGTATACAGTCAGTATCAAAAAGGATGGGTATCCTCTACATAGGTACAATATGCAAGGTCATATAGGATAATGCGAGGACGAATTTCAGTCAGTCACTTAATAGATCTGTCTCTGTTGCCCCCAATAATGAAAATACAATGACACCCTTGGTGCTTTGGATTGTAGGAGCAATATTACATAAAACCCTTATATAGGGTGCATTCTTAGAAGTACCGTATCTACAGGCAACTGGTATGAATTTCATAACTTCATCTTACTGGGAGATGAAAAAAGTCTGACTGAAGAACACACCTCTTAGTTCTATCGTTGCGGTTTCTCTTCATTCTCAACAGGAATCTCAGGCCCTGGGATCAGAGCAGAACCCACCACGGGGTCTGTGCTTGTCGCCAGGCAGGACCATCCACAGTCTACCCCAATTGCTCTGTATGTCGTGATACCTATAGGTCAGTACAGCGCAATTAAGCTTATTCATAACGAGACTCATATGTGATTCAAGTATATTTTGCTGACCCTTGATGTGGTCCCTCCCACATTTGCAGCTATCCTTTGTCTAATGTCCTTTGGCGTTTTACTGATGTGGAGGAACTGGAGGATGAGGAATACCAACAGCATCCACTTTGAAAACCCAGTCTATCAGAAGACCACAGAGGATGAGGTTCATATATGCAGGAATCACAGTCCGGACGGCTACACTTACCCCTCGGTGAGTGCAGGATCTTCCACTCCTCTTGGTTTTCAGTGTTACAGTCCTCCATACGACTACTTGAAGGACAAATTTTTGGTTGCACCAGGCAGGGTGCATTCGACGCAATCTTTGTCTGACGTTGAAACATTTTGAATTCCCACAGCGACAGATGTTAAGCCCCGATGACGAAATGGCATGACCTGCAACCCAGCATTTACAGGGCTTGGCAAGATCGACAAAAAGGGAAACGACAAAAATGGGTGAAGGCCTTTTTTGAAATGCTGCTCACTGACTGTTGGGATTTCAAATGAATAGACTGAAACCACTGTGCCGTCCGAATCTCCAGAAGGAGGTTTGGAGAACTTTTTGAGCTAAACCAAGAGAATAACAAAAAGATACTCAAATTCTGAAGGAAACTGAAGTGGATGAAGAGACTATTATGAATGGAACCAGACCCATGTAAGCCTGTCGCTGTACAGTAACCCTACATGTATGGCTGCGCACGTCATAGGCATGTGGGCCCTATTGGCAATTGTGACCAAAACCTCACACATGTAAATAAACGAGAGAGGACTGATAGAAAGTCCTGTGAAAGGATCTTCTCGGAAAAACAAAGCAAAAGCCACTTTTTAGGGAGAAAGTTTGTCTTTCGATGTCTTTTTGGATGTGAATATGGCCTTAATGCCTAACTACAGTCACTGAATGTTACTTATAAAGGAGTATGTTGTGCTTTAATTGTATAGACTTTTGAGGTTTTGTAAATAATTTAGCTTTATTTTGATTGTCAGCCTTTATATTGATTGTATTTGCACTACATTTAGTTGAGGTGAAGTATCTTATTCTTTGACCAAATGAAATGGTATATTATTTAATTGTGACTGTTGTTTTCCCGTATCGTATGTGGTTGTACACAACAATATTTGAACCAAATGGAATTTTTTCAGTGAAGGAGCAAGTAGTTGAATGACTTCACGTGACACGGAGCAGGGATTTTGAAACCATCTGACCTCTTATGCTGAATCTGAACTGTGCATTGGGGACCGGGACGCGTCAGAGACTGGGAGTAGCCCACTGTGGCTGCCGTCGAGGGCCATCCAAGCCATGTCATGCACTGAGAGCGAAATCGCCATCAGAACCGTTTGTTTCCTAGTGCCTTAACTGACACGAACTCAGGTTCAGAGTAGGCCGGTGATTGCCAGTCCAGGCCTGGGGAACCCTCCAGACCGTCCACATTTTTGAGGGGGATCCCTCAAACATGGACTGCCTGGCAGGGAGCTGGAAGGGAGCAAAAACGTAGACTGTCTAGAGGTCCCTGAGGTCCGGGTTGGAAAACACTGGGAGTAGGCTGATGCTTAGGCTATGAACGGATACATGAATGAGAAGCCTTTAAGCTGAAAGTGTTCAAACAAACTTATTTAAACGAGTAACCTTTCCTTTGCTCTCCTGTGAATGATGACTTGCAGTTTAATGTTATTAAGAGTTGCTTTATCTTTACACTTTACACATCTACTATGATTACGATGGGATTACAGCGATTTCTCAGACGTGCTCCAGGTTGAGCCCTTTTCTCTGAACGTACAGAATACTGCAAATCTAGAAACCGTGAAACACGTATGTAAGCCTTACACCACTTCCCACGACCAGTCAGACCCCATTGGCGACTCAGTCAGAATAGCTTCCTCAGGGTAAGTGTGTCAGAGTTGCCTTGTTTTTTGTTATAGTCCATAGTTTAGACAGTGTACCTTCGAAAGAGAACGATTTCAGTGTAGTGATGGACAAAATGACGTTTCATGAACCATTTGCTGTATCTTTTGATTCCATTAGATGGTGCTATTGGTTTGCTTTGGTGCATGCTTCATGCCCTTTTTTGAACAGAGAGCACCATCTAGTGGGGTCAAAAAATACAGCAAATGGTTCATGAAGCATCATTTTATCCATCCTACTTCAGCGGTATACCGAATAGGTAGATATGGTTTCGATGCTATAGTGGCCTACTATTGGTGTGGACGGTCACCAGATCCTGTGAGGTGTGACTAAGCACAGAGTCTCCATTCCCTCCTTTTTGTATCTGATGACCTTATTTATCGCTGGGCAGTGGGTTGAACCTCAAAGCCATGTTAAAGCAATGCAAAGACCAGCTGCTTCTCAGTGACACATACGTGTAAATATGTTTATATGTAAATACAATCCATTGCACATCTCTGTTACCCTGGTTAGTAGGTGTGTTTCTGAATTTTAAATGTTGTACATAACTAAATGGGTTTTTTTATTTATTGCAAGAGTTTGATTTAACGTTGTTCGGGTCTTTCTTGCATGAGAAATCACCCTTAAACCTTTCATGTATTGATGTGATTGACATTCCACACACACACACACACACACGATTATTCCAACCTGGCTTAAAATCTGTTAAAATGTTATTTTAAACGGGTGTCAACATGAAGGTTTGTGATTTTTGATCACAGTTTACGGGATCTGTAAGGTTCGTTATCACATGCATGTAAGTTAAAGAATCTCTGGAAATAAAGAAAAATTCTAAGGTGGAAGCAAACGGCTTTCTCATTGGCAGCTGCTAGCAGTACATTGTAGCTTTGCTCCAACGTGCTTTATGTCCTCCTGTGTTGTACAACCACAGTAGTAATCCAATGCAAGACATGCATCATATACCCACCCACTTGTCAATACAATAAACCTCAAAAGGAACATGTTCAGTTAATAGACATAATGCATTATGATTGTTTTTTTAATATTAGCTTGAATCAGATGTATAACTCAAATAGTCTTATTAATTGAAAAGTATCAGTGGAAAGTATTTTGGCAGCCATATTGTCCCTGGCTGCAGTGATAGATCAGAAGAGGAGCTTTGAGGGTTTCATCTCTGCCTGATTCCCACAGTCATTGTTTGCACAGAGAGGTAGTGTTTACTGATTGATCCAAATCTGTCATCAGTGGGCTTTCAATGAGGATCATTGACATGATTCTGGGCCAGGTGACATCTATATATGCTAGATTAATGTTTTACTATTTCCCGGAATGCATATAATGTTGTCTCTCAAATTACATATTCTCAAGTTACATATTATGAACATTTTTATAAGCCAAACCCAAATCTACTGTAACACTATCCTTTTTGGCCAGTATTTTTAATTTGAAAGTTTATTTAATTTTCAGTCAGTAATAGGGCCTCGGGGAACTTCAGGCGATGGAGTTACAATGGTGGTGTGATTTATGTGTTTCTTGACAGTACTTGGTGAGAAATAATCCGCATGATAGCTTTACAATCGAGCACGTGGACCGAAAGACTCACGATGGACTTAGACCGTGCCGGTCAGCCGTCCATGTGACTCTGTGGTCACCTGACGCCCACCTCCTCCAGGCCAAAGCCCCAGATTTAACTCCAATAAGGGGAGGGGCACAGACACTTGTGAGTCTTTTCATACACCCACAATCCGCCCCCAAGCGTTATTGGTCATACCACTTGATCAACGAATATCAAAACAAAACTGACTTAAAATTGCCTAGGTTGGCAACTCAGGGCCCTAGTTTGGTGTTTTTATATACGGTGAGAATCAGGACATCTTTTCCACGTTGTGCTCTGCTGTAGATCCAGACATCCATCCTGTTCTCAGCCAGTTTTATTTGTTTCCAGTCACCCCACTGCAATCATACTACTGCAATGAAAAGGAAAGTCAATCATTCACCCATTTTCACTTCAGCATCATTAATATATCTAGTAGATGCTTTGTGTGTTTCAGCCTGTAAGACTTTTCCTGTGTACTGGGCTGACCAACAACAAAGAATGAAGTTCTGAAATGTAGGAGAATATTTATGACATGATTTACAAGGCAAACGTAGGCAAAAATCAGAAAGTGCTGTAAGCAGAGCTGTTACAGGTGTAAAACTGAAGATAAGCCGTCCAACGAGCTGCTGAAATGACCAGGAAAGTCCCTGCTGGCTCCTCTGAAGGCCATTAGCGTCCCAGCTGGTTACACGTCAGAAAAACACCCAGTGTTTCCTGCATTTGGCTCGAGCCTTTGAAGTTAATCATTCGGAAAAAGGCCTTTTCAAATATTAACTGAATCACCACTGGTTCTGTGCAGCAGAACAGCAGTTCATTGCATGCATTGAAAATATATACATTGTTTCACACCGAAATTCCAGCTAAAGAAATATAATTTTCATATAATCCTATCATAATGAATTACACATAGGCAAGCAAAGTCTTTAATGGACAAGTGTTATCAAATGGTTTTAATTCACTCTGTCTGCTATAAATCTAGTACGTTTTATTGTGTGAAATCCTACCATTTCAGTACTCAGTTACAATTCAGTTGCAAAGTTGCATGAGACATTTAAAATATAGTCTTTGTTAAATCTGCTTATATATAAGTTTTCAAATTAAAGAACAATCAGGAACTTTTGATAATCTACAAACATCACTGCAAATCACTTGTGTTGAGTTAATCCTGCTGTTGGAAACCACATTTATTTTTAAAGTCTTAGAAAAGTTTGTGTAAAAAGGGTAACTATAATAAGCTAAAGCTAAACCTACACCTTTTTTCAGTTAATATGTATGCATGTTTATGTGTGTGTGTGACAGAAATGAAAATTTTTATTCATTTCAAATTCAAAGCTAAGCCAATGTATGCTAGGTCACCTTACCAAAAAAACATCTTCTTCCTGATAAGACACTGTAGGAAAACACTTAAGTCAAACAAAAATACTATATGTATGAGTGCATACCCAGTCTGCCTGGTCTAATTCTGAGACTTCCCATTGGCTGGTGTCATGAGAAGAGGGTGGAGTCTAACTATCACACCACTATGTATATATAAACGACAGGGTGGGGTCTTGGAAAGTGACACTTTATGGAATGACTACATTGTGTTACTGAACCGCCCAGCTTGCCACTCACAAAACAGCATATTAACCATGGTAATGAGTAACAAATGCAGCCTGTACGTAGGCTTTCCGTGCCAGGGGCATGACAGAGGGGACAGGAAAGCTGATAAACTGTTACAGTCACAAAGAAATTACAGTACTTTCATCTTAATATAGCTAAATCCATCCTCCCAATACAGGAAAGCAACATTTCTCAATTTTGCAAATGGATTAAAGTTAAATTAATGAAAAATTCTTGTTAGCTATGCCAGCAAATATATGTTGTAGAAAGACTCCAATGAGAAACAGGTTCCACCTGGATCAACGGACCAATGACAAATGTGGGTGGTGGGGGGAGGAGGGGGCAGTGACCAATTAGCTACAGGAGATGCCTCTGCTGATGCTTCAGAGCATTTCAAGACTCTCCATAACTGAACATCTACTCCTTTATCACAATTAGAGTATGGCAAGTAATTTCGTAATTAAAAAAATAAGATCACATTAAGTCTTTTGTACAAAAAAGAATGTCAAATGAACGAACACTGTCCCCTAGTGGTTGGTTTTGGAAAAAACAATTACATCTGTCATCTACAGCGGGGCTCTTCAAATCTGGCCTTCAATTCCAAATCCAGGCTTTGTTTTCAGTTCTCCCAGGTAGTTAGTTTAATAATGATTGATTCAGATTGGCCACAGAGACTTCATACCTGACTCACAGGTAAAGGAAGGCTGGAAAATGAGCAGTGCTCAAGTAATTCTGTTCAAGGGTAGTATGATTTAATCAAGAAATTTCACGTTAAGCAGGTAGTTTAAAAATTAGAGAAATTTAGCCACAATGTTATTTGTAAAAAAATACACGAGCTAAAATAGTTTTCTTTGAAGGAATGGGCCAAAAATAAGTCTACACGATCCAGTTCATATTTAAGCAAGAATTGACGCGTAAATTCAGATAATTCTAAGAACTCTTTTCTGCAAATGATGCAATGACTGCAAGTTATCTGAAAAACCACATACCACACTAAACGTTGCATTTTGCCTATTATACAGAACACGCTATAGCCAGTTAAATTATTCAGTCACATTTCAATCACTCGATGTGGTTAACGTGTGACAGACGACTGCCAGGAGCCTAAAAATAAAACCTTTATTATGTGTTATTTACGAATCATACGCTTATCATATAACTGCACAGCATGTAATATGCCAGACAGATAAGCAAATGTGCAAGGACACGGTGTTCCGCCTTCCCGTGTTATTTTGACATTTGTCACTACTACCGTGAAGGGAAATGAATGAACTGTTCTTTAAACAGAGGGTCCGTCAAATAGCCCGCCTTCGCTTACCTAAATCTCATTGGTGGACTTGTATAGTCATCACCGCCACACGCCACACTGTCTCCGCCCCCATGGGGAAATACTCGATCCGATTGGTGGAGAACTTCCTCTTGTCTCTTTTTAAGATAATGATTGGGTTTAACCCCTAACTGGTTTCTCAGCGCGCAAATTAAACTTTTTTTTAAAAGTCAGTCCTCTAAGCGAGAAAATTACATTTATGCTCTGTTTGGCTTTAAAAAAATATCTATACAGAAGAGCTAGGACTTAACAGGAATTCGACACTAGTGGTTGAAGCGCAGGAACTGAAAAACCTGTCCTGGCGGTCGTGTTTACGGTTTTTGTAAGCGGTTTATCGCCGGCGCTCTTTCGGCTAATATAAGTTACTTTGTGGCTGGCTTCCGTAAAACTGTGAAGACTTCGTCTAAGACGCGTAATATTCCATAAAATCGTCAACCAACTAAATTGCCAAGATGCTCCAAAGCGAAAACTGGATAGTCTTAAAACTTCAATTTTCCTTACCGGGGTTTTTGGCCCACAGTGTGAGTTAGCTTTTGCACCTTTATTTTTTATTTTTCTTGGGACAACAAAGTCATTAGACATGATCCTTACCGACGGGGATTCTGGCAATAATTTGACATCTGCTGCGGCGAAGGGAGATGTAACTGCCGTGAAAAGAATGCTGGAAGAAGATGGAGTTCATCCTGATACAGTTAATGAATTCGGCAGGACCGCTCTGCAGGTAAACCTGCCTCTGAATAAATTGATAAGAAAAGATTAACTTTATTGATCCCTGGGGTAAATAATAGTGCTTACAGCAGTAAAGGTCGTAAACTGCAGATTAAGCAATATGTAGTACAAAACAAGGCAAAGTGCAAGCAAGTAAACAAATGGCATAGTGTAAACAAATTGTATGACGTATTTTCTGCATGTGTTTATTGAATTAGCCCTTTGCATGTAGGTTACCGAATTTTTAGTTAAAAAAGCAATGCCCCAGTAGGTTCGTATTGAAATTGCGAAGATTTAAGTTCGTGTTCTGCTTTCCTTTGGAGAGCAGGTGATGATGATGGGCAGTAGGAGTGTGGCTCAGCTTCTGCTTGAACATGGCGCCAACGCCACCGTGCAGGACCAGCAGGGCATCACCCCGGCGCACGACGCCGCTCGGACCGGCTTCACTGATACTTTGAGTGTTCTGGTGCAATTCGGGGCCTCAGTCAATGTGCCCGACCACAGCGGTGCGCTACCCATCCACGTCGCCATCCGGGAGGGTCACACGGCCGCCGTGGAATTCTTAGCCCCGCGTTCGGACCTGGGCCACCGTGACCACAGCGGCAACACGGCGCTGGACCTGGCCCGGGCTCGATCTCCGGATGTGGTGGCGATACTGGAGCGTCATTTGGACTCCAGGCTGACATAGTCCCCCTGACATATTGTTCAACCATTCGTGCCACACACACTTTAAAATGTGTTTAAAGGCAAAATAAACGTCACAATGTCATTTTAAAATGTCAATACAGCGGAAAGCTACTGATTAGATATTGTTATGATTAATATCCATTACAAATGTATTGGTTTTAACTCGTTTTAATGTATCTATTTTCATTGCCATGTTTATGAAATGAAATATTTGCCTTTAAGATGTGTGATTAATAGAAAATGTGATTTTTTTTTTACTTTATTGTAATGCCTAATTATTTATTTGAATTATTTATTAATCGATGTATATTTGTTAAACTACGTATTTATAAGTTTTGTATGATAAATGTTATAGTTGAATCCTTGTAAAGTGTTTATTTTAAGCTTTGTGAAAAACGAATTATTTACCTAACAACATCCAGTTTTTGGCCTTGTGTGTAGCTACGTGGTTTGAATTTAAATAGCCCTGCAAATATCCCATCGGTTGTTTAAAGATACCATGAGAATGTAATAAATTATCTGAACCCGGTCCCTAAATGTACGTTATTTAACAGCTATACAAAATTACATACCCAAAAAAATGGTATTATGTATAAACTGACAAATGATTCGCATAGTTTGACTTTTTAAACATTAGATTGCAATTATAAAATAATAGTGCTGAGGTGTAAAGATGGAAATATTGCCTAGGGAAGACAGTCCGACTACTGCTTTTTAAAAAATTGCTTTAAGGGTAGAATGTTAAATGTTATAGGCGATAGCTCCTGAATACCGACAAATTAATCTAAAACACTAATTACGATTGTTGCTACAAAATTAATCATTTTTAACTTTGTCAGTATTTGCTTGTCCCCTGCAATTCTCACTTTGACCACAAGGTGGAAACCAAAAAAGGACCTACAGTGGTACTACAAAATGGTGTCTGTTACATCTTTTATGTCTTTTATAAACTAAATTATCAGCTTTCATGATTTCTGGAAATCTCTCATATTCAGAATTGTGAGCCCTTTCTCAATTTAATCACAACTAAACTCCCGGCTCCCGTAACTCTCTAACCTCTGACCTTTAACCCCAGACGCCGTGAGCACGTGGTGTAGTTGTTTCCATGTGGGTTGAGTTTACTGTTTTAGTTCTGTAAATTCGCCTTGCTATCAAATATTAGAAGTAGCAGCTGCAGTCAAAGTATGCCGGGAGAAGCGGAGTTAAAGATAAATGAGAAGTTCGCGCAGAAGTACGAACGTTACCGGCAGAAAGAGGAGTTGCAGCGGTGTAAGTTTAAGCGTCCTCGCTAACGTCGCAGCCTTATGTTTTTTTGTATTTTACTTAAACACGATTGATACGTAGATTTGGGGCATTTTGTTTCTCATAAAAAAAACATAATCACGAGAAGCTTGTATCAATATAATACTACAACACAACACATTCTGTGTACGATTTCGTGACTTAATTTTTAGCTCCGATTATCTACATTCTTTAGAATTTAATAAACTAATATGTCAAGATCCAGCACAAATTTCAGACAGCTAAGAGACGAGTTTCGTGGCCTTTTTATTGACAGATGGAAGGCACACGTGAGATTTCACCATATTTGTAGTTCTGGTGCCAGATGTTTACCTATAATTTTTTCCCTTTGTGAACCTTTCAATGTTTAGTTTTAATCCATTTCTCCACAATGTCACCATCACGTAATGATAATGTTGCAATGTTTTATTTAAATATATTGAAGTGAAAGATCGCTATGGAGATCAAGCGGATGACGGCCAATCCGATTCTTCCGAGTCCGATTCTGATGAATACAGCGAAGTGGTAACTTGTCATTCTGATTGTTTATACATGTTACTTATCATTTTCTGCGGCTGTGATTAGTAGTGATATGGTTAAATTTACAAATATGAAATTGTTGGTGTATTACTTTTTACAACCAGTCTTTCTAATCAGTTGATGGCGTGTAGGTTCATACATGACTCTTATTGCAGGAACTTGACCGCAACATTGAAAGGGATTTTTACAGAACCCTTTCTTTGCTGAAAAAGAAGGACCCCAAGATTTATCAACAGGATGTTACATTTTATACACCAGAAGGTAGTCAGAATCATCATCGCTGTTATAATGATTGGCTACCCAACTGATATTTTGGTATTTAAAGCTTCCTGTCAGGTGGACCCATCAATTTCACATGTAATATAAGGATCTGTGCGCCGTCCAACTGCCCTCAAGTACAACTGGAAGCATTTTGATTAAGTTTAGATAAACGTGTGTCATTCTCTTTTCACGATTCAGATTCCTCTGCCGTCCCCCAGCCATCAACATCGAAGAGGAGTGAGAAGCCGATGTTCCTTAAGGATTACGAGCGCAAAGTCATCTTGGAGAAGGGGGGGTGAGCGAATGCTTCTTCCCTGCATCTGGGTCACATCATCCAATTGGAACAGCACATGTCTTTCATAGTCACACCTCGACGTTTTTTCCCCCATCCACGTATTTTCAGTATATATGAGGATGACGACGACGAGAGTGATGAAGAAGAGGTGTCAAAGAGGATGGAGGTATTGCAGTACTCTTCCACCACTAACAGAATTACCCGCGACTGATGTTGTATAAGACACTTTTTTTTCATGAAGAGGATTTGTGTTTGTGCTTCTGTAACAGAGAGCTGCTTCACCCAGTTACATCCAGGAGCAGAGGGAATTGAAGGAAAGGTGAGATTTAGACATCAGTTCTTAAAGTATTGTAAAGGTATTGCGTTTGTGTAGAGAGAACCACGGAGATCGAGGCACGAGATCCAGGGAATGTTTGTGGCACTTAACGATGCCAATAATTGTTGTCTTCCTCACTCCGTTTTCATACTTTTTTTTTTGTGCCCCCTCACACCAAAGCTTCCGGAAGTTTATTCACGACAGTGATGAGGACAGCAGCGAGGGGGAGGGATGCTCACAGCTCTTGATGCGGAGGAACAAAACGCAAGAAGAAAAGGTGAGGAACAGCGGGGTCTGTCCACTGAGTGTCCGAACTGGTCCTTAGGATGCTTCAAAATGGACAGATAGAGTTAAGCTTTGTAGACAGTATCAGTCAAGTTTTTTGCATGCCACAGGTTTCATTTTACAAACTGCAGATGATTTATTCTTGGAAGGTTGAGTGAACAACTATAAATTAAAATATCAGTCAAAGTGGAGCATGTAGCATGTATTAACATCCTGCTAACTGGTTGTGTGGTGATGGTGTAGTCGAACTGTAATCTGTTTCATCGTATGAAACAGAGCAGTGTGTAATGTCCCTTGTAGAACGAAGGTCTCAAATGCTGGTAAAGGAGGCTACTTTGATGAATGAAAGATATGACATTATCCTGCTAATAAAGGTACTCAAAAGATGAATATATTGTAAATTAATTTGTTAGCAGTAAGAATATTGAGTGTATTTTAGTAAATGTTAAGTGAGTAACATGCAAATGTTGGAAATCTCAGCTCGTGCAAAACTTCTGACTGGTAGTGTGTGTGTTTTTGCTAACTTGCTTGTTGATCTTTTTTTAATGCGATGTTATTGGGTTTGGGTTTGTGCGGAAACAACTCGTAGGATAAAGAGGAGGCGGATTATGTGGAGTGGCTGAAGGGACAGGCAGAGCTGGAGGCGGCTGAGGACGTGCAGGACATGGTGAGTCTGCTGTGTTTTGCATAGGGGAGCCTTTGAGGGGACTGGTTGGGCTTTTAAAGAGGCTGATGACTGATCGCACCACGGGGCTTTGGTGTTGAGACAGAAATACCTGAAGGAGTACTGGAATGACCCCGAGCTGGAGGAGAAGGAGAAGTTCCTGCGAGACTACATCCTTCATAAGGGCTACCTGGAGGAAGATGAGGAGCAGTAATCTAAACTTGTTCCTGCATACAATTGGGCTAAAATTTCAGTCGCAGTATGATTGTGCTCAAGGAAATATTTAGCTGGAGCATCATTGGTATTTAGATTCAAAATACATCATCGCTTCAGCATGTATTGAAGCTGCCTGTCCCTGTAAACCTGCAGGATCCCCACGTATGACAAGGTGGTGGAGGACTCGGCGGAGGAAGGCGACTCTTTCCTGGAGCGGCAGGAAGACTTTGAGAGGCGATACAACTTCCGCTTCGAAGAGCCAGATGCCCAAGAAGTGAGCCACCTACCGCCTAGTGGTACAGGGTGGGATGTGCAGGTAACTTAATGATTTTCCTCTGTGTCCTCTACCCAGATCAAGACGTACCCCCGTGTTATCGCCACTTCTGTCCGCAGCAAGGATGAGAGGAGAAAACACAAGAGGGAGGAGGTGAAGGAGAGGAAGAAGAAGGTGAGATATTCATCCCATTAAGTAACTGAGATCCGCCTGTCAGTGTGCTGGTCTTCGTATTCGTGTCCAGTGCCGGTTTTCTGACCTTGGTCCCTCTACGGCACCGCAGGAGAAAGAGCAGAAGCGGGAGCAGCTGAAGCAGCTGAAGAATCTGAAGCGGAATGAGATCATGGAGAAGCTGCGTAAGCTGCAGGAGCTGACGGGAAATGCGCAGCTGGCCTTCAGTCAGACAGACCTGGAGGGCGATTTCAACCCCGAGCAGCACGATCAGCTCATGCAGGTGGGAGACGTGGGGGGAAGTAGGCGGGTGGTGGCCAAGGCGAGCGCTCAGCCTCCTGGCAGAATGCACTTTGCCCTAAAGAATATAACTATTACTGTTACTCTGTCATTAATACATGATAGGTATAAATCCTCTTGATACGTATAACTGGTGAATGCTGGATCAGAAAGGGAGCAAACCTCGTCTTCAGCTGCCGTTCTCTTTGTCTCTCTCCTTTTGCACAGAAATTCTTTGGTGAGGAGTATTATGATGTAGAAGAGGAGATAAAACCTGAGTTTGAGGAAGAAGATATGGATGGTAAGTAATGCAGAACGTGTAAAACTGAAAAGTACAAAGAGGTGTGTGTGTTTGTGTGAGCGGGTATACCTATCCTTATGGGGACACAATGTCCCCATAACATGATAAATATTAGTTTTTTTTTTTCCCTTATGGGGACCGGTTTCCTGGTCCCCATAAGGGAAAACTCTATTTTATAAAAATCAGTGACTGC
>JAODJX010000048.1:2769571-2784987 GCA_026776945.1 Isichthys henryi | reverse complement strand
CATGCGTGAGTGACTGGTGTGTGAGTGTGCCCTGCGATGGGCTGGCCCCCCATCCTGGGTTGTTCCCTGCCTCATGCTCATTGCTTCCGGGATAGGCTCCGCACCCCCCGCGACCCAGTAGGATAAGCGGTTTGGAAAATGGATGGATGGAAGTTAATTGAGCTGGTGGTGACATTTAATAAATACACAGAAAGGCTGAGGTGGAAGAAGAAATTCTTTTCTTTTATTGTGTTAATGTTCTAATGTTGATGTTGGGTTTTTTTTCCTGAACAAGTAAATACTACCCAGATAAATCGCTTTAAATGTTTTCTTTGACTGCCTAAGACTTTTGCAGTGCTATATGTATTCTTGTCACTTCATTGCTGGGTTTGGCCCGATTCGTGTACCGACTCCCTTGACCATACCATCAGATTTCTGCAGGGGGAGCTGGAGAGCTTGCAGAACTCAGAGGTGGAGATTGAGGCCCTGCAGCAGGAGGTGGATGAAGACACCACAGAGGTCATACCTTCAGCCATGTACGAAGATGCTGTAATTATGCTACTCCCGCCCTCTAGAGCCTTGTGTGGGGGGGGTGTATTTACCACACTGTGGGGACTAAAGTAAGCTTATGGGGAATTCTCAGGTCCCCACAATATAAACCTCAATTTTAATACGAATATAATCAAAAAACTAAAAAATGCCAAAAAGCAAAGAGGAGTGGTGGCTCTGAGGGTAGGGATCTGTGCCAGCAACTAGAAGGTTGCTGGTTCGAATTCCATGAATGCCTGGAGTGATTCTACTCCATTGGGCCCTTAAGCAAGGCCCTTAACCTGCAGTTACTTCATCCTGGGTATGATGTTAATCCACATCCAGCCCCATAAGGAGGTCCTTCGACTTACAGGGAAATTTGGGGGTTGGTGGCAGGATTGGCACTGCAGCCACTGGAAAAAAAAATTCACACTGGCCCATTTGGACTAATGTGGTGCTGAGGTATCACCGGCCACATGGCTGCACTCAGCTTCTCATCCCTGAGGTGGTTTGTCATGTGGTGGGTGTGGCAACGCACTGTAATCAGTGCTCCTTACCAAAAGGCTAGTAATTTGTTTGCCTCTTAAGGTTAATGCTGGGTAGGGGGCAATGATGTCATTGTTAGGATTAGGGTTATGCCCATAGAAATGGAGGGTCCCCAGAATAATGGGGAATATACAGGGGTTGGATAATGAAACTGACATGCAGTTTTAGAGCACAAGTTCTTAGTATGATGTAGTGCCTCCTTTTGCAGCCAGTATAGCATCAGTTCATCTTGGGAATGACAGACACAAGTCCTGCACTGTGGCCAGAGGGCTTGTGAGCCATTCCTCTTGGAGAACAGCGGCCAGGTCACTATGTGATGCTAGTGGTGGAAAACGTTTCCTGACTCACCCCTGTAAAACACCCCGAAGTAGCTCGATAATATTCAAATCTGGTGACTCTGCAGGCTGTGGGAGATGTTCTTCATTTTCATGTTTATCAAACCACCAGTTTTGCCGTGTGTTATCCTGATACACCGCACTACCTTCAGTGTACAATGTTTGAAACATTGGGTCAGGGGTGTCAAACTCCAGTCCTGGGGGGCAGGAGCCCTCCACTTTTTTGGGTTTCCCGTCGTTTAACACAGCCTATTCAACTCCTTGCAGTCCTTGTACTAATTACCACACAGCTCTTGAGCTGAAAAATTAGTGTTGGAAAAAGGAAAGAGCCACTTTGGGGCTTCTCCATACTCCTACAACTTTTCCTCTTTTGACCTTTGATATGTCTTCCATTATGTTGTGTGGATTGCAATATTTTATGTACAGTTGTGCTATTGCTCTTCTAATTCAACCTTCACATTCCATCAGGAAGAGCAGAGTGTGAAGTCAGGGAAGACTGGCCACCAGGCCGTGCATATTTAGGCATGAAACCTCAAACACTACTGGCCAGGTGTTTGTTTCATTGCCCAGCCCGTGTGTGTGTGTGGAGGTCCACCTGCTTGCTTGTCTTCCATAACTTCGTGATTATGCCATAACATGTCTGTGTGAAGTCACTGTTGACACTGATCCCATTTGTACACAATACTGTTATTTTGGTCACCTGAAGCTTTATCCCTGCTCAGCAATGCTGCCCCTTGTGGATTAAATGTGACTTTACACTTCTCACTGGAACAGTTCACGTGAGAGGCCAGAGCACTGTGGGCACCTTATACCTTTTCCTGCAGCCATTCAGGCGAAGGGCTTTTTTCTCATGGATGGAACAAAATGGTTATTTGCCTTTAAAACTGTAGTCTGTCGTCAGCCTTCGTAGCTGTTGAGAGTCTCCTGTCTTGGCAGATACCTGGCTCAGCTGTACCACAAGGTGACCAAGATAAAGTGGGAGTATGGCACTGAGCCCGGCATTCTCAAAGGAGGTATTGTGCATCTTTACTCCTCACTGGGCACAGGGGTCTCAGTGGAATAATATTTGGGAGAGATGCATACAAGTGGGCCCTTTAACCCCGCCTCTTCCCACAGTGCACTATGGCGATGACCTCGCCACTCCCATCAATATTGACACCACCAGCCAATCAAAAGTTTCCATCAGCAGCTACCTCTGGAGTTTTGTCAGCACAGAGTGGTAGAGGCACAACGGCTGCTTTCACTTTTTAACTGTTTCTGTTTTGTCTTTTTCTGTTCTTTTCATCTAAATAAACATATTTATGAATTACTGGACAGTGGAGGTGTCTTTTGTTTTGGCTGAACAAATATTGTTTTTGGACAATAGAATTTATTGCTTTTTTTCTGTGATGTAGCATAAATGATTTTGTACATAGCCCAATATAATTATACCCTCTAGATCATAATTCCAGATAAATACAAGATGGTTTGGCAACTGATAATGGTGTGAGAGAAAATGCCATCATGGCCAAATCCCATTTACATGTGTAAGAGATTTTGTTTGCGCGATAAGAATGGGAATTACTGTCATAGTTCTGGTTTAAGTTCACTTCTCTTCAGGAAACCACATGTCTGCATTCAGACTCGGAGGTTATGTCCAAAATATAAACTAGGTACTAAATTGCCCGTAGGTGTGCATGTGTGAGTGAATGGTGTGTGACTGTGCCCTGCGATGGGCTGGCACCCCATCCTGGGTTGTTCCCTGCCTTGTGCCCATTGCTTCCGGGATAGGCTCCGGACCCCCCGTGACCCAGTAGGATAAGCGGTTTGGAAAATGGGTGGATGGATATAAACTAGGTGAAAGTCACTAATGGTATTTCTTTTTTTAATTGCTGCTGTTTGATGATCTCAGTTTCAGCTTTAGTTGTATGATGCTTTTGGACCAGAACAGTATGGTGACAGTGATGAAAACGTTCTGTATGGTGCAATAGGACAGAACCTTGAGAGGTCCCACAGCCCGAAAAGGGGAACTGATACTCTGATCATAGTGATATCTACACTGCAAAAAGAAGCAATGTATTCATTACTGACAAGGGCAGAAAGGTGTAGGCTTATCGAAATGTTTAAAAACTTGAATAAAAGTTTTTAGTCGAGATATGAAAGCTGTGAGTGAGTTTGAATGTCACGCATCTGTGTGAAGAAGCGCTTTGGTAACAGTTTTGACAGTTTAACTTTAGGAATTACTAGGTAACCTGGTCCTTGTGAACATAGTGCTTGAGAGGGGTTTTAATGGACTGAGAGAGAATTTATACTCAATGCAGAACAGAACAGGAATCCAGTAACAGGGATACGGGAATGACAGTACAAGAGTAATATATCATAAATCTGTTTAGAGACTGAAGTGCAGCCAAAGAGTACAGCATAACATTAATCCTATCTTGAAGTAAACCGGATTAATTTGAACATTGCATTTTTCCTCTTTAAAATGCGGGGTGGGAACAAACTTTGATTATTCCTTGTATTTGTTCCAATTCCTACAACGTGCGCGCAGCTGTCAGATAATCTTGAAAGTTTCTTAAATTGGCTTCCTGAATTCTACCACAAGGGGGCACCAGAATGTAAATGTTATGGTTTTTGTCGTTGTTCTTCTGGTCGTTCTTATTGGAATAATACCGTCTTAGTCATGTAGCCTATGCAACGCGAAGGGGTCTAGTGGCTGCAATAACTCCATGGTTAAGAGACCAGTAAGTGTTTTTGTGCACGATGTGCGAATACTGGAAATGCCGGTGGCTGATACAGTGATTTCATGATACTTTCGAAGCAATTTCTAACATCTTGCTTTATATGGTCGCTATTGCGTAGTCGTCAATACCACTAGATATTTTTCTGATCAGAAGATCCTTCGCAACTAGTGTAGACCAATAAACTGACTTTAAAGCCTCACTTATTTGCATAATGGAATTCCCGAACATGACGATTTGAAAAATGTAACGCCGGACTAAACATAGATTGTGCATTACGTCATTTATCAGTTTTACACGAATATACACGAAAAAGTACGTCGGTACTGTCACGGACCAAACCTAAGTCGGCTTTTAAAGAAGCCAGCTTTGCTTTGGCAGACCTGGGCCATTTTTTAACCTGCCGTTTCATTTCATGTATTTTTGAAGTGAGTATGAACTAGAAAATAAAAGCAGGGTTCGCATGAGATCACAGAAGCTCAATATCTATTACTGATACCTTTAGAATATAATGATTTTTTTATATGTTGGGAGGTGTGTGATATTCAGGTTTTGCCTTTTCTCTGAACAAAATCAGTTAAAGCCTCTCTGTTCATATGCCTGTTCACTCCCAAATATCAGGCCCACTATTTGGCTGGTATTTAGAAAATGTTTAGGATTTCTATAGTTTTTTTTTTCTTTTTCAAATTTTTTGTAAAATGCACTGTATATTGTATGCGTATCTTCAAATTATCCTTACAAAAAAGGGTTATGCATTTAGTCATTTCATTATACCATAGTAATTCTGTGCGGGATGCCACCAGTAAGTCCGTGTGAATTAGAACTTATTTTCCATAAATTAGTCATTCTTTAGTATGACTGTAGATCTCTGATTTTCTCTGCCGGTACCGCCTAGCTGCGGTAAAGTGGAGGAAAGTTTCGCATTTCTTGAAGGTATGAGAACGGGCTCTGTTGGTGCGATTTGGTGGCTTTTTAATGCGAGAAGCTGAGTTTGTATTCTACCCGAAAAACCTCGTGGGCGTCGCGGCCGCACTTTTCGTAGCGAGGCGCGTGGCACCAGTCGGCCAGCTCTAGGCAGCCTGTGCGTTTAACGCGTCGCGACCTGCGGTTTTGGTGTCGATGGGGAGGGGAATCCCGTATGCAACTGATTGCAGAAATTTGGAGTAATTTACGATAACCTTGACCTCATCAAGTAGCCAGAAACAAACTGCTTCCCATGCTTAGAGCCGTCATATTTTAGTGTTCCTTTTTTCATCTTAATGCAATATGCATTTCCCGAGTGCACGCTTGAAAACTGGACCATCAACAACATTTTACTGAAAATTGCTGGTAGGCCTATGTATACATGCCTAGTATATATATTTTTGTCCGGGATTAGGAGGTAGGTCTATTTCGTTTATTTATCAATGCATATGCTTCCACAGACAACTACAATATACACAAAACGTATGGACAGCTATAAAGATTTGGTTCCATTCCGACCTGCAAACGGGTCCTGCGTCGAAACGGACGTATGTCAGAGCCGGATAATCGCATTGACATTTAGGTGTGAGAATGAAACTGGAAGATGCATGTGCGGCTTGGATGGTCACCATGCCATTAAGTACTGTATTTTCCCGTGGCACCCGCAACTCAGAACAGGTACCGCGGAGATGCGGGGTACAGCCGCCTTTAATTTATGTTCACCTGCATTTATGCATTACTTATATTTTTTAAAACTTAGGTTGTATGTGCGAAGTGTCGTAAACCACGTGTTGTAAGTCTGTAGGCTATTTTTACGGTGTCCACAAGTATTTAGTAGTAATAATAGTCAATTTCATTTACTAAAGTTTATCATCAAACATGAAACGCTTGCGTGTAGAAGATGATATATAGCGAATTGTTAGGTTAGCGAACCAGGTTAGCGAATTGTATGGAGCGAGTTCTCAAGTAGGGTATTTGTTTACTCTGAAGCTGTAACATTCACTTTCTCTTGCTCGTAATTATACTTAAAACGCTAGTATACGTTAGAAGAAAAGTACATTATTACCCTGAAACTACATTCTGCGTGTAGAATGATAAGACAAATAAATGTATTAATTGATAATAAATTGACCCAGACATTAGCCTGACAAAGTCAACAAAATGAACTGTTTAAGAAAGAAAACAAATTAAAACATAAACACCTGACACGTTCTCAAAGGGGTTGTTGAATTTCAGTGATTATAAATTAGGCTAAATTGTGTCATGATTGTAAATGTTATTCCAAAGCAGTCGTGGTGCACATGAATAAAAAAGACAAGAACAGGAAAATATTTTGTAAATATTTTACTATGAAAATAATATATTATGAACGAAAAGATAAAACTTTTATTTACACAGTTATAAGCGTTATCTATTTGTATTCATACACAGGTATCCGGAACCTGGAATCCCACATTATATATCACGCTGAAACTATTCAGACGGAGTACAACTGTAATTCATTTTTGTGACACACAGCCAAACATAAAGACTCAAACCTTCGGTGATTTTGATCTATCCATTTTTTCAGCGTCTTCTTTTTCCCCCAGATCAGAAAAATATTTTTTTCTAAAACCATTTAGCGGTTTATCCCGTACTTTCGAATATATTTCATCCCCTCCCAGTTCGGCAAAATGTATGGTGGGGAACCCCCCACGCCTCTCGTGAAGTTTTAATTGTATGGGACGAGGGAGGGAGCTGGTTTTCGTGTCCTGTGGTCCTTCTGGGGACCGAGTCTGACATCTTAGAATCGGTCCTGACACAAACCGCTGCACAGTTCAGTGTAATGCAATAAAAGATCAAACTTTGATTCAAGGGCTGATAACGCCGCTCTTTGTACAAGTGCATGGAAATTTGTGTACGTTTATGACTAATTTAAATCAGAAAATACGGGTGTGCTTCCTCTACTTTGCTATGTATGGAGTTGCTGCAGTGTTAAAACAGGCTAATTTTTGCTTTATTGATCTTGGTCGTTTCCTTTCCTTCATGGATGAACGATTTTGTTTATTCGTCTGCATTCAACCCTGTCCTTTGTTGTAATAGAATGTAAAGCTGCTATTTTGTCCCTTTTCCCTAATTTCAGGGTCTGTGGGATCAGAAAAGGTCAGCACAGTCAGAAAAGGACCAAAATGAATCGACGCACAGCTGTATGAGGCCAAAGTCACTTTTTCACAGTGCAAAATAATTTTATTTGTTCACTCGGCACTTAGTTATGTGTCAAGTGCAGGGGCGTTTCTAGCTTTTGAAAAGATCAGGGGCTGTCAGGCTTACCTACGGCTTGACTTTTTGTTTTTTTTTCTGAAGGAAGATTAGCCTCAGGGCTGAAATGCTCTGGGCTATAGCCCCAGGTGAACGGAACCTAATGACGCCCATGGTCAAGTGTCCCGCTTTTAATACACTGAAGGTTAATCATGGCAGGTAAACTGTTCCTTGTTTTAAAAACATTCCTGCAGTTATTCAGTTTTCTGTGAGTCACTCTGACAAATAATTTATAACAAAAAGTAAATGGCTGATCCCCATTCGATGTCTTGAATCCCTGCCTCATGTCCCGGTGCATTTGAATCCACTGGGGGATCAGATCAAGGGTGTAAGTTTGGTTTAAATACTGGAAGGAACCAAATCAGCCCCACACCTCCCTCCCCCCTAAACACACATGGTCCTCTATCATGTCCTTACTGTCCATACCCATATCTATGCCCTTGGACCAGACTCACGATTTGGGTTGGGGGTCCTTCACTGGGGATGTGTTGATGTTGCCTGTGGAGACAGTGGTCTCCAAGCCCCCCGGCTGGTGAGAGGTCATCTCCATTTTACTGGTGCTGCACTCAAATAAGGGGAGGGCGATTTTCTTGATGCGACCCTCCTTGGTGATGAGGCAGCGACCGCAGAGGAGGCGCACGATGGCTTTCCGCATGTCCCTGCTGGTGAGCGTGTAGATGATGGGGTTGAGCAGTGAGTTCACCATGGCGAGGCCCAGGAAGTAGTCCGCCTTGAAGAGGATGCCGCACTGGCGCGCCTGGCACCGCACGTCCAGCAGCAGCAGCACGAAGAGCGGAAGCCAGCAGGCGATGAAGACGCCCAGCACGATGGTCACCGTCTTCAGCAGTGCCATGCACTTGCGTGATTTGCGGGCCTGGCCAGTGCGGAGGGCACCCAGCCGCTGCGTGTTGGCTCGCACGATCCGGAAGATGTGGGCGTACAGTGCCGTGATGGCCAAGAGCACCGTGCTGAACACGGTGATGCAGAAGAGGATGTAGCTTTTGGCGTAGAGCGGCAGCACCGTGGAGCAGCTGTCCAGGCTGCCTATGCAGTTCCACCCAATTATAGGTAACACCCCCAGGAACACGGAAAGCAGCCAGCTGGCCCCGATCAGAGCGAACATGCGCCCCCTCTTGGTGCCCTGGTATGGCTTCATTTTGACCATGGTGACATGGCGCTCGATGGCGATGGCCAAGAGGCTGATGATGGAGGCGGCGAGGGTGATAAAGACACCGCCCTCGCGAAGGAACCACAGCACCGGGGTCAGTCTCAGTGTCTTGGCACCCGATAGCATGATGTTGACCATGTAGGTGAACCCTGCCAGCAGGTCGGAGAACGTCAGATTGCCCAACAGGTAGTACATGGGCACATGGAACTTCTTGTTCTTCCAAATGGCGACTAAAACGATGGTGTTCTCCAGCACAATCAGCAGGCAGATGACCAGAAACAAAATAGCTTCGGGCTTCAGGCCATCTCGGTACTTGTCGTTGCTGAGCTTGCCGGTGAAATTGTAGTGTTCCATGATAACAGAGTTGTTGTGGTACTCGCGGAACATGCGGAAGAGGTACCCACCTGGAAGATTTTTGGATAAGACTGTAGGAGTGTCAGTATAGTAGGTGGGGCGGATGAAAGCCATTGCTCAGTATGGGGCTGAAACCCGTTATTTACGTGAAAATCGTTCTCCCATTAGTTCTGGTCATTGTCACATAATCAGCGATTTTTCCATCATAAATCCGCGCGCAGTCTCCACACAATTTCCAGATGTCCGTTTTGTAGACTTCAGCACGGGGACAGAAATACGGTTCGGACGAAGCCGGACAGATCCATGACAAGATGCATCGCCTGTCCGCTTGCTTGAACTGAAGACGGGCTTCTATTGTCCACCAGAGGGCTGAAGTCTACTGAGTCTAGGACACCTACTACCCAAGTAAGAAAGATGCCAAATTTTAAAAACAGACTTCTAAACAAGTTACTTGTTAATATACAACTCTTTCGTTTCATTTAATGAACGAGTAGGCCTACTCTATCATGAATTTAAATCGCCCTTTTAATAAACTCAGAATTTCGATCATTTCATCTTAATGACTTAACAACATTCAGCAAAATCGTTTAAAGTTCTTTTCCCCAGATTATTTTTTAAAGTAATTCATTTCATATACGGTAATATAAAAATTTATTTAAACCTTCTGAACCAGCGGTGACTTTAAATTAAAACTTTTATCGTTTATTTCCTGTGATTTAAATAGTGCTTAAATTTGGAATTTAAGCACTATTTGGCTCGGAGTCTTTATTCCGTGTAATTGCAGGAATCTTAAATTTTAGTATTTTATTAAGAGAAAATATTTCGTATATATCACAATATATAATTTTCTACCACTGTGTCTGAAATTGCGCTAAACTTTTTAAAGCGATAAAAATCTTGCATGCCTAAACAAATTCTTCTGTTCCAGATGTTTTTTTTTTCTTATTCTGTGTCAGTTGATGGACAAATTGGAACCAAGTTCTCTTAGGAAGCGGTGTTTCCCTAAAAGTTTCAATTTGAAACATTGACATGAGATGCCATTCGATAAAAATATGAAATACGTTCCTTCATTTTCGCCGCACAATAAACAGCATAGCCTGTCGGAGCAATGTTATCGTTTGTTAATGCATTCTTAATCTAAGATCATGCTAAACTTTCTTGAGTACATCAGTGTCGTTGAACTCCAGTGCGCACGGCGTCAATGCGCAGTCGCAAAAGAAAACATCGTCCGTCCTAAATGTGTTATCCAGATAAAGGTGATACATACCTTTCACGATCTGAAAAAGTGTTTCATGTCCAGAGCAGACGTTTTTCAAAAGTTGCACAAAAAGGTCGCAGAGGAACTGAATTGACATTAGAGAAGACCGAGGCAGGACTAGACTTGAAGTGGGCAGGTCTTCCATCTCCGGTCTCCCGCCCCCTGTCGAAGGAGACCGCACGGCCGCGCTTCAGCGGACCCTCTAAGATGCTGTTATTCTCCTGGCCTATTTCGTTAATAGCGATGACGTGAACGATTTTAAAGGATATTTCACTTGTCTGGGAAACGGCTGTTTTCTAAGTGCATCGGCGTGAGCTAAACTAGGGACCTCTTAAACAATAATAATGCATGAGTTTTGTGGGCTGTACATAGGCAAAGAATGTGTGCCGTGAGACGTCACACGATTTTGGGCAAGAAAGAGCATCATGCAGCGAGCCGTGCGGTACAGTCTTCTAAAGACAATACTTTCATTTTATTGTTTCTTGTCACCTCTCGCAGCTTCTCATAATTTTGACAGTAATACTTATTTCACGCTGTGGTTCTTCTGTCAGTATCTGAGAAGTTACTGGTTAATTTTTTTTCTACTGTAGAATGTATGAACTTTGCATAATTTGGAAGTTTTGCTTGCCTAAAGAATGTAAAAGACTGAATGAATGTCTTGACATGCTGTTTTTTAATCCTTTTTGATTTTTGTGTATCGTTTTATGTTTATTACAGTGAGAGACGGCATAGACATGCAGTGTGTGTGTTTGCGTGTGTTGATATGACCTAATACTTTGTAAGGAAGTTGTGTAACTGGAGGGATAGATTCTTTCCTGTGAAACAGGAAATACTGTCATTGTGTCTTCTAGGGACAGGGATATCCTACAGAAGTATCTTAAGGCACCAGACTGGGTGGTGGTGGACACTGGGATGTGTGTCCAGTTAAGGGGAAGAACACAGTGTTCTGTAGCTTCACAAAGTTCACAACCTCCTTCACCAGCCCCTTTGCCATCACTTTCCAGAAAAAAAAAATTAAAACATGACGGTGCAGGATGGATGTTGACACTCTGTAGGACAGGCTGCTCATGCAGTGATGACGAGTCGCCAGCACTGCATCACTGCATCACTGCGAGCTGGCCTGGGGCATTGCTGGACATTAAGCCCCCCTCCCCCCCACACACACACATAACCCAGTGGTTTTTGAAAGCTGAATATGAGATTGTACTGGGCTACCTACCCCAGTAAAAGGAGCCTAGCGACGACCATGGACCGGCCCCACTGTTGTTCTCATACTTAACTCTTAACTCTATCAATAAAAACCTCCAATGCTGTAAAATGTAAAAAATGGCACAAAAATCACTTTGAATAGGTGGAACTGCTAAATAAAACTATGTCATTGTCTTATAATCATTTAATTATTTTATGGTTAAAGTGATGTGAAGCTTCCCTGGGTAGGATGGGTGACATTCCCACGTTTTCAGTTTTTATTCCCTTTTAAAAAAAATATTCCTTCTTTTAGTCTACAGAACCTGAGATGGTTTGACAAAACAAAGGTGTCTCTCTCTATTCTCTGCCCTGGCTGAGACTCCCTCCTAAGTCAGCGTTTCCTTTTGAGATGTGATTCAGAGCCTTGACATTGAGGCCACCTTCTGCCCTTTAAGGTCCCGTGCTGTGGGCGTTAAAGCTGGTTCTTATTTTTAGATGTTTTCTAGATATGGAGAGAAGCAGGTTAAAGGGTTTCTCAAGATGTCTTGTCTGCCTCGCATTGTGCCCTGTGGTACGATGGGTAGATGTGGCTGCAGATTAGTTTCATAATGAGTTATTTTTTTAAGAGTGCAAAAGGCCAAATTTATTTTTAAAAACTGATGGGGCTGCATGCTTTGTGAGCGCACCAGCTACAACAGACACTATATCTTTTTGTTTTAAGAGTCACTTATGGGCTTCCTGTGAAACGGAGCCATGCGCTGTTTTATAGTTCCACAGATTTTCATTTATTAATTTACTCACTCATTAACTCAGCGAGCAGAAGCCCCTGCCCCCAATTTCCCACCGTAGATATTTCGTAGCGGCAGTAGAAAAGCTTCGCTGTCTCTGCCCCCCTCCCCCGTATCTGATCCGCACCCCAGCCCCTGCCCGGAGAAATTCGCCCCGCTTGTCACAGGTTCCCCCTGGACGTTCTCTGGCTAAATTTCTAATTGTGATGTATAGTACCCTGTCCACGTTTACTCTGTTCCTGCATTAGTTCACGCCGGCACAGAACCGACTAAGCGCCTTTATTGAAGAACAATTTACGTTTAGATTTGAGCAGGTTTATGTTGCAGAATCTACACTTCCATACGCAAACTCTGAGCACTTTTATTTTTATTGCTAATCGCGTTATTTATTTATTTTTATAATAAACGCCCATGTGATTTGGTCCATCTATCTTCCAACCGCTTATGCAGTACAGGGTTGAAAGTTTGTGGCCGCGTTTGTTTTCAGTTGCAAAATAAGCTTCTATAGCGCATGATGTCAGACCAATGCAGTGCGGGCGGATTTGTTGGTAAACTTTTTGTGAGGCGCTAACATTTCCACACCCATGCATACAATGAAAGCAACTTTTCTGAGGTCAGAAAAAAAGTACCGATCGCTAGTTTGCTGTTCTGATTTATGTAGAAAAAAATGCATAATATGAACATAACGATTAGTCTTACGGTTTCGATTATAGAACATTTTTGTGAGAATTTCACCGAAGGATCTGCCTAGACAGTTTTGTGTAGAGTCTCGGTGTCTTATTTCAATACATCTTCATTGTTTAATTCTTTGCCTATTTAAAAAATATATAAGTAGCTCAACTAACGACATCTCACGATCGACATCTTAGAAAATTATCTCATGGGCTGTTCTCTCTTGCCTTGGGTATCTCCCCAAACATCGGCACAGTTTATAGCATTAGTTGTATTGAGCGTGCACACATTACACAATCTCGTGACAATAGGATCCAGTTTAGTAAACAGGCGATAAGCTTCTGTTTTGCCTTCCACCCTAAGTCTAAGACTAAATGATCCAATGTGGACTCCAAAGATTCTGTGTTGTGTTTCTGTCAAATGGTCTCTATAGAAAGATACTTCTTAGTGAACAGGCGTTTTGTGCATTGTTGAGATTCTCTGCATCGCGGTTCAAATGCCATGTTTCAGCGGTATTTTTATAACGCGTATAAAAAGACGACTTTTTTTCTATATGGTGTATGTGGTGAATATATGTCAGTACGAGTTACGGAAACTCGATCCTGGCCACTTTGTTGTCCTTGTAAGTGTGTGGTGCCGTACAGTCATCTTTGGGATAAAGGAGTATTAGAAGATTCTGCATGAACAATACTGTTAACTGGCTGCTCCGTAGGGACATTTAAGCGGAGACCGGAATATGGGGATGCGTTCTCTCCAAGCGACGTGTTATTTAATAGCCAGGCTATCTGTTCCTCAAAAAAGCCAGATAATCAGTTATTAAGAGGCCTTTTGTTATCTGTCTTCCTGTTTCTCCCTACATTCAATGTTCATGATATGGAGGGGGCGACACCCCCCATCCTCAAAGGTTGCCAAATGAGCTAATTTTGAAGCTTTGCTCTCTTCTGTTAATTATCAAAGTAACTCTCCCTAACCAGTGGTCAGTCAAATGCTGGTAAATATATTTTCCCAGTTTGAGGGTTTGGAAGAGCACCTCTGCTGTAGTACTTTTTACACTGGAAAGTGCTTTAAATCACAAGCCATTGAAAAAAAGTAAATAATATTGCTGTTGACTGTTTTTTCCATGCTTACTGACCAGAGTGGCGTCTTGTGGGATGATCTAAGACGAACTGGTTTGTTTTTGTTTGCGTTCATATTTTCCAAGCAAGCGACGGCAGCTTTGAAATCTGCCTCATTGAATGGTGTAGGATTTACTGGCCACCAATGAAGGACTTATGGGAAATGCATTCCCACATTAGGATGGGAGGCTGGGGGGGGGGGAGGGGGGTCTTCCCGGGATGATTCGTGAAACTCGACTCAGCCTTAAAGCAAATGTCCGCTAATTTATCCTCACTGACTACTTAGCTAGAGAATCATGGTGACCTTTTACCACGAATAGTCATTTTAATCCTGACGTCAAGGGGAAACTGTCCAGAGGAGTCTATAGAAAAATGGTGTCTCATTTTGCAGATTTTGGTGGGTGTTTCTTTAAGCCTGTGACGCAGGGGTGCTGCTAGAAATTTTGGGCCCCATGAAAGAATATCACACTGGGCCCCCAGCCAGTCCAATTATGCTGCAGTTGTTTTAGGAAATGTTCTAATTGTCTCCCCCCCCCCCGTTTACAGCACCCCTGCTGATACAAATGGGAGGGGGTGCAAAAAGGTATGGGGTTTAAACATCGGTGTTCTCTCCTATTCCTTTGAATCTTCTGGTCCACATGAGATTCAAATTCTTTGGGACAGTCCATCCTTATATCATGCTGACACTCTGGTTCCTGCAGGAGGAATCGGCATCCATCTAGGGAGGGGGGTGTGCGGCTCGGAGTCTCCCCGGCGCGCCTCGAGAAGAATCAGTGAGTGTTTCCTGTACCCCTGGAGGAATTGTCTTTTTAGGTGATTTCTAAAAGACTAATGATGGACTGTTTTCACTGGGTCAGACACAGGCACCTGAGAGTCGCAGGGTGTGACTCTAATGCTCCACTCCTCCCACCGCTACCTGCCGCCTTGTTTTCTTTGTACGGCAGCAATCAAAGTGAAAGGCAAAGCAGCATCTTTTGTTCGGCATGTGAGGCTGGTCTGGCTCACCAAAAATGCACCCGCGTGTATCATGTTCGGTCTGGTTTTTCTCTGTGTTTCTTTTGTTTTTCGTTATTCCTGATGCCTTCGGTGCTCCGCCAGCCAAATCTGGAATAATATTGTGTGACTGGCAATAAGTTTAAACAAATCCTAAGTAGATTTCGGAATTTATTTTCTAATGGAAGTGGAGCATGACATGTAATTTTAATCCATAAGACGGTGCACCTTTTTCTCAGCTCGATGGCATGTTATGTTTAATTAAACGCGTTACAGTTGACTACTGTGTAAACTTGTGAAAATTGTGTCGCAGCCGCTACGGGGTGAGAGCTGGCAGCGTATGAAGGTCTTTCCCACGGGCGGCTCGATGTCTCAGTGTGTGAGGCTGTTGTCTCACAGCAATTCACACATTCCCCACTGTGCTTGTGTGGGCTGCTACTCAGGGGCCGTGTTGAGTCCTGCTCGCATCGCCATCATATCCTGCAAATCATTAGCAGACGAGGTGGGGGGG
>JAODJX010000048.1:2738042-2756417 GCA_026776945.1 Isichthys henryi | reverse complement strand
TAATCTCATTGATCCGCTGCAGTTTTTAACCACTGTCACTCCCATCATTACCGCAGTATTATTGTCTATGCTCCTTCAGAAGTGAAGATCCTTCTACAAAGAATGCTGGCCAAAGGCTCTCCTGGCTTGTTTCACGCCGCTCCCGTTTCGGTGATGGTATCCGAATCCTCGGTGGGAATTTACATGTGGGTGGATACTGAGGCAGAAAATTAATGTTTGGCTCGGGGGGCGTGGGGGGGCTGCTTGGAAAACCGTTTGCCAGTGGAAACCTTAACAATGCACTGCCTGCTTAAACATTTATCCCCGTTCTGGTCATCTTGTTTACTCTTGTCTTCAGACCATTACTGGAGGACTGAATTCTGGGAAAAGTATGACCACTTCCTCATTCAGGAATATATCGTCCATGCAAGATTTCCAATTCCTGAAATCTGTCATGCTATAATATTAAATTATAGCGCTACGCCGCAGTCCAGCAGTGCTCTGTACTCGCCACACCCCCCGTTGCTCCGTAATTCAGTGGTTCAAATTCATAGCAGAAAACACATTCTGCAGTCAGTCCCCAAGACACTTGAACCGTGTTGTTTGTATTCATCAAGCAGAAGAGCAGTCTCACGTGCTCCATGTGTGGGACTCTGTGGCTGCCTGTCTCTGCGGTTTTTTTTTTTTTTGGTAGGACGTTTGAACTCAAACAATTGACGTCATTGTCTGGCCTAGCAGCATGACATCATGTGACCCCTTTTAAAACAAGAACGTCAACACTGATCTGGCGATATTCTTTAAAAGGAGAAAAGAGGCATTAAATTGGCCCAGCTGACTTCCGATGCATTTGGTTATCCAGCTGTAGTTTTTTACCACTTAAAATATCTCAAGTTCTGAGGAAGTCTGAGCACCTCCCCCCAAGCCTGGTGTCACCCAGCACATGCTGTCGACACAAACGGCTCAGGGGAATGACCCTCACCTTTCAGTACAGCAGTATTTCACCCAGCACCCCCAACTGCAGCTCCCAGCCTGAGAGCTAGTGTGCCTTATACTCCAGCGTAGGCTAAAGATTGGCTTGTACTTCTGTGTCGCACCTACGGCGTGAGCCAAGCAACGGTAAATTTAGCCTAAAGGCTAATCTCGTGGCTACGGGACTGGAATAGTATACATATTAGCGACTTGCAGAGGGGCAGTGTGGTGGTGCAGTGGTTTGCACTGTTGCCTCACACCTCTGGAAGTCTCTGGCCTCACTCTGTCTGTGTGGGGTTTGCATGTCTTCCTTATGTCATCATGGGGTTTCCTCTGGGTACTCCAGGTCCTCCCCCCAAAAAAATCTAAGATGATTTTGAGTTACCAAATTATCTGTAGGTATAAACGGCGTATTAAGAGCGCAAGTTTGGTTTCAACACTGATAGGAACCAAATCCTACAACATTTGTAGGGACATGTCAATTCCCAAATTGCCCCAGATCCCTGCAACCCTGAATAAGACAAGCAGGTTTAAGAAGTTGATGGATAGATAGTTACTTGCTTTGGTTATGCTGGGGCCAGACACTTTGTTTGCGAGCTACGCTGCGTGGGAAGGCTGAGAATCACACGCTGATTTTCCCAGTGATGTCTCCGCACGCCTTTCCCCCATCTCATTTGCTGGCTTAGCTGCGATGAAGTGCTGTGCTTGTGTGTCGGGGGAAACCTGCATGCCGATAAGTGCAAACCGAAACTCAAGAGACTGTTTTTGTAAAACGATATATCAGCGATGTCAGGGGAACTGAGGATGTGCGTTTCTGCCGGATAGTTCCTTGTTTAAGCTGCTTCTCAGTTTTGGTGTCACTGTTCGCCAGATAGCCTTTATGTTTTGGGTTAGGGTTGTACTCTTCTTGCTGAAAAATGACCAAAAAAATCCATGCATGCGAAGCTGAGCAGAGCTGACGCCACAAAACAACGGCGTGATCTTATCTCTTGTTTCGCTTTTCTGACTGGAACGGTTTGGGTAGAACCGCTGCTCCGATTGCAACCGGAGACTCCAGGACTCAGACTTTTCCCAGAGCCAAGAAGCCTGTGCTCGTTTTATGCCTGACAGCGTTGTTGTTTTTCCCATGCACTTTTGTGAGATTTGCGCCAAATGGGCTGCATAAAAAACATGTTTGCGATTACCGAGAAAAGGGGGCGTTTCCATGGTCACAGTGAAATCTGCTGCTTTGAGGTCGCCTTTGTTCTGGTCGGTTCTGTTGCCCGTAAAAGCATCACTGAGATTGTTCCTGGGTGTCCCTGGGCGACTCGAGAGCGATGCTGCACCAAGCTGAAGGCATGACCTGCAGTCTGGAAGCAGCACATTCAGACCAAACGTACGTCATGGGGAGGAAAAGCTGCCGTTAACTACAAACAATAACAATACTTCTGAAGAAGCAGGATGTAGGTCAAAAGAGAAAGAAATGGTCTGGGTGACAGTGACAGATTCAGGAAGACAGGCAGAACTGAAGAAAAATGTATGTGTGTGTGGATTATGTTTGTATTACATTGTGGGAAGCAAATGTCCTCCACAATGTAATAAAGACCTGTTGTTTTGACTATTTTTCAGGTCTCCACAAAGATCTGTGACTGAAATCAAAAAAGTAAAAATGCCAAAAGTCTCATTTCATTTGGTTACTTATGGTTAAGGTTAGGGCTGGGTAGGGGTTAAGGGTCGTCATGTTGGGGTTAGGGTTTTCCCCATAGAAATAAATGGAGAATCCCTACAAAGATATAATGACATTCCTGTGTGCATGTGTGTGTGTTGTCTCCATTACACTGTGGTGATATAGTCATATGGTCTGGCTCGAGGAGCAGATGAACTAGAAGCTTAGCCTGCGGTGGAAGGTAAACACAGATGTGCGGAGAGAAGGGAGGAACGTGATTCATGGTCCCTGGAGACCAAACATGGGCTCGAAGACCCTCGTGAAAAGTAATGGATTGACGGAGCCAGACATGCACCGTTCAACACAGCGAAGGGCACAAGCATAAAATCACCAGCAGACGTGCACAGGCCCACACCCCCCCACACCCCAGCGCTGCAGCATGGCGTGAATAGGGAGCTCGATGTGAACTGCAGCTCCATGAAGCTAGAAAACTAAGCTGCTTGTCAGCTGTCTCTCCCTGCTGCTGGTCAGTCTGTCTACGCCTTTCGCTAACTCAGCACGTTTCAGGTCCAGCGGCAGAAGTACGGCGAGGCATGTCAGCTGGAAATTAAATCATCCTTCAGCTCTGCTCATGTCTTTTTCTACTTTTTTAACAAGCAAGAGTTCACCAGACTGCCCCGCCCTGCCACTTACAAGACCCACCCACCCATCTGATTCAGCTGCTCAGTCAGCCTCACCCACACTTTCTCTGGTGAGTAAGAGCTATGCAGAGGCATAACTCAGTAGCTCCCAACTTGGATGTACCTTCTAGTCTATGTTTTCACCATTCAACCAGTTGTATATGGTGGTCAAGGTGTGGAAAAACTTAGGCTGTGATTGGCTGTTGACTTTGTGCTCTGGGCCAAAGGCACCAGGGTGTGTTATTCTGTCAGATGAAAAGGACTGATCTCTCCATATACTGCATTTTTCAAGCCACATTAATGCGCCTCTCGACATTAAACACGTTTTCCTATACTTTCCTCATTTCATTATCTCTGTTGTGGTTTTTTTCCTCTCAACCAATTGGGAGTCAGGAGTCCCTTGTGTTGATCTTCAGATTCAGTCTAGGTTTTCAGTCCAGATTCACACAGGTTTACATCCAAGCCTGGACATTCTGCAAAAGTGTGTCCATCGTTGGCTTAACCTGATTCTTTTCAAGAATAGACTTTTCTTATCTCTTAATGCTTAGAACATGTAACTGTTATCTCGCTCTCGACCGTTCACCACCATAATGTTCTTTTTGGGGTCTTGGCATTCCCCGCCCCTGTGTGATCGGCTGCCAATCATTCCTTTTATTGCTTAGTCACTTTGGCAACCGTCTCTATGGCAACAAGCTCAGAATCTAGGTGATTCATCCAAGGACACTACAGTGGTAAGCAATGACCTCGGAACCCAGGTGTTTGTGCAGTAATAAGCCTTAGCAACTTCTGTTGGCTACACGCTACTTAGCTACAGAGTTAATTATGTTTTGTTACCTCCAACACAGTGATAAGCTATAGATTTAATTGGCACATACATGTAATAAACTTTAGAGCTCACTGGGGTGCAAATGCATACTTATACAATTGCATCATGCAAAAGTAATTGCCAAGCATTCTGTAAAGGTTACAATGTTACATTATCTGCAGCTAGCTACATTTTTGCAGTATTGTCCTAAGGATTTCGTTCTCTACGTGTTTATACAGTGTTATGTAATATTCCATATCTCATCTTCCACCCGGATTGTAAGCACTTCACAAAGCTCCTTCTGAACATCTCCTGTTTTACCGCCAGCACAGATATAATCACTTAGAACACACACTTCATATTTCTCTCAACCACGTGACCAGTGACACTGACAGGCTATTTCAATCTCAGCCACTTTGCGGAGTGATAAGTAAAGCCAGCCTGTAACAGTCTGAAGCCTTTAATTGGAAGGCTTTGTCTGATTACCTTGCTGAGAGATAAATCGGTGTAAACCCCCCCAAATCAAAACAAAATACCAGGGTTTCTCTTATTAAAGCAATAATGAGCTGCACTTCTGAAGACGCCGTCTTGCCTCATGTTACATTAATACTTGTTTGAGATGTTCTGTCAGCTTGAGGTCAGTTCTTTATTTTATCCACTACGAAGTTCCCGTGGGTTTCCTGTTATCGGCTGGATATCCCCACCCCTCCCCCCCCCCCGGCTATAATCATAAGAGCATGAAAGGGTTTCGGAGAAACCGGACGTTGTATAGAAATTCCACCAGTGCTGATGGTCTGTCAGCACAGCCTTTGGCCGGGAATGCTGGGAATGTCAGCTTGGAAGGTGTCCTGGGACAGCTGGGAAAGGCGTGCAGCTGCCGGGGTTGAAAAGGACAGGTGGGGTCACCCAGCAGCGAGGCCTCAGAGTTGGAGGTGGCCGCTTCACCACAGCGCGTCTCGGGTTACAGTCCTGGGCTCTGGGAGAGCAGATGACCCCACCCCCTCCCCACCCCGTCGCTGTCTGTCCCTGAGCCAAAGATGGAATACTGAGGGCAAGGATCCTTGGAATGTTCCCATACAATGTTATAATTTATGTTCACAGTCATAAAGTGTATAACTAATAAATATTAGAAATGTTTACAAGTTTATTCTCAGTATTAATTTTTCTAGTAAGTAGTAAGATATACAAAATATACAAGACCAGTAATATCTTTGCTGTTATGCAGGCAACATTGTAATTTTATTATGGTAACATAGTTTTGTTATGGTAGTTGTGGTTTCCTTCATGTATTTGTCCTATCCAACGGCATAGTTTCATATTAGGTGGGACACAATTTAAATAGAAAGGTCTATTTACTTGGGAGAGGGGTAATTGAATCCAAATTCACATCTCTGTTGGCCTTGTTTAAATGCCTTTTGTGCCCTCCCACAATTTATTGTCTGGTGTTAACTCATGTTATTTATGCATTTTTGTATGTGACAACCCAATTAAATTATTACTTTTTTTCTCATTATTACGGTGGTGGTTAGTGCCGAGTTGGGTAATAGCATGACTGAGTAGCATGACTGAGTGACACGCCTGTTTACTCTCCTGCTCATTGTAGCCAGAGCGAGTCAGTCTTTCATTTCAGAGGCTGACATTCATCAAACACCTGTACAGCTTGGTTCCAAGTATTTTTTTTCCTTTGTATTGGGCACAATAAATCGTTTTTATATGCCTAATGCTACCTTGTGTCGTCTGTGGACCTGTCATGACTTGCTCTTAAGGAATAATGGAATATTTGTAAAGGCGATCGCATTCTGTCTGTGCTATTGAGATGTCCTCTTGAATGCGAGAGATGTTGAATAGCCAAGGTGTGTGCTTTGGTTTAATAAAGGATTCACTCGCAGGGCAGGTCGGCTTTAACTCTGTCCCTTTACAGTGTACAGTCCTAGACCGCAGATTTAACCAGACGGTCACAAGCATTGTGCTCCCAGGTGCAGGCCAAATGCTATCTTCCTGCTTCCTTTATTCACATCCATGAATGGACTAAAAAGTGTCTGTGAGGCTGACTGAGCAGCTGAATCAGAGAGGTGGGCGGGTCTTACCGGGAGGTGGGCGGGTCTTACCGGGAGGTGGGCGGGTCTTACCGGGAGGTGGGCGGGTCTTACTAGAGGGTGGGCGGGCCTTGCACCATGAATGGAACAGGAGCTGTTCTCTTACCATATGGCTATCATTTCCTGTCAAATGTGGACTGGTTTGTAGGGAACAAGTTCGTACAGTTCAATCTAGCAAAAGACTGAATTCACATGCCTGGGAGGTTGGAATCTATGGGAATTGCTGACTAGAGCCTCCCCTTCTGTTAAACTTAATACAGACTTAATACAATCCTGGATGTCCTCCGTTTTATTGAATGCAGGATGTCGGAGTCATAAAGGAAAGGGCCTGTTTAGTCATACTGTGTAATAATAAATTGTGTGCAGCCCGTAAACATGCAGCATTTTATGCGATCCCCAGTGGCCTGCTGTCCTGCTGGCAGTTTGGCAAACCGCTTTGAAGCAGTGTGACTCATTCATACATCTGTGTGCCTGAGATCGCAGCATATTGCCTTCCTTTGACGCGCTTTCTTGATGTTTCTCTAAAATAGATATATATTATATACACACATATGTAATAAGTGGACAGTTTATGTAGGCATTGGCATGGATACAGCTCTAGTTCATAGGCAGCTCCTATGAGCCTGACCAGGGCAGATGAGGAGGAGGTGAGTAGCGCCCACTGATACAACACGTTGGTGCCCCCACCCTGCGACGAACCATCTCAGGCACGAGAACCCGAATGCAGCCGTGCAGCGGGTGACACCTCAGCACCACACTGGTAAGTGCCAATCCTGCCTCCAACCTCCAAGTTATTCCCTGTAAGTCGAAGGACCTCCTTATGGGGCTGGATGTGGATTAACATCATACCCAGGATGAAGTAACTGCAGGTTAAGGGCCTTGCTTAAGGGCCCAATGGAGTAGAATCACTCCAGGCATTCATGGGATTTGAACCAGCAACCTTCTTGTTTCCCGGCACACATCCCTGGCCTCTGAGCCACCACTCCGGCCCAGGATAAGTAGGCGATGGATGCATGGATGGATGGATATACAGGGGTGGACAATGTAATATAAACACAATACAATTATGAATGAAACTGAAAACAGAGTCATACTAGGCTAAAAGGCATTTTGCAGTATCTGTTATATATAAAACCTGTCTGACAGTCAGCCCTTCGAGATGTGAGCCGTCAAAGCAGCATCAGGCAGAGGAGACATACAGCTGGTGGAAAAGAGTCTGAAAAACCCTGGCAGCATATTCCAAACATGGACAAACTGCATCAGCAAGAAGGGGCAGCGGTGGTGAGTCATAGCTCAGTGATGGGGAGGGACAGGTGGACACTTAACAGGCTCTAAGCACAGTTTTAATGCACAGCGCCTCCTGGTGTCGGGGGAGTCTAAAGGCTCCATGATGGTTCCGCATGGTCATATAAAGGGATAGGAGGCTGTTTTACAGGCCCAGCTCCTCCCAGTGCTGCTCCCTGATCATGTCCCTACAATCCAGTAATGGGTGCCAGTGTGTGACTGTGATTTGGAACCTGTACCTGTGTCCAGACAGTCACCAGCACCAAAGCTTTGGCCACTAGATTGGTATTATCACCGCTGGGTCTCTGGGCAAGGTCCTTACAAAGTTCCTTACTCCAAATAAGGAGGTAATCACGTGTTCAGAACCAAGGATTTTGCCTTCGCCTGTATAAGTGTCTGTCTCAAGGAATCCTGTGCGCTTGAAATAAAAAAAGAGCATCTTATCTGATAATGCCCTCATGCGCACTGATAAATTTAAAACTTGTTTCATGGACACCAGAGTGACGTCAAGAGTCTTCCATTGCCTCAACAATCAGCAGATCTGGACATCGGTGAACCTTCGGGGCACGTTTTGCGGCTGCGCACCTACGTCATATTCTGCTCACAATACTAATATGTTTTTGTCCCAATGAGAACGAAACTTCCTAAGGCTGAAATTTTACCAAAGCCCACCATCGTTAGCTTATATTAGACTTTAATGACACAATTTAAATGCTACTGTGTGGTTTACATTTTACGTGGCAAACATATTTCAGTACATTCTTCCTTTTAAGGAATTTTAAGGAAGGTCTGGCAAAATGTATCTGTTTTACGAGAGCCCCCTCTGCTGTTGAAAAAAAGCATTTGCATAACAAGATATTGTTTGATATTGAATATAATCGGATTTTAACTTAAACCAATTCAAAAGAAAACATTTTATTTCAACTATGCTGGTGACAAATTATATTTGGTTGTTAAGGAACTAATAATTTGCAGCTGTAACATTCTTATCATGGTCAGGGTCGCGGGGGACAAGACATCCCCGACTACTGCAAGAAATGAACTTCATGCGCTTTTTCATTGGCAACAGGCTTTCAGACTCTCACGCAAGACATCTTACTGCAAATCTACATTAATCCATTATAAACCTAAAAATAGCCACACGAAAAGCGTTGGGGGTAGTTTGCAAATCCTACAGACTATTTACAATGTAGTCAAATTCTTACGTATACATGTAAATATGTGCGCGTGTGTGCAGACGAGTTTTAATTGAAAATTTCACTCCAGCAAAATGACCGAAATTGGCGACCCTACATGTGTCTGGGCAGTGCGAGGGAACATGCATGACACGAAGGGGGGGCTTTAAAAGCCCACACAAACACACGCGGCTATTCGAACCGAAATCCGCGGGAAGCAGCAGCATCCTGTTCAGGTTAACTGGGGAATATGGTGAATATGGCGGTCCTGTGCCCCGAGGAGAGTCAGTATGTCTATTATGATATAAATGAGTATTTAGAATCGTGTTTTTCCCTAATATATATATGAGGTATGTTTTCTTTGCGCAACCAATATTTTAGCCAGTTACTCCGGGTAATCCTTTGTAAACGTTTGTAGTCCCGTTAAAATAATGTAGGTTAGACCGACAGTATTATTATTTGTTTCTGATTTTGTGTACAAATCATTGAGGCAGGGAATTCCTGTCAATCCGGGAGATTATGTTTTAAGTTAAAGTGTATCATCTCATCCAAACAATAGGCTGTAAAATCCCGATCGTGTGCCTCCTCGCTCGTTGTTTTTTTAAATATATTTCCTCTTGATTCATTTTGGGTTGTTGTACAGTTGTTCGCAATGAATCATACTTAATATTACCTTTGTAATTATGCATATCAGAGCGGTATAACCTTATACTTCAATCTATAAAATGAAAGTCATTATGCTAAAATGCTGTAGTACCCCGTCATATCATCAAATGTGTAGGCCTGTAGTTTGAAGTGGCGACGTTGTCTGTAGAAGTCTACCTATTTCTACACGGCAAGTAACGGCCTATGCTTCCGGATATACTTCACATATCCTTTGGCCGTGACGAAGCCTGCTTTCGGTGGGTGAAGGTAGGCATGAGTTTATAGTGTGTTACCATTAGGTGTTAAGCCCGGAAACATGAAATGTACATTAATTTAAACTCGCATGAACTACTAGAGAAACTATTTAAAACACTACATTGAAACTGGTTAACAATACAGCAACTTTCTGATGCCACTTCCCAAACGTATGCGTCACACTCATGTACCCAGACCACAATGTGCTTGACGCGTCTGCCGTTTCATAGCAGATATCTCGGTGGACTCTGTGCTATAGTTGGCATTGAGATGATTTCAGCTGTGTCGGATGCTGTTTGGGGAAGTGGTGTAGAATGAGGGTGGGGGTGAAACTTGGTGAATGTTACACTGTCAGAAAAAAGTACCAATTTGTAACTTTGAGGGTACAATTACTTGTTACTGGCGCTGTACCCTCAAGGGTCTGCCAATTGTACCCTAGGCAAAGGTAGATGCACCTTTAAATGTACAGAAATGGATGGTGAGGAACATTTTTGCACAATTGGTGGTACATTAATGCTGTTTGAACTTTGGGAACAAAATTGCCCTTTTATCTAGCAGTGTGTGCCTGATGGTATCATATAAGTCCTGTAATGCAATGAACCCACCAGCCCTGGAGGACTGGGAAGGACTGAGACATATTCTCACAGTAACAATGAGGTCTGTGTCCATGAAATGTTCCTTATTTCCAGGTCTCATATGAGTCCATAGGAGGGGGGGGAGAGAGATGAAAGCTGAGCTTGGGAATGATTCCTCTTGGGTGTATTAAAGTCCGCTCATGGTCAGTCTGAACAATTCATCACATGGCTTGGATTGGGGATCATTTCCTCCTTTGATTGAGGGTGTTACCAAGAAAAGTTTGGGGGGGGCACTGGCCTTCCTGAGGAATGGGAGAAAGGGACAGACCATCTTCAGCCAACAAAGAGTGGCCCCCGCAGTAGGAGATCAGCCATCCTGTATCTGATCCATGAGGTGGAACCAGAGGAGATGGGGAGAACTTTGAGGTCCTGCTTGGGGGGGGGGGGGGCAGGGTGCTCGGTTCTGGATCCATCTATGGTCTGATACTGCTTTGAATATGCATTTCAGAATAATAATTATAATAATATTAAATGGGAAAATTCTCTTTTCACCAACCCTATCTTGCTCTCCATGACACACAGACACACATGTAGGTGAGACTGAGCTTGGCAGTGAATGGCAGCTGCCTGCAGCGGCACCCATGGAGCTGAGGCTCAAACCAGCAACCTTCTGATCACAGGCACAGAGGCTTAACCCACTGAACCACACACTGTATGATGTGCTATTAATCATATTTAGAGGGATGGACTCCGATTAAAAATCAGCTGTGTGTGTGGGGGGGGAGGGGGCTGCTGGGAAAATGCCCGGTGCCCTCTGGCCAGTCCGGCTCTGCCCAGGGTCGTTTTTGTGGCGACTGCTCATTTCCTTTATTTGTTTTGCAAATATCAGTAATTCCCCCCTTGTTTTCTCCTGCTGCATCACAGCTGCCTTAAGTCTATCCTCTTATATAATGTGTGTGTGTGATTTTATGTCACCTTTTGGGTTGACTGTCACTGATTATAACTTATAAGTTATCTTTGTCATCGTTGTCATACTGTAAATAGACGTGTTACACTCAGTGTGGTAGCATACTTAAGCAGCCAGCTAATTATAATGTTGCACGCAGAACTGCCCTTAGTATGTAGTTTCGAGTTGATGTACCAAGCGAATCCATTCGTGATGTTTATTACCGCTAGGTGGCGGAGTTTTCTCTTTTGCGCCTTCTGTCGGTGAAAATTCACTCGACCAAACGAAGTTGTTTAATATCAGTTAATTTATAATACAAGGTTACGTATAACCTAGTGATTGCCACGATGCGTGGTATCAAAAAGAGAGAATCTGAAACGTAAAAAACGCTAAAAAGGATAATTAACCGACTTTTCGTGGAGGACACACTGTTTAAACAATTAAAGAGAACAGAAAGTTCTGGGGGTCGGCTGAGGTCTTGTTGAGATCGTGCCTGAAGTTGAAGCGGTTTGGGTAAATGTGCTCTGACCACATGTACTCATGCCTGTCCCGAATTGCCAATAGGAGAGGCCGGCCATTCCATGGTCCCACGATAGGCCTGAATTTTGCCGATAACTTGCCTAGCGATGCATTTCCCCGACGGGGGGGATCCCGCGATAAAAAAATACCTGCCATGTCAAATGACCAGCCCAGCCCAAAACCCACCGTTTTTTCCCACTCCTCTTCGACTTTGTACCGGATATACTTGATGGATGGACGGTGGTATGCTAGTATGGATGCATTTATTTTGTCTTGCTGCCTTAATGAAAAGATTACAAAAATGGTTTTTATACCCTTAATGATTATAGTAAAGCGCTATAAAGAGTTTGTGGACTGTCGTCAGCATTCCTTGACGTTACACGATTGAAGTTCTTTTGGACCAGTTAATGTTCGATAAAAGAACACTTTTTATTAAACATATTAAACTGACAGCGCTAATTGCTAGATTATAAAATCTTACCAAATAGTAATAGCTCTTGTATAATGAGCGGTATCGCGTAGGAGATGCAGTAAGTAACTAAGGTATATTGTATTAACCAGTTTCCGAGTCAGCCGCAGCATCCAGTTTCATGGGATTATAATTCAGCGCCATTTGTGGGGTCTCATACCCGCTGCGACGTGCCAGAACCACACATCCGTATGATAGATTGTCGCCTTCGACAGCGACACATGGTTATATTTTTATAAATCTAGCAATAAGCGCAGTCATAATTTAATGCGATCAATTGTGCCATCCCGGAAAATGTATGACGTTCTTACTTCTTCTTATAAGCTGATTTTGACTAAGTTTTACGTAAGTAACTATTACGCACAAACCGCTCGTGGGATATAAGAATTATGTAGTTAACTTGATGTTAAATTGTAAATATTTAAGACCAAGGTTCTAACATTTTGTAGAACCATTAATCCGCCCAAGTTAATGTGAAATACATCATTATACGTCTCCGTTTTGAGACCTATTTTCCGTTGCTGCCAAACTATACGTCACAATAGCTCATCAATAAATTTTTATTGCCCATTTTCATTAGCGAAAACGATAATGTACAGCTGCACTCGTCTGTAATGTGTCTGTGGGTGTTTCCAATCAGGGACTGCACATGTTAAATTTGGGTAAATCATCTGCTGCTTTTCCAGCATGGGAGCCCACCCACGCGACCCTCGCAGCACGCGCGGCCCACGGGCATCAGCAGGATAATTTGCAGGAAATTTGGGGATTCCCTAAAAAGCCTCAGAATTTTAACTTAAACGATGCGATTCTAGCTGTTTTACCTCTTGGTACCCCGAAAATCCCAAATCATTCTTTTCGTGCAGTACTACAAGAAAAACATTCTGCACCATGACGTTTGAGGTAATTTTCTCCGAATTCACGAGCTAACCAAATATCCGGGATAACTGAGTCTTTTGATGTAAAAATAGATACTATAAAATGCATTTTCCGTAGCAATTGACTGACCTGCACCTATAGAATCTGTTGTGTTCTACAGTAATTTAACGTGCCTGATGGTTAATGTGTCTTGGTTTGTATATATAATTCAAAGTTATTTGGGTCAATTATTTCTAGCGTTTATTGTTTCAGTTATCTGGAAAACTATATTGTTTTCCACAAAGAGATTTCAAAAATGTTAACATTTCAATTGAATGCAATTGTTAAGTTGTCTTGCCTATTCGGCTGCCAGTTACATATACATTTCAAAGTATTTTATGTAAATAATATAACTAAATGTATTGTTCGTTTTTAAAAAAAATATATTTTATATTCCCCTTGATTTATTGTACGCCTATTAAGAAATGTTTATTGTATTTCAAGTTCCATGATATTTTATGCAATTGTCAGTTCATTCTTACGTTTGGATCAGCTTTAGCTACTGTCGATTTAAACGACACAGAATCAAGGCCGAGGATGTGTATTTTGACATCGATTTATATGTATAAAAGTACCCCACCAGTAGGAGCCAGACTGGAAGCAAAAGACATCAGTCACCAATGGCCATAGTTGCTCATCTGTATATGAGGCTAATGCGTCATTAATTACTCTGAGAACTTATTGTTAATTTTGATTACCCATAATACAGTTTGCGGGATGTGTGATTTGGCTGAATACTCAAAAAGTAAAACGTGTATGTTCTAAAATAGAGAAACTAGGGTGTGTATCTGTATAGACATATGAGTCTATAATGAGACCTATGAGAAGTATGTAGAGATTAAGTATGTGGAAGGGATTAATGGTTCTGCAATTTGAACTAAAACATACAGAATTTGTGTCAAAATATCATCGCACAATTAAAAAAAAACTAAAATTGTTTCGGTCCACATTGACTGTGTAGCCTGGCTGTGTTGATATTTTAATTAACGTTGAAACATAGTATAGTTTTGTAAGGTAAATAGCTTATTACCTACGCCTGCGTATGTAACACTTTGATCTTAATAAGTATAATTACATTCACTTAGTCTAAGGTTGATAAGGCATTTAATTTAAATATTTATGCCGCAGAACTAGTTGTTTTTATCCAAACCATCTTGAGCTGATTTGGACAGCTGCATATTTTACCTTGACAAGCTGTAAGGTGTAAAGACGTGTAACTATATGATCTGAGTCGAACACGGATTTATAATAATGTCTTCCAACAGTGTGTCGGAAAAAATGTCAAAAGCGGGGTCCGCTTTTGAAGAGGGCTACTTGCCTTCCTGCTGACTGTTCGGGCACAGCCTGTGTGCGTGACTTTTATCCTGATACTGTGCGACTCAATAGCCAACAAACTGCTCAGTTACTTATAAATGCAGTAATATTTCTTCAATTACACATCGGAAATGTGATTGCCAATTTCTTTAAACCAATTTTTAAAACTACATTTTAGAATAGAACAACACACACATTCACAGTGCCATATTTATGAAGTGCTTATCTAAATTACTTTGCTTTCCTATTAGTTTGTACGTGAGAAGGAGTAACATCATTCTGCACTGTGTGAAATTAATTGGATAATATACTCTCTCTGTGAACTGTACTGTGACATCACGGTCACCTGATCGCATTACAGTTACAGTTGCAAGACAGAAACCGTATTTTTTTCCAAGTTGCTGTCCTAGAAGGCGCACTGGAAGACGTATGTCGTGTTTTCTTTTCGCGTGCAGGTTTCCTTTTACGTCTTGTTAAAAACTCGATTCCCCTTCAAGTTTTTGTGAAGTAAAAGTTTTTTCTTAACGGCGGTGTTTTGGGTGCAGATGAGAAAGTACATTTTTCGTTCTTGGTTTTTCTGAATGGAGATTACAGCTGCTCGCGCTTGAGTGTAAGATTTTTTCCTGCTCCGTATCGCTTCCATCAGCCTTTTATTGAAGTGCTGTTGAACCATCGTGGAATACGATGACTTGGGACGGGGAATACATGGAGGATATCCCGATTGACGTGGTTTGTGACAAAAGTAGGAATTCCAGAAAACTTCTGTCTTCCACGGAGTCAGGGATGGGAACTGAGCCTGAACTGGGCCAAAATGGCCCACTGTCCCCAGATATAAATTCCCAGGAGACAAACCAAGAAAAAGGCATGTCTGCGTATCTACAAAAATCGAGCAAAGGTACATCTTCATCGAAGCCGCCCTATTCATACATCGCCTTAATCACCATGGCCATCCTGCAGAGCCCGAAGAAGCGCCTAACGCTCAGCGAGATCTGCGACTTCATCAGTCACCGATTTGCTTACTATCGGCAGAAGTTCCCGGCTTGGCAGAACTCCATCCGACACAACTTATCGCTGAACGACTGCTTCATCAAAATGCCCCGGGAGCCGGGCAATCCGGGGAAAGGTAACTACTGGACGCTGGACCCCAATTCCGCTGACATGTTCGAAAACGGCAGCTTTTTGCGGCGCCGGAAGCGTTTTAAGCGGCAGCATATTAAAGCGAGTACGATGAAAGATGTGGAAATGAACAGAATGTCCACTTTTTCTTACGGCTCCTACGGTTTTGGGGCGGCGTGCTTACCGCTGCCAAACCTGGAGCTTTACGGTTTAGGGAACCCGTATTACCCAAATTCCCCATGCGCCGTCCCACCTGTTGGCAGCATCCTGCCGGCTCTCTCTACGCTCTTTACTAGGACCTCCTTCGTCGCCAAGGCTCTTCTTCCTTCCCATTCCCTCGTTTTTGAATCCTCCTCCGCTACCAGGTCCGCAAACCCCAGGTTTGTCTGCGGCGCCGCCATCCTTCCGTCCGCGGCTCCTCATCTCTTCAGTTTGCAGCAGGAGTATCAGAAACTGCAGACGCTGCCGCCTGGACAGTGAACTTCGGGCCGGACCTGGCAGCAGCTTAGGCTTCTCACGTAAAATATTCGGGTTGTGTCTCAGGTAACAGACTGTTCCGGATTTAAAATGAGAAAGTGTATTTTGTCAGCTATTTCCTAAATGCTTACCGTATGGTAGGCTATGTAGTTTATGATAAATTTGAATATTTACAGTATACGTTTTAATATATTAGCCTACAAATGCTTGCAGGAATATATTTCTTGTATGTTTTTTAACCGGGCTAAAATTAAGTTTTTTTTAAGATAGTTTAACGGAATATGTAAACGACGAATTTCTCTGGGGCGTTGGAAAGAAAAACTTTTCAAGATGCATAAATTAGCAGGTCATTTGTTCGTTTAAATAATAGTTGTATAATTTCATTTTAAACCTAAATTATTCTTGTATTAATCGTACATAATTTCGTATTAATTTGTTGACTTGAATCTAAACGTTAGCTTTGGTTTGATTTTTTGCGCGTTTTTGTGTTTATCTGCTATAGAAAAGCAAAAAAAAAAATCTTGATTTTGTATTTGAGATTTTTTGTTTCTATTTGACTTAAGGATTTAATTTCTTATTCAAATAAGCCTAAATGTATATTGCCTTTTGTAATAAATCCTTGCTATTTCAATTGTATCTTTGATTTTAAGTGCACCCCGCATTAGCCTATTGCCTATATTACAACGAGCGTATAAGAAACGTTATAACACACGACGGCGAAATATAGGCTACTTCTCAGATCTTTTGCATGCTTCGGTTTAAAATGACTCCTCTTCATAAACGCAAACCGTCCATATTTATGATAACTAATTATACTTAATCAGAGGTTTGAGATACTTAATTCTCTAAATAAGATCTCGGTACCATGATAAACTATAATTTTGTATTACATTAAAGGAACGGCGGTTCGTTATCTAATAAATTGGGGCGTGATTTCTGCTCGTACAAGTGGAATTGAATATTTGAATTTTTAAGTCGTGTCTGCTGTTGAGCTGGAAACGTCTTTATGTTGATGTAGGTTATACGTGTAATGGTTGTAATATGTAAATTGCGCGACATATTTCCCATGTAAACTAATATTTTACTAAGACTGTTTTTAATAAACATCATCAATTATTGAAATGTATCGTTTACCCGTTTTACAAATTTAATTACTCGGGATTCTTATTTATAAACTATATGAACTGTAATATTAATATTGTTACAGTGGGAAGATGGATTCTTGCATAATCATAGTAACGTTTTGCAGTGATATCGGCATCCCGTCCTGGGTTTGCCCCGCCTCCTGTCCTGTCCTGCCTGTGATTGGCTCCTGGTTCCCGCCAACATGGCCAGGTTAGGTTCAGGTTCAGGTTACTTAATTTGTACCCCTTGGTAAATCTGGTGTATGGGATATGAATCAGCATCCACATAGGCAGCAAACAAACATGCACACCCACCAAAACAAACAAATAAATAAAAACACATGACATAAGAAGTATTATCAATCAATCACAGGTATCAAATAATATTTGATAAAATAAAAAATAAATAAATAAATAAAAACAGAAAGTAAGCACTATCTCTGTCTCCCTTGGCCAGTTATAATGTCCTGTTCAGCTGAATGGCTGCTTCTGGAACAAAGCTACTTTTGTATTTCTTAGTTCTGCACTTTTGCATCTATAAACCTTCGTCCTGAGGGAAGAAACTGGAACTCAGTGTCTAAAGGATGGGATTCATTGTTTGAAATTGAGCAGGTTATTCGCTGAACCTGTCTAGTATACAGGGACGTTATGTAAAGTTGTTGCTCACCAATTACTCTGCTTGATCATTTAATAATTTGATTCAGTGAGTTTTTGTGTTTCGAGGACAGGTTTTCAAACCGTAACGCCAAAGAAAGATAAAACCAGTTCTATAAAAGTACGATAAAATAAGGTCACCATGGTTTTGTCGATGTGTAAGTCAGACAGTTTGGACTCACAGATTTCTTGGAAACTCAACTTTGAGTGGATAGTTGTCTCTAGGCATTTATAAGCTTCCGCACATTCCATGGCCTGACCATTGGTAGATGTAACTTCACGTGTGCAAGCTGTCTTCTAAGATCAACTATCATATCATTGTACACGGGGTTATGGGGGAATTTTGTCACGATTAAATTCAGAATCAAGTTATTTCTGATATGTAATTATCTCTCTGTGTACCATACATTTTAGATGTTTTTTAATGTTTCAGAAACACTGTAAAAGATTTTGATTCTAAAAGAAAATTGGGGATTGTCCAGGAACAGCGCTTGAGATTTATGAAAGGGGAGGCTATGCTGTTACTGGGGGGGGGGGGTCTGATTTTAATGAAAATAAATGAGAACCCACTATTCAAACTAACTAATTAGTGGATGTTTATTTGGATGGACTAAAGAACATTTTTCGGGCCCCCCCCCCCCCCCCCCCCCCCCCGCCCCGCGGCGGGGGGGGGGGAGAGTGTTTTTTTGGAGTGGGAATATTAGAAGAATAAGAAGGTCAGGGAAATAGAATT